>CM031240.1:452874435-453474435 GCA_018340775.1 Taxus wallichiana var. yunnanensis
GTGCACTAGAAGGTTGGAAAAATTTTCGCGCAAGGATTGGGCGTGGGTGAACAACTTTTTGCACAAGGATTGGGTGCGCAAGGAAAAGAACTGAAGTCAGGTTTGTTTTAAAAATGTCACATTAAATATTGTCGTACGGTGGTAGGTATCCTAACCTTTAATGCGTAAAAGTGGGAAAAGCTATAAATACAAGGATGGGCAATTCATTATTTTACTTTGCAAAAACAAGGAGAACAATTTTCTTCAAGAGCTAGGGTTTTGAGAGCTAACTCATATGAAGGAAAATCTCAAAAACTCATGTGCAATTGGTCTGCTAGATCTACAAACTAGATCAGAAGTGATTCACAGGTGTGGGGAACATTGTGAAAGAATTTCATGATCGAAGGAGGAAAATCAAAAATTAGGGTTTGTACTGTAGGGCATGGGGTGCGCAAGGAAAACTCTCAAATAACTTAAAAGTAACCAGGGAATGAAAGTAAAGGGTAAAATGACGGCCACAAAACCAATTGATAAGCCTGCAGTAAAATCCAAGAAGGGAAAGGGTAAGGGAAAAGGAAAGAAGAAAGAAGAAGAAATCCCTTTGGATACCAATGAGGAATGGTACTCAGAGATGCAATACTCGGATGGGGTTTTGCTAGGGCAAGAGTGGGAGTCCCATATCAGACAGATGACCGTAATCGATTACAATCACCGGTCGAGTATAATTGTGAAGGAAATGGCGTGGAGCTGGTGTACCCCACAAACAAATGAACACCTAATGGGATGCCAATCTATAGTGACGTAGTCAAGGTGAAAATGGAGAAGGTAGGGCTTCTCCAACTTTACGAATTTCCATACTTCGGGAAGCCCAAGCACCTATACCAATGGTTAATGATGCGCGTGCATGAAGATTTCTTCTACTTCACAGGCACAAAATGCACATAACTCCCCAGTTAATCTCACACTTTATAGGCCTAGGCTATAAAGGGGATGTGATAATAGATGACCTCCAAGATGAGGAGGCAATTAAAGAAACCATTGCATCCCTAGGATTATAAGAAGGGATCAAGGTACTATGACGTCATGGATATTAGTGATCCGGTGATGAAAATGGCCATGCACCTCATTTCCAAGCTGAATGGGCAAGAGAGGTGGACCCAAGTGAGCAAGCCCTGGTTGAATGTCTGTAGAAAGGTCACAGAGGGCACCATTTACAACATCTCCAAAGACATAGTAGACAAGATCATAAGCAAGTGTGGAGAACAGGGGGAAGATATTATTTGGGAACATTATATTAACCATTGTGTTCTCAGAGATTGGGGTGCTGGATGCATCTGATAAGTTCATATGGGAGTACCTTGATGAAGACCCTTTGCCCACGGACAGGTTCTAGAAGTATACTTGTGAGTCAATGATAGGGGTGCACAAGGTGCACTTGGATAAATGGTATACACACCTCAGGAATGCATTCGGGTGGTGGAATGGAAATTCCTAACCAACTCCCCGTGGTGAATGAAGGTGAAGTAGAGTTCACGGTATACCAGCACTTCTGCATTGGCATATTCATCTTGGTGGATGGTAGTTAGAGTCCCTGGTGTAAACTCCCCTTCTCATTTACTTCCCAATTCTTCCAAGTAGGGGTAAATAGATACAAGGAGTCAAAGAAATTAAGACTTGACTTGTCCACCCTTAATAGCAAACACAGAGAAATGAGAAAGAAGTTGGTCTACTGGGGAAGCGCACATACGTTGAAAGGTACATGTCACAGGATGTAAATATTGTAAGGCCCATGACCTTACCCATTGCTAAGAGCATTGCTGCTAGGATCTACCTGCACATAAGGCTAAAGTTTGAAAAGGGCACATACTTGGAGAATGAGATATCCATTCCAGGTGACCCCATGGGAAGAAAGAAGCCCATGCCAAAGCATAAGGAGAGAGAAGAAGAAGAAGAAGAACAAAGGGTGGTGGAGAGGCAGAATGTAGGTACCGCAGGGCCGAGTACCTATGTCAAAAAGAAGAGAAGAATGGTGGTCAGGGAGAAGACCCCGGAGCCTGTGAAGCCACCATCCCCTAAAGGACCTTCAAATGAAGAGAGGACAGCATCCCCGACTCCATATTTTTTTGCAAGGGAAGAAGAACAAGGAATGGAGGAATAAGGGTCTAAAGATGCAATGACCCGAATGCCTATAGAGGCAAAAAGGATGATGTTGAGGGGGAAGAGTTGGAGGTGGATCAAGAGCCTATTGATGTCCATGACTCGGAGGGAGAGGAAGCAAAGGATACAAATGATGCCTTCATCTTTGAAAGGAGGATGGGTGCCCAAAGGGAGGAAGGTACCCGGAGCAAAGAGAGGAGTGAAGGAGCTAGTACCAAGGAGCCAGGTATGCCCAAGGTCACTCAGGAGGAGGTGAATGAGAAGGCGACAAGGGAGGCAGAGAATATTATTAATGCCTTGGTCAATGAGGAGTTGGGGTGTAGTGTGGAGCTCGTGCTCGGTGAGTTCAAGAAAGAACAAAGGGAGAAGAGTGGAAGTAGCACAAAAGGCCCAACTCTTTCGGTAATTGTTCCCAAGGGCATGCGCATGGGAAGTAAATGTGCGGAAGGAGGAAGAACAACGATGGGTTACATTGATGACCCCAACAAAGTTTTACGCACACATTTCTAGAGTACCATGCCCACCAAGGAGCTCACCGCCATGGAGTCCTTTGACCCTGAGGGTGGATACCCACGAATGAGGAAGATGTTATCATGGGCATTCGACTCCCACCTCGATGAGCTTGAGTTCGAGATTAACCAAGGAGCGGTATTGAAGTTTTCCGAAGGAAAGGGGACAACCCCATTGTAAACACGCAGCAACTATCAGATGATCAAGTGTGCAACGCGCTCAACAAAGTCTCCATGGAAATTGAGGCTAGGATCTTCGGTAGGAATGACAGGGTTAGAGTCTTGGAGGACCTATTGGAGAAGAGAAAGGAAGAAGTGGTGAAGCTAACGAAGGATCTCAGCCTCGAGAAATTAATTAGCACTCAACTGCAGAGAGAGATTTAGGAGGAAAATGCCAGGGTACATGAAGTTTCCAAGAAGGTGGAGCTCATCTCCCAATCGATTATCATGAAGCACCCAGACCTTAACCCTCCCGCACAAAAGTATAGATCCTCCCTAGAATGTCTAGAGGACTTGACTCGGATCCTCACCATGGAGAGGCAGCCCTTGGCATTAGATTTGGTAGAAGAGGTAGCGGCGTGCTTGGAGAAAGAATACAAGTTGAAGGTCATCGTGCTTGTGGCTGAATACAACAAGGTGCTCGCCGACGTAAGAATAGCTACACAAACCACGGGGTCACTTACGACCATTGTGCAGATCAAGACAAAGTGACAAGCATACTACTTGCTAGCGATGAAGCTAGAGTGAAGGAATTCAGAGAAAAGAATAAGGGTAATAGAGCCGAGCAGGAAAGGATCATATCCGAAGTAGAAAAGAAATCCAAAGCCATTGAGAACCGGTGAGTCTCAATCAAAACCCAGCTAAAAGAGCTCTACAAGGTCATCACAAGGAAGATGGATGCCCTGAAGATCATGCTAAAGAACTGGAGACTATGGTGGAAACCATTACCACACAAGGGGAAGGGCTAACCTTCGACGAGGTGAGCACCTTGGTTGGCAACATCTACACTAAAGCACAGGGGGAATTCAGTGCTTGGAGTACACTATAGGCTGAACTATAGTAAAATATTCCCCTTCTTCTTTAGGAAATTTCCCCCCGATTCTTTCTCTTCCCCATTCTTTATTCTTCCCCACCCCCATTCTTTTCCAAGGCAAGGCCTTGCATTATTTTTGTACTGCATTCTTTGAGAAGGTTCCCGAGGGCAGAGAATAGGTGAAGTGTGGGGTAATGTTGGGCCCCGATATATCCCCAAATCTTAAGGGCGCGTAAATGTGCACAGAACCATTAAAGCACAAAAGTTAAGGCGCGCAGGGAAATATTCAAAAGGCTTGAGAACCTAGGATGTGCGCCAGTGTGAAGAAAAATTCGGACTTAGCCATTTTTGGTCTTTTAGGCAGACACATGAAGAACGTGTTCCATTTGGATAAGTTTACATCCCGCGACAGGGTGTCCTAGAAGGAATATACCTTGCGATAGAAAGATCTAAAAAGTTATCATGACATGGAGGGGCATGCACTGGGTGACCCACACCTTGACACTTGGGGCCAGATTTGAGGCTGTAGATAATTTTGTTAGAGCTTAGAGGCCTATTTATACGTGCACCCTTAGCAAAGAAAAGAGACAAAAGTGAGGTAGCAGAGCTCGCAGAATTACTGCGAGAACTATTGGATGAAAATGGGTAAAGGGTTCCAGTAAGGATATAATGGGAAATGGGGAATTTAATTTTTTTGTTGTGAGAATACATGTATAGATCCACACTTGACGCATGACTACGGTCTAGCTTTTGTAATCTTTTATAAGTAATACTATGAATGAATGTGATAAGGTTACCCGACAAATATATTAAAACTCCTTCTTTGTATTACCTACATATTTCTATTGTACTTATGTTCTTTTCTAATTATGAATCCTACTTGAATGTTATGTATAATGGTGGATTTACAACTTCCTATTTCTATTACTTCTATTGCGCACTTTTTTTTATTATGACCGAAAGGTTACGAAGCCGTTCAGCTCTATAGCTTTTTCATGTCTTTTAAATCACTAAGTCGAGATCATGAGCATGCCTCCCATTGAACTCGCATAAAAGAGAGACTCAGCTCCCTCGCGCACTCGTGAGCACCAAAGACTCGTTGGGTGATAGGTCGGCACACATGAGGTTCCCTTGTTCTTAGTGGGGTGAAAAAATGACTACACCTTCATGAATGAGCTTACAAGAATGGTGCCCACATTTGCTGTGTTCTAAGTTTTACTTCATCACCTTCTGCACTTGCAAGAACATGTTACCATTGATGCATTGAAGCATGTTTGGCTTCATCACCACCCCATCATCAAAGTAGACATTCTAGGGGCATCACAAACTTAATTCTCTCCTACATTTCTAGAACAATAACTACCAAATTTTAAACCATTGGGTGAGCCGCAACCTTTAAGGGTCATTATCACATCACAGATAGATGTTCTTGAGAAAATAGTTTCATCCCTAAAGAACTTGATTGGAAATCCCATTCCTCTAAAGAAACGTCCGAATAATCCATAAAGCAATCCCATCTCCAAACCCAAAACAAATATAGCTCCACAATGCAAAACTCCACATGGGACCAAGGTGTACATGAAGGGGGAGTTGATCTATTGGAATAGGTAATCTCTCTCTTGAAGAAGTCGATCTAATACAAATTTTAAATGAGCCTTGGGTGAACATTCATGACCTAATGGTGAAAGGGATCTCTGCAGAATGGCGTGAGATGTACAATTTGTTTTCTTTGTTCTTGATGAGAAATATTTTATTTCCCACAAAGAGAATTTTCTACGTCCCACTTCAAATCTTCACAGAGGATTTTGTGGAGATGAGAAAATTATTGTAATAAGTATAGTACCTTTTGTATATTTTTTCATATATCACATGGTTTGGGGCCCTTATAGAATCCCCATTTTTGTTTCCTTTTATGAAAAATCATTGTTCTCTATTCTCTATAAAATGCCATCTTTTCCTTATTCTTTACTTTATAAAAATGCCTTTTTCTTACATACATTTAATTAGCAATATATCTCAAATCGATGTAACTTTACCATTAAATTAATCTCTATGGAAATTCCTAGGAGGACAGCCCAACACCACTATAATCATTAAATTTGGACCAATGGGCAAATAGTTACAAGTATATATGAAAAACCTAGTTTAAGATCTGCCATACAACTTAGTGTACTTTCTAAAAACTAAAATTTGTGTTTGGACCTCTGAGGGAAAACCACGTAGTGCCTAATTATTAGATGGGGAAATCAAGTTCGCAAAGGCATCTTACATTTTACAACTTGTAAATTGTGGGACCGCACAAGAGCATATTTCCTTCCTAGCCCAACCGAAATTTCAAATTGAACCCTAACCAACTAAAATTTCAATTTAAACCTCCATTGTTCTACCACGTGTTTCTTACATCAAGTTTTGGGGCTCGAGGAACAAATTACATGTTTTCAAAACATGTTGTAGACACTAAAATTAGGTCACACTCCCCTTTGGTCCCTCGACAAATAAGCACCCTTCATCACATTCAACTAGCCATGGCCCCTCAACCCACAAATATTAATTTAATTAATCAAATTAAATTAATTCATTATCCTCACTATATTTATTAAATTAAATATTAAACTATTTAAAAGTAAAACTAACAAAAGTTTTTTGAAAGGGGAACAGTCTGTGTTGGAAAAGTTTTCCTATAGTCTAGTCATGATCCAAAACCCTGACAAGATTGTGAACTGGAACAAGCCGGTGGGATCCACTATCAAGATCAATTTTGATGGAGCTTCTAAAGGAAACCCTGGTCAAGCAGGGGGTGGTGGTATCTTAAGAAATAAAGAATGAGATTGGTTGTTTGCATATGTTGGTCCTTCAGGAAAACAAACCAACAATATGGCGGAATCTAGAGCCCTCCTGTGGGGTATTTTAATTGTCAAGGAAAAAGGCATTAAGGATATACATATTGAAGGTGACTCCCTAATCATCATAAGTGCTCTCAATAATAGGTACAAGATCAATTGGGATTTAAGAAGCATCATCCAAGATATCAAGGAAATGCTTAAAGATTTTAACAAAGTTTCTATTAATCACACGTGGAGACATGGAAATATTTGAGCGAACAAGATGGAAAATATAGGTGTCTGAAGCCATGAGTAAAAGATATGGGGTGTCGGAGATAAGCTTCCCTCTAGCATTAATGATGAAATCATTAAGGAAAAGGGGCACTAAGTTTCATAATGGTGGCACGAGCGGGCGTAAGTATTTCAAGTACCCTGGGAACTTTCAAATTAATCATATTCGCTACTCATTTTTTGAAAGGGTGAATTTGTTGTTGGTTGTGGGGTGCTGCTGGTTGAGAGGGAAGTTTGGTAAAGCTAAAATGGGAGGTGACAGAATCAGGGTGGAGCCTACTAGCCAAAACATTGAGGAGAACAATCTAAGTCTGTGGAATAAGCTCAAGGTAGGGGTTTTAGCAACTTCATTACCAAATTACATGGTCATGGCTCAAGTATCTCAAAAGATTTTGGCATTGCTTGGAAGGAGGGGGTTTTTCATATTCGCGGCATGGATGTTTAGGTCTCAGAGACCAACATTTCCAAGATTACTGAAATGAAAATGGAAGGTTTAAAGCTCTATAAGGATAGAAAACATAGGGATTTAGAGATTGACAGGTTTTTTATTGGCAAATAGAGGTGCCAGTTTTTCATGGATGGTATTGTGCGCTCTTGTATCCCCGGTGTGTGGAAGGATGTTTTCCTCCAACTCATGAAATATATCACTTTGAAGGGAAATTATAGGAAGATCTAAACCCACCATATGACCTGCTTAATATGTTTTGGCACAAGGTGATGATCAGTATTCCTTTCTTCCTTACTACCTCTCTCACGAATTCTTTGATTGCCTTTCAACAGTCAAGGTAGAGGTTCCCCTGCATGAATGTTTGATTCTCCTACTAGTCAAGAATGGTACTCCAACCCTGGTCCCTTATTTGAGGTCAGTGATGAACGAGCATGCTAAGGAGGATGATGTCACTCTCATTGTTTGCCTCACAAAAATGAAGGTAGGCAAGGGTATCGATGTGAAAAAGGATTGGGAAAAATTCAATAGAGATGGTGACCCTGGGGAGACCAGTGCTTCCAGAATACGGCTTGTGTGGGTGATCCTAATGTCTTTGATGAATGGAGTAGGAAAATGTTGTACATGGAGGGTGTCCTGAAGGCCATGGAGGCTGAGTCAGTGCTGCCAAAGAGATTCTATGGTGGACATTATCAATATCTCCAAGAAAATGGTCATTGATCAAGTTTAGACTAAATGTAGAGTTAATGAGCTGGAAAATCAAGAGATGGTTTTGCTGGATAGGTTGGATATGATGGAATCAGGAAACAAAAGAAATAAATTCAACCTCAGGATCAGTAGCTCTGAGGAGGAGATGGATAATGGTGGTCATGGTGGGTCCTGATCCCATGGTTTATTGTGTTTTGGTTGGTGCTTCTTGGTCATGTTTTGTAGGTTGTGAGTGCCCTCTCTGAACTGTGGGTGGAACTTTGGTGAACTTTTGGTTCTTAGTTGTTTTTCTTCTCTCCATCTCTAGGGGTTTCCTCTCTAGGGTCCAGTTTGCATTGTAAGAGTTAAGATGTCTTAACTCATTTTCTGGGACTCTTTTGGTGTGGTAACTCCTATTGGTTTGTCTCTTTTTGCTCCACTCTCTTGTATGGCCCCTAGGAGCTGATCCCTATTTTTTGCCTTATCTAATAAAAAAATTATTTAAATATCTTAATTAAAATAATATCCACACATACACTTCACCTAGACACCTCACCAAGCCAACTCACCCTAAGACCTATTCTTAGTAAGTTGTCATAACTAACTAAGACTTACCTAAACCCTAAAAATCAATGCCTACATTCTCTCTAACCACATTCCCGCATGCTTACAAGAAGCTCCCAGTCTAATCCATGGGTTAATGGCACAAGATCCGAGAAAATCAAGAGGATCTCCCTAGTTTAGTAAACCTAGGAAATCCTACCTTGACCGACACCGGTTACCCCTAACCATCGCCGGTTAAGCTAGAACCACTGTTGGTTACCCTTTTAACCCCAAAAAAACCTTATTCTCAAGGTTGGAAAAGGTTGGAAAAAGATTGGAAAAGTTGGCAAACATTAGCACATTCCAAAGAGATATCGCATCTTCTGAGAGTGAATTACAATGAGAGCATGCATACAAGGAAGGAGATCAAGCATCTTTTCCTGCATAGACATCCCAAAGAATGATATGATCTAACCAAGCAAAGAGGAATGTACATACAGCCCATACTGTAAGCTTTCCTTCCATTGGTGACCACCGCAGCCTTCAAACCTCTCATCAAAGCACCTCCATCCCTCACTCATAGGCATCCAGGACAAAAATCCAAGTAACTAAACATTATACTTCTTTGGTTCATTCCATTTCATCATTCTATCATCATATTTTGTTTACCTAGCCATCCATTGATATCCTTCAACATTCCCCCTCCATATACCCATTAAAACCTCACCAAATCCCTCCCAAATCACCCAATACCTCATCCTAACCAACCAAAGTCCTTTGTGCAATCACAAAGGAGACCTAAATCTCATTCTATGGCATTCCCAAAACTCCACAATAACCGGCACCAGTTACACCTAACCACCGTCGATCAGCCTTAACCAACATCGGTCTCTGTATTTTCCCATACAACCTAGAATAGTGATCTACCCACCTAATTCCCTCTCACCCTCATTCACCTATGATCTACCTGAGACCTCTGTCAGACCTACAGAGACCTAGAACCAATTACTTGACCTTCGGATCCTATTCTAACCTAGCCTATTAGATTAGATCTATTTCTTATTATGTTTTAAGTGAGATACCTAAATCATTTCGAATTACAATAGGTTTTACTTTATTTACTGCATTAAATTGTTTTAAAAAGTGGATCGACACCATCTAGAAGTATCCCACTTCCTAGATCTAGCATACATTAGTGCGCTTCAATGCATATATTGTTTAACTTTTTCTGGTGGTCTTGCTTTGCATTATAGGTAGTTCCTCCTAGCCAAAAAGAAGCTCTCACAATCAGCTATGGATTTAGAAGTCATACGCATGCGACAACCCATCAACCAAAGATTTGAACAAGTATTCTTCCTACACCCGTTACCCTATTTTTTTCATCAATACTTCAAGGAAACGATCTAGAATCGTGGTGAAACATTTTTACATGCCCAAGACCACCGTAAACATAATGACCACCCACAAACATAATGACCGTAGTGGCATTGGTTTTCCCAAACCACCTACCAAACAAGCCCGCATTGAACTCATTAAGGACACTAGCTCTTCTCCACCTTCTTCACCCGCTCCACCTTCATCACCACCCTTATCGATGGAGTCGATGGATCCTGAATCCATCCCTCCTAAAAAAAAATTCATAAACACCATTTCCTTGGGGCCTCTAACTTATCAACATGAGGGCGAGGCCCCTTCCACTCTTCCCTTCCTATATCCTGAAATGATCGATGACGATACACCTTCAATTAACATCGTTCAATGTCAGGATGATGAATCTATACTCACCTACCTTGGTGTAGAAGACTCATATATTCATCGGTCGTTACCTTCTGAGACACAAACCATGTTGAATGAATTGACTATTGAGATCAACATTCATACTCAGGATGACCCGCACATCCTAAAGATCGGTCAATCTTTAGATGCTACTAAACAAAAAGCCATCACTTCTTCTCTCAAGGATCATAACCACACTTTTACTTGGTCTTATGTAGAAATGCCTGGTATTGACCCCACCATAGTGGTCCACAATATCGTAACCATTCCCGATGCCAAACCCATTAAACAAAAGTTGAGGAAAATGTACCCTCACATTTCCTTCTTCATTAAAGAGGAACTTTAGTGTCTTCTTTCCGTTTCCTTTATCTTACCCATTGATTATCCTCATTAGATTTCTAACATTTTCCCTGTCACTAAGGTGACAAGGGGACTCTGCATTTACACGGACTTCCGTGAACTCAACCTAGCATGCCCGAAAGATGACTTTCCCTTACCCGTATTGACTAGCTGGTTGACCTTACCATTGGCCATGAGATGCTATCACTCATGGATGGCTTCTTGGGTTATAACCAAATTTTTCTTTCCCCAGAGGATCAACACAAGACCTTGTTCATCACCCCTTGGGGGACCTTCTACTATCGAGTCATGCCTTTTGGCCTTAAAAACGTTGGTGCCACATATCAGTGGGCTATGACTTACATCTTCCATGACATCATGCATCGCATATTGGAATATTACGTGGATGGTCTCTTGGCCAAATCTAAACGCCACTCTAAGCACCTAACCATCTTCAAAACCGTATTTGACTGTCTCATTAAATATTGCATCCACCTTTAGCCTAAGAAGTGTGTCTTCGTGATTCTCTCAATAAAAATCTCCTGGGGTTTATTGTTTCCCTCCATGGTATAGAAGTTGACCCTACTAAAGTTAAGGCCATTCTTGAAATTCCTCTCGCCTACTAACCTTCGATAACTCCGTAGCTTGTAAGGTAAGTTACGATCTATTCGCATCATTTCATTTCACAATTATCTTATTAATGTCAACCATTTCATCATCTGCTCAAGAAGGATGTCTCCTTTAAATGGGATGATGACTACCACAAATATTTTGAGGCCCTAAAACAATACCTTCTCCAACCACCCATACTCATCCCACCTAAATACGATCAACCTTTTTACCTATACATCTCAACTACTGATCATTCCTTGGGAGCAATGCTCGCTCATCGTGATGAAAAACATAGGGAGCAGGTGGTTTATTACATAATTTGTACTCTTTTGGACTATGAAACCCAATACACCCATCTCGAAAAACTTTTCTTAGCCTTAGTTTTCATTGCCACCAAACTCCATCATTACCTACTCAACCACAAAACCTATGTTGTGACCAACACCGACCCCTTACACTTCATGTATGCCAAACCTTATCAAAATCAGCATGTCACACGATGGCTTATGCTTTTAGCTGATCTTGACCTCGAATTCATTCATCAAAATTCCATCAAGGGCCAAGCTATCACCAACCAATTGGCTGACACACCTATTTCTAGGGATCAACCCTCTAATTTTGACTTTCCGATGATGATCATCACTACCCTTTCCCTGACAATTCCCCTTATCAAATGGCACTCTTCTTCAAAGGTTATATGTGTCGCGTGGGATGGGGCTGGTATTATCCTCATTCCTCTTGATGGCGAACCCATGCCTTTGTCATTCAAATTAGATTTTGAATGCACCAATAATATTTCCAAATACGAAGCGCTCAGTACTAGGTCTCCAAGCCGCCTACACCCTAGATGTCAAATCAATCAACATCTTTGGTGATTCTCAATTGGTCATAAACCAAGTCAATGGTATGTACCAATGTCATAACGAGATACTTCAAAAGTATAAACATCATGTAGACATACTTTTGACCACCTTTGATCGTTATACCCTTCAAACCATCCCACGTTCAACCAAAAAGTTTACAGATACCATGGCCTTCTTAGCTTCCCAAATACCCGCTTCACCTACCAATTCTACAATCTTTGTCACTATACAATGACTCCAATCACCTTCTTATTTACCTCACGATGTTTACTCAATCGGAACCGCTACCCCTGACCTGAGTGACCTTTGGTATAAACAATACTCTGACTACCTTTCTCTCTCCATCTTACCTCCTGATCTCACCCATAACGGACAACACACCTTCCTTAAAAAGGTATCTCATTACGTCATTCTAGGGGCCTCCTCTATAAGCACAGCTTTGATGGTATTCTCTTACGATGCCTCACAAGTTTTGAAATTCCTTATACCATTAAGGAAGTTCATGATGGCATATGTGGAGGTCACTTTAGTGGCCTTGTTGTTGCTAAGCGTATTCTTCGCCTGGGCTATTACTAGCCAACCCTTAACCATGATTGTTGTGACTACATCAAATGTTGTGTAAAATTCCAACAACATTCCAATCTTCATCATACACCCAGTCATGCCTTATAATTCGCTCAAACCATTTAACCCTTCTCTCAATGGGGTTTGGATCTTTTCAAAGAAATCAATCCTCATTCTTCCCAATGCCATCAATGGATCATCACTACTACCGAATACTATACAAAATGGGTGGAAGCCATACCACTCATCTCCATGAAAGCCGAGAAAATATGTGAGTTCATTAACCACCACATCATTTGTCACTTTGGTGTTCCTCATCACCTCATCACTGACAATGGAAAACAATTCAAAAACAAAACATTGCAAAAACTTTGTGACGCCTTTAGCATTCAACTTAGTTTCTCATCACCTTATTACCCACAAACCAATGGCCAAGCCAAATCCACTAACAAAACCTCAACAAAATTCTTATGAAAGTGGTTGACGATACTGGGAAGGATTGGCATACACACATTCCTTTTTCCTCTGTGGGCATACCGCACTAGTATTCACACTTCCATTGCAGCCACACCCATTTTCTCTCTGGTTTACACTATAGAGGCAGATCTACCTCTCGAAGTCCAGATCCCCTCACTCCACATTTCTCTCCATGACATGCTCAATGATGATGACTTTCATCAGGACCATTTAGCATAGCTAGAGTTATTAGACGAACATTGTCTTAACACTCTGATCACCTTCAAGTTTACCAAAAATGTATCAAATGTGCCTACGACAAACATGTCCATGAACGAACCTTCCAAGTCGGTGACCTTGTCCTGAAAGAAAATCAACACGTAACCAAAGTAGAAAAAGTAAACATGGAAAATTTTCTCCTAATTGGCTTGGACCATACATCGTGACTCATACCTATGGATCAGGTGCTTATCATTTATCTTCACTCGATGGTAAACCCAAACTTGAGCCCCTTAACACCTTGCATCTTTGACCATTCTATTGTTGACTTGTAGTCCTCCCTCACCTTTTGTCTCTTTCCATGCTCATCCCTTGAGCACTATTCACTCCATACACCTCACTAACGATTAAACAAGAATCATGTGAGTACCCATCACTTGTTATCTTCTCTTGAATATGTGTACCACAGCACTACACATAGCATGATTCTCATGGATACTTTTCATCTACCTTTAGATGAGATCCCATGGTCATTTCACCTTGCCTTTTGAACAAGAGTCTTATTCTCCACCTTGGTCTTGTCCATGACTTCAAAGACCTCACATGGGACCAAACTCCTTGAGTCAAACTTCTACTAAAAAGATGATGACTCCCTCAAAAGGACATCTTCCTCTCGACAAATTGTTGCTATAAATAGACTGCTCCCTCGAAGGATAGCTATGTAAAGCTCTAAAAAAATGAGAGCAACCAAGCTTCCCACATCGATCAGCTTCACAAAGACCTCAAGGAGTTAAATTTTATTCATCCCATATAGACTTCCCACATCGATCAGTCTATCTCAACTATAAGTCAAAACACTCAACCTTTTTTCATGGACTTGCCCATTGTGATCTAGGTTCTCTTGCTCAAATGCATGCTACCTATACCATATGCAAATTACCCACTTTTCACCCTTCAAACCATGCCCACTCTCATTTCCTATTGCCTCAAGGGACTTCTTGGAACTTAGACATTTGGTGATCATGTGACTACTTTTCACCATAGAATAGTCCATCATGCAATGTCTTTAGGGTCTTACATTCATCACCTCTACCAAGGTATGATCTACTCGGTATGATCCTACCCAATCTAGTGGCTTTCTTGCCCCCTCTTATCTTTTAACCATCTTTTTTACGTTTTGATTACCTTATACAGACTTGGTCCTCGACACTTACTTTTGGGGTAATCTTCTTCTTTTGCCACAATCACCCTCACCTACATCATTTTACCTATAATCTACCCACACCTAACAAACCTAAACCCACAACATGCCCAAAACCTACCAACTCATTTTCATACCCCCTCATATTCTTCCCTAGCTCATGGGAGAACTACATCGGCCTGAGGTCCCTTTTCATTAGACTATGTAGGTAGCACTCCGAGGGCATGGGGCCCTTAGAGGTTAGCTCAACCATCCTCTACCCTAAACAATTCATCTTCCATGTTCCTCACATTACATCACACCTCACTTAGTTTCCCTTTTATACCCAAAATTGGAAATTAAACCACATACATAACAAGTTGTTTCATATTTTAAACATTATCACAACATACATTTATTACGCCTACCATTTCTCTATCATCACTATGCATAGATTATACCACATCTCACATATGACCCATATTATCATTCATTGCATAAAATAATGAATCACCACTTCACCTACTTTCACTCAACCTCCTAATCATGCCATGCCAACCTAACTTAATCCATGCCTATAACCTAACTCAATCCATGCCTATAACCTAACTCAATCCATGCCTAAACAACCTTGACTCAATCCATGCCTAAACCCGACTCAACATGCCTATACTCATCCATGCCTAAACCAACTCCGACTCAATCCATGCCTAAACTCCTATAACCCGACTCCATCATGCCTAACTAACTCCTAACCTCACTAATTTCCATCCATATCAAAATAATAAATCAACAAATCCATGTATCTCATCAACACATCAACAAATCAAAAAATACCATGTATCTCATCATATAAATAAATCAATGTGTATCTCAAATATACATGGCTATCTCATCATGTCCATCATCTCAAAATCATTAGCATGCAGAGCCGATATATAATACAAAATGTCATCGCATGCACAAAGCCGGTCTCATATATACAATAAAATAATGAATCAATACAAAATCTCTTCGACACGCAGCCGGTATATGCTCAAATATATAAAAATATCTCATACATCCTCACATTCATCAAAGACACAAGCCGTATGTGATCAAAACTATAAATATCTCTCAACACGCAGGCCGGTATATATCACACAAAACTATCATACATCAAAAATTAGGCGACCATATCAAGCATCTCGGTGGATGTCCTCCATCTCGGTATCACCTATACCCTCGGCCTCCTAGGTCCTCTGGTGCCTCAACTAGAGCTGGTCTCCATGCACCTTGGTAGCCTCTACTGATCGGGCCTCGGAGCTCACTGACCCCTTGTGCTCTCCACTATGAGTGTGGGATCTCATCCTCTCACTTTGATGCCTGCTGTTGTGTCTCGTACTCGGCATAGATATGAAGTCTATCCCGCCACCATCACCTGTCTTGATAGTACTAGCCTCACCTAGGCATCCTGTAACCTGGATATAGGCATGGTCTGTGGTGGTCCCATAGGTCTCGGCCCCTATACCTACCTCCTACGGGACCCTCCCCCATGCCTGCCTATGTGGAACTCAGGACTGCTCCCGGGTGCCTATGGTGGTGCCCCTACCCCTATGCCTATATCTGGGCCTGTAAGACCCCAATCTATGCCTGGGATGTGGCCAACTAGCCCTGATAAACCTACCACCTGAGCCTGTAAGGCTGCCACCTGACCATCCCCCTCCTCTCCATCTCCATCTCCTCCACCAACCATCTGGGCCTATAGACTGGCCACCTGTATGCGTAGCTCTGCTACCTCTACCTCTAAGCCCTCCAATTGTGTCTGTAGTATACCCAACTGGGTAATGAGCGTAGCTACCTACCCCTGTAGGGTGTCTCTCTACACTGTAATGGTAGCTAGATCTGGCTGCCCCTGGTCTGGGGTATGGCTCATAACTGAGCCACCCACCACTATTTATACTTGTCTGTACACCCGACGTCATCTATCCACTGGTCCACTAGCTGCTCCTCCTACCCTATGGGCACTGTAGGCTGTGGTAGAGGTAAGGGCCTCTCCACGTCATCTCTCTAGATACTATGGGAAGGGCGGAGGTATGTCCTGTACTAGCCCAAATACCATTAGACTCTATCTACCGGGATCATCTCGTCCTCCCCGGCACGGCGACCCTGTATCCATCTCTCTAGCTAGAGCTCAACTAGCTCCTCATGCATATGCCTATATGAGGGGAATCCCACATATGGCCTCCATATAATGTCCACTCCAAACAACCCCTCCAATAATACTGCCAAAAATGGCCACATCATGTGTCGGCCTCTCAGATCTTCACTCTCCTATCACCGAAACCCATCTCCTATATCCCACCCACACAAATCTCACTGGGAATGCATCTTCTCAGGGCATCCCTATAGGCCGCACATAAACTATGTGCTCAGAGGGGCCCAATAGTGCAAGTAAAATGTACAACACAAAGCAAACTCGCAACCGCCCATATGCCCACAACTCCCTATATAGCTGCACCAAGAATGTTGGTGCCTAGGAAAAGTGGGTCTCATGCACCATCATGTCATGGAGTACCCCCATCAGTGATCGGGGAAAGCATCCACCCTCTGCATCTGGTAGTGCATAGCAACACACTACCTCCATCAATAGAACCACTAGCCTCATCTCCTCCAGACAGGCTAGGTACATCTCTCCATAGCTCAAACTGGCACTATGGAATCTCATCTCGCCATCCCCTCTCCAAAAATAGACACAATCAGCTCCTCTGAGGCCTCGAGGAGATAGAATAAACCTAGGCACCCAATATGGGTAACCAAAGAATCCGGAACACATCCTCTAGGGTGATAGTCATCTCACCTATCGGCAGGTGGAACATGTTGGTCACGAGTCCCATCTATCGATGAGCATGACCATCAAACTAGGCTACTAACTACATGTCTATAGTGACGAACCCCACTCAAGCCCACTACCTCCACATGTTGTAGCTCCTCCGGGGTCGCTGCACCATGCACTATCACCAGTAGAGAGGCAGAACCCTGTCCCATATATGTAGTTGCGCTCTCCCCTGCATCCAATACAAGCAAAACATTAATTTACATGTATCATCCATATTCAACCATTATCATTTTCCTATACCCTATTTTCACCCTACCCATCTCAACTACCTAGCCCACATCACTTTTGGACCCTTGTGCCCAATAATCCGACTAGTATTGGTTCATCCTAACCGACCCCGGTCACCCTTTAACCGGCATCGATCACCTGTTTGGTGACCGATACACGGTTCACCCTTACCGACCCTGGTTACCCCTTAACCGCATCGGTCACTTGTTTGGTGACCGATACCGGTTCCACCTAACCAACGCTCAGCCAACCTTGACCGACGCCGGTCACTATCATAGAAAAACCCATGATTTCCCAAAACCCCCCTTCTAAAAAAAAACTCCCCTACCCCTTTTACCCACCTACAATGACCTAAACTACCCTTGGACCTCCACCCACCACCCCTATCCCATTTATTACCCTCCCCATTCCTCCTTTTACCCAATATTCCCCCATTCCCAAATTTAATTTTTACCCACCCACCAAAAAAAAACAACAAAACCTAAACCAACACTAAAAAAATCCTCTAATCTATCAAATCAACAATGTAGAGTAGGGCACTTACCTCATCATGTTTCCACCATCTCGGTGGCACGTCTAGCCATTGTACCGGTGGCCCACCCGATCCCTCTCCGGCCTCCACCATCACCAAATAGCTACCCGTAACCTCTCACCAATCGAATCCCTCACAATGATCCTGTGGACCCACTGCTCACCAACCAATCACTCATCAATCACACCACCAGCTCACTGTTCCATTTCATCTGACACTTTTCTCTCTTTTCTCTCTTTTTTGTCATTTTCTCACTTCAAAAATAACAAATGAATAACAAAAAAATGTGGATTTTTTTGTTTTTATAACAAACCCGACCTAACCGACGTTGGTTACCCTTGACCAACATCGGTCACATGCCCTACCTAACCATCATTGGTTTACCTATACCGACGTTGTTCCATGACCGGCATCGGTCACCCTCACCTACACATTTCCCTAAATTTTACCCTTTACCCTACCCCTACCTCCTTTTTTTCCCTCACCCAACCTTCACCCCGATTTTTACCTCACCCAACCTTCACCCCTTCATTTACCTCACCCCACCTTTACCCTACCCATTTACCTCACCTTTCCTGACTTCATCATTTACTACCTCCTTTGTCCTCCTTTGGGGACTCATATTTACCCCTACCTTGGCCTTACCCATGCCGCGACCTAGATATTTGACCTGACCATCACTAGTGACCTTTGACCTCATGTGTTCATTATACCTTGCGCACTCTTACTGTGTTGTTGACCTAATGACCTTACCTAGCCTATTATCGTGACCGTTTATCCTGACCCTACCTTTGGTGTACCGGAACATACCTAAATGTTCTTACGCCTAACCTACGTTGTGTTTCCTAACCATATCCTATACCTTGATACCAAATCACTTCAACCTTGTTTGATAAACCTATCGACCTTAGACAATGTAGAGTTTTCCTCGCTTTTCAACCTCCGTAGTAGCATGATGCAGCTTTATACGTGTGCGTGTGTTTGATCATTGTTACTACCTTTGACCTTGACCCATTACCTAGATTACCCGAGTAGACCTTTAACCCTTTTTCCCTCGTTCCCCACCTTCCCTTTCTCACATTCACCTTTTATCAAACCACTCACCGATTCCGCCTTCTGCCTCATCACTTCTTGGTTTGAGGGGGATCACCTTCACCCACACATGGGGCAACCACATCTTATTTTTTTAGTGTCACTTACCAATACAAGCTACACAACAAAAAGGGGCAAAATGTAGACACTAAAATTAGGTCACACTCCCCTTTGGTCCCTCGAAAATAAGCACCCTTCATCACATTCACCTAGCCATGGCCCCTTCACCCCACTAATATTAATTTAATTAATTAAATTAAATTAATTCATTATCCTCACTATATTTATTATTTAAATATCTTAATTTAAATAATATCCACACATACACTTCACCTAGACACCTCACCAAGCCAACTCACCCTAAAACCTATTCTTAGTAAGTTGTCATAACTAACTAAGACTTACCTAAACCCTAAAAATCAATGCCTACATTCTCTCTAACCACATTCCCGCATGCTTACAAGAAGCTCCCAATCTAATCCATGGGTTAACGACATGAGATCCAGGAAATCAAGAGGATCTCCCTAGTTTAGTAAACCTAGGAAATCCCACCTTGACCGACGCCTGAGTTACCCCTAACCATCACCGGTTAAGCCGGAACCACTCCATCGGTTACCCTTTTAACCCCAAAACAACCTTATTCTCAAGGTTGGTAGAAGGTTGGAAAAAGATTGGAAAAGTTGGTGAACATTAGCACATTCCAGAGAGATATCACATCTTCTGAGAGAATTTCTAGTGAGAACACGCATGCAAGGAAGGAGATCAAGCATCTTTTCCTGCACAACCATCCCAACAATGATCTGATCTAACCAAGCAAAGAGGAATGTACATGTAGCCCATGTAGAAGCTTTCCTTCAGTTGGTGATCACCTACAGCCTTCAAACCTCTCATCAACACCTCCATCCCTCACTCACAGGCATCCAGACCAGAATCCAAGTAAGTAAATGTTATACTTCTCTGGTTCATTCCATTTCATCATTATATTATCATCTTTTGTTTACCTAGCCATCCATTGACCTCCTTCAACATTCCCCCTCCATATACCCATTAAAACCTCACCAAATCCTCCCAAATCACCCAATACCTCATCCCAACCAACCAAAGTCCTTTGTACAATCACAAAGGAGACCTAAATCTTGTTTTGTGGCATTCCCAGAACTCCACAAATTCAGCACCAGTTACACCTAACCAACCATCGTCATCACCCTTAACCGACATCGGTCTCTGTATTTTCCCATACAACCCAAAACAGTGACCTACCCACCTAATTCCCTCTCACCCTCATTCACCTGTGATCTACCTGAGACCTCTGTCAGACCTACAAAGACCCAGAACCAATTACTTGACCTTCGATCCTATTCTAACCT
Organism: Taxus wallichiana var. yunnanensis; assembly: GCA_018340775.1. Taxonomy (NCBI): domain Eukaryota; kingdom Viridiplantae; phylum Streptophyta; class Pinopsida; order Cupressales; family Taxaceae; genus Taxus; species Taxus wallichiana. The sequence goes on from CM031240.1 coordinate 452,895,008, forward strand.
AGCCTATTAGATTAGATCTATTTCTTATTATGTTTTAAGTGAGATACCTAAATAATTTCGAATTATAATAGGTTTTACCTTATTTACCACATTAAATTGTTTAAAACAAGGGACTGACAGCCATCTAGGAAGTATCACACTTCCCGGATCTAGCATACACTAGGCAGTTCACTGCATATATTGTTTAACTTTTTTTGGTGGTCTTGCTTTGCATTACAGGTAGTTCCTCCTAGCCAAAAGGAAGCTCTCATAATCAGCTGTGGATTCAGAAGTCATATGCATGCGAAAACCCATTAACCATCATTTGAACAGGTATTCCTCCTATGCCGCTTACCTTATTTGTTTCAATACTTCAAGGAAATGATCTAGAATCAGGTGAAACACATGTAAACATGTAAAATTCAAAATTTAATGAGCACCCGCCAACTCGTCATAATATTCCTTCAGGAGTCAGGATTTCATTTTCACATTACAACTTTGCAATGGTTGCAAGTTACAAAAAGGGCACAAATTTATAAATAATAAATAAAAATTTCTACCTCTCTGGGTGGTGGGACTTTGCATCTCTTCCATCTAAAAACATACAACAGTTTCCCCCTACAAGACAACTAAGTATTTTGAAATGGGTACCCTCGAGATCACTCAAGATAAGATCTACAAACTTTTAACGATCGCTATGAGACATGCAACCATGCTAATTATAGACATAAGATCTATGCACTTGGGTACATTTATATGTCTTAGACCATACTATATATACATGATTCCTAAGAAAGAAAAATAGTAAGTGACAATGTCTTTCGAGCCTTTTTCTTTGTTTTATAATTTATTTACCTTACACACCTTTTAGCCGTATCATTATTTGATCTGATTTATTTTCTATGGCCTCGGACACTAATGCCCAGGCACTCATGTCCCTTCTAGGTGATCCTAACCCTTTCTCACCTTTTCTCACTCTTTTAGGTCTCTTTTACTTCTTGAGAATCTCTTATACTTTTTGGTCGACCTTTCATTTGTCAATTATGAAATTCAAATAAGGGAATCATATACATACATAGTTATAGCTCTCAAATAAAGGGCCAAGCACTAGCATTATCTACTATCACCTAAGCTTGCATTCAAAGGCATAAAAGCATCACAAAACATCCATCTAGCACATTCACTCAAGGGACAAGGGATGCATTCTTCTACATACACAATATAGGAGGAAGTCTATTCTATTCCATCTCATACATTCTATACATTTACTACATTCTAGATCCAGCCCGCTATCATTGTGTAACTTGCACAAGGGTATCCCAGGCATCATTACACACACTTTCACATAGAATTACATGGATTCTAAAATGTAGTGCAGCACTTGGTACTAAGTTCACTCTTCAAGTGACTATCGGGGTTAGTCTAACTCCACATTTTGCATCTTTATTTTTAGGTTTGATGTTGTTTGTGGGCATGTGTATCTAGGTATCTTTCTTTACAAGTTACAAGTAAAATTAGCGACATTGAAGTCAGATCAGAGTAACAAACAAAGACTAATAATGAACCTCATCTTGCACAGAAAATACTAGAACTTGAATATATGGGTGGGCACTAGCACCCAGATCTAGTCACTAACGACTGTGTGCTCTTGTCCTCCCATGGGTTCTTCTATCATGCATATTTTTGTGTCTTAAAACCTCTAGTGAGCCTTGAAGATGTTTCTTCCAGTATGTTTCACCTATTTACCTTCCTAAATCATCTCTAGATTGTGTGGAATTAGTTAAGTCACTCTCTCTCTCTTTGCTTAGGGTTTCATATTATTACGTGTTTGTTGTTTGTCCATTTACTGTATTTTATCATTTGTACATTATACATTACATGAGTTACTCTAAAATATAGATTTAATTCAATTTATATTAAATCATTAGGTGAAACCTAATTTTCTTAAAGGTTTTCATTTTAGGTATGTCACCTATAGTGGTATTTTTGTTCCTTTGAGTACATTGACCTTCCTCCATCTCTCCATAAGTTCTCTAAATAAATGGTTGAATCTTCTAATCCTTTTCTTAACTTAAAAACATTCCTCTTGAAAACATTGAAACTTTTGATAGTGAACAATCATATGATGAGGACACCAATGTTGATCAAGAATAATTGGACAAGCTCACTAATTTTCATTCTACTTTACACGACCACCCTACACATATTCCATGTGTCATAAATGCTTTACTTACTTTGCAAAACAAAAGTGCTCAAGATGTTGCCTCTCACCCTCTCATGGGTTCCTCCTCAGCCATCATGGCCTCCACACCACCCTCCACTATTCCTATTTCTATAGCTACAACTACTGCTCCTCTCCCTCTTCTCAATACTTCTCACACAAATTATTTCCTCTTCGACACTCATAACCTATCTTTTTATACCAGATCTACAACTCCAAATCCGACAATCACAAAAGCAAGCTACTTCACATTATTCTCCATCTCTAGATTCCTCACTTCTCCTTCATAGCCCTTTTTCACCCATCATATCCTCTTATCCACTTCCTCCTAACTTCATTACACCCAATCTTCCTACCTTCAATGGCCATGGTGACCCTTAGGAGCATCTTTGATCCTTTCATGTGGCATGTCTTGAGTATATGGACAATCTCACATTACTAGCTAAATTATTTCATATAATTTTGCAAGATTACATTATGTGATGGTTCTATGATCTACTTGTTCACTTAGTAACCTCCTTTACATACTTATCCAATTCTTTCCTTGCACATTTTTCTATCAATATCGGTACTAAAATATCATACGCACAATTAGTTCAAATTAAACAAGGATGTGATGAGCGTCTCGGAGACTATGTTTTGCACTACAAGAACAACCTTGCTAAGATGACTAATGTACTCATTAATTCTGAATTACAAGATATTCATATTCAAATTCTTCTACCTCCACTTCAAGAGAGTGTTATCTTTGACAAATCTCCCTCCTTTGATCAACTATGTCATACATGCAAATTGCACAAAGGAAAACTCTTATCTATGGGAAACTTGAAATACTATGATACTTCATAATCCTCATATTCTAATAGGTTTTAAGAAAAATATACTTTAAAAAATCTCATAAGCCCAATAAAGTTAAGGCCATTGTAAATGTTGTTTCTACACCTGACAAGCTTCAATTGTAACCCACGAGGCATACTTTTACTAAACTACCTTACGCACCTTGGCTTCTATTACCACAACTTATCGAAATCAACCTTATTACTCTTCCACCACCACTCAATCTAGATCCTTCTCGCCCACATGGCCACAACTATGATGAAAATACATGTTGTGACTACCATCAATGTATTGGGCATTCTACTAACTACTTGATTTAAACTTAAATATCTTATTCATGATCTTATTAATAACAATGTAATCGAGAGTCTTAAGCCCTCTACTTCTAAACTTGTCAATGATAATCAAAAGCTAAAAGTCTTCAATGACCCTTTACCAAAGCATGAAAAGCAACCTATTGATTCTTCTACAAATCATACATATTGTGTTGTTCCTCCTCTTTCATCGGGGCCACTTGACTTTCTTGTTATTACTACTATGACACACCACCGCATGTCATTACATTCTCAAATCATCATTATCATGCTATAATTTATTTTTATTCATTACATATCAATTCTTCTATCAGTACCTATACCGTTAACAATACTATGGTATATCCATCGACACTTACCAATGTATGCTCCATAATATTTCTTTTAGCTATCAAATGTCCCACTTCTCTAATCACATTTCTAGTTCCTAATTCTTATGGTCATGTCATTATTCCTATTATTATTGGGTCTCTTACTATCTTTACACCATTCTTGGTTACCTCTAAAATCATTGGTTGTGACATGCTCTTAGGTATTCATTGGCTTTGCTCTACACAGATATCCCTTATATGCATCACTTGTGTCTCAAGTTCATCCATAATAATCAAGTTATCACCATCAAAGGTATTCCACCATGTACACCATTTCCTCATCCCACTCTTGCTTATATCTATGCACCATTCATGGCATCAAGGCATTCTCAGTATCTCTCAAGTCTAAATTTTCTTTTCATGCACATAGTTCTCGTATTCACACATGGCCTACATCATGACCTTGTCATCCTCATCAATCCATTAGCCCACCTCATTGGCTTAATTCCCCTCCTCAGGCAGCCCCTTCCTATAGATTCTCTCCATCTCCTTCACCACATCGGTCTCATTCACATGCACATAGTTACTCTCCTACACCACTAACCTTAGATCATTGTCACATGCCTTTGTCTCCTCAAATATTGGGTAGGGGTACCTTTCCCTTTACTATCATTGGATATTCTTCTATCCCTTACACACGTAGGGGGCATCATACTTTATCTCCCCCTCTATCACTATCAGTCATCTCTAGTGTCTACTACTACACTTCACGCTCATGCTTCATGTCTAATCTTTCTCAACACTCCTACACCTTTGGAACATGCATTATACCATCATTACTCGATGATGCACTCTATTTACACGGTTCATACTTGACTGTTGAGGGTCTAATTCTTAAATGAACCCAACATCATGTACTTTTCACACTCAGTGCTTCATGATACATCTTTCCTAGCATCTATACTCAAGCATAAGCAACACATTCATTACCCGATGACGCACTCTAGTGCTATGGTTCACACTTGACTATTGAGGGCACACTTCATCAATGAACCTCACATCATCTACTCCTTCTATACTTCAAGATCAATACTTCATAATACATATTTCATAACATCTACTACTCTCTCACGCTTTGTGCTTCACAATACATCTTTTCTAGCATCTACTCACACACAACACTCATTTCTTGATGACACACTCTTGTTCTATGGTTCATTCTTGACTATTGAGGGGGCATTTATAAATGAACCTCATATCATACACATCCATTGGGGTCAACATTTTCCTACCATATACACATCTTGCATATCACACCATCATACTCATGCAACATTTGCATATCTTGGTTGTATTTACTCTTGTTCTCTTATATTACTTACATGTTGCACTTTGCTTACTATGTTATCTAGATTCTTATTATGTCATTATCTTTTCCATATACACATATGTGTTCACTTGGTATATTGAGGTGAATCTAATACCTATTATAGATTTATACTCTATGCAAGATGCTCAACACAACGCTTTACCAATCCCACCAAGGCTCCTGGGGGCATCTACTTTGGATACTATCATATTTTACACATCACATGTTCTATCATTTCAATACTTACTATTTCTAGTCACTATCACTATACTTGTCACTTGGTTTATACATTCTTTGACATGTTATCTACATTTCTAACATGCTAACAGTGCTTCATGTGTAGAACTTGTCTTGTAGGATCTATACAACCATGGTTATCTCATATCTTTTTCTTCCTACTTGCTTACTATTGTTTTCCATTATTTATGGGCATTTCCCTATATCTTTTTGTTCATTATATGCTTTTGGTTGCTTTTTCCTTAATTGTCTTGTGACATAGTGAGTAATTCACCGTGTTTGAAACCCATTTTTTTGGTCCATCTTAGTTACATATTACATTGTCTTCTATTACATGCTAGCTCATTTTCACTAACACTTCTTACTAGTCTCTCTTGTTTGCATGTGTTTTGGTTTATACCATGCACATCCCCTACCCCCTGTAGGTATCCACTTCATATCAAGTATCAAGTCCTCTCCTTTGTACTGCATTCTCCTACAGTCATCACATGCACCCCAAATGAGGGGGCATTTATTGGGTGAATAAATCACCCCTACAAAGCAACTCGAGCTACAATACAACACATCATAGTACAAAAATAGTTACAAATTGGCCCAAAATTAGACTTGGGTCCAAAACAAAGAGCATACACTAGTGCCCAAACCTGACAAGAGTGGTGAGCGGTTATGTCCCCCCAGGTACTTGTGTTCTAAGGGGAAAAAATCACTATCTCATTTCATCACAATTTATAATAGTTATCATATCATTTCTCTAATATCGTGGCACATACCTCTAAGTATAAAATTCACTCTATCACACATTTCGATTATAATCAAAACAATTAGAGTAATCGTAACAATCGTAACAAATCGGGACGTACCATCTATAGCGGTGCTTATTCGATAAGTATCATGGAAGGAGTGAAAATATAGACCTCTCTCCCCAACACACTTCTCTTGGTGTGAGATCCCCAAAAACTCACTCTTGGTATGAGATAGCCCAAAAAAATAATTCTCGGCATGAGATCGCACAAATACCTCACTATCGAGTATTTAAATCTAGAAACTCCAAGAAAACAAGACAATTCTCTATCTATTACATTCTAATACATCAAGTGCACATTTTCATTTTACATACTTTCACACTTTTACTTACTTATACACATGTTACTTTGATTTCTCATATACAGTAACTTTGACTATTCTTTCACTCTTCTTTTGCAGTCTATCCTTAATATGCAATAATAAGCAACTCACATCAACAAACACATCATGCTACTATCCATAAGCTTCACCCCTAGGGTCCACTTCCCTTTCCTAGTCTTCATGCTTCACATTGTGATCACCTCATGCTTCACTTGTCTCGCTTGGCACACCATCGGCTACACTCTTCTCTACAATATCATAAGGTACACATATTTTATCTACTTTATTCTATTGAGTATTCACTCAAGAGCATAAAGTGGGGGGAAAATGTAAACACAAAATCTATACACTTGGGTACATTTCTAGGTCTTAGAGAATACTTATATATACATGATTCCTAAGTGATAAAAATCATAAGTGACAATGGATTTCGTGGCCTTTTACTTTGTTTGTTATACTTTTATTGACCTTGCAACCCTACACACCTTTTATCAATAATTGACTGATTTATCTTCTATGGCCTTGGACACTAGCACCCAGTTAGGACACTAGTACTTATATACTCTTGTCCCCCTTGGGCGCTCCTAGCCCTTTCTCACCTTTTCTAATTCTTTTGGGTCTCTTTTACTTCTTGGGCATCTTTTATGCTTTTGGGTTGGACTTTCAGTTTTCAATTATGAAATTCAAACAAGGGAATCATATATATACATAGTTATAGCTCTTAAATAAAGGGCCAAGCACTAGCATTATCTACTATCACCTAATTTTGCATTCAAAGGCACAAGATCATCACAAATTATTCATTTAGCACATTCACTCAAAGGACAAAGGTTACATTCTTCTGCATACACAACATAGGAGGGGAAATCTCTTTTATTCCATCTCACACATTCTATACATTTTCTATATTCTAGAACTAGTCAGTTATCATTGTGTAACTTGCACAAGGGCATCCCAAGACATCATTACACACACTTTCACACAGAACTACATGGAGTATAAAATGTAGTGTAGTGCTCGGTACTAAGTACACTTGTGGTGATCTGTCAGGGGTCACCCAACTCCGCATTCTACATATTTATTTTTATATTTGATATGGTTTGTGGCCATGTGTGGTTAGGTATATTTCTTTAGAGGTTACAGGGATAGTCAACGAAATTGAAGCAAGATCAAAGTGACAAAAATACTAACAATGAAGTTCTGCCGCCGCACAAAGAAGATCGTAACTCGAGAATTTGGGTGGGCACTAGAACCCAAATCCAGTCACTAGCGCTCAAGGACTCGTGTCCTCTTGTGGGTGCTTTTGTCCTACATAATTTCATGTCTCAAAACCTTCAGTGAGCCTTGATAACGTTGTTTTTAGTTTGTTTTAACTATTCACATGCCCATATCATCACCAGATTGTGTGAAATCAACAAAGTCACTCTATCTCTCTTTCTTAAGGTTTCATATTATTGCATGCTTGTTTCTTGTCTATTTACTTATCATTTTTACATCATACACTAAAATAGTTACTATGAAATACATATTTAATTTAATTTATATTAAATCACTAATTTCCCGAGGTTTGAGTAAGAAAACTTAAAACATGCCAAGCTCAGCTACATCTCCCATAGACATCAACCTAGAGCATTGAAAACTAAGAATCATTATGCAAAGATATTACAACCCCCTCATTTTAATAAAGAACCAAGGTATGTAATGAGCATCAACAAATGAAGAACAATTTAGGGTGACGAGGAGCCGGATCAAGGAACAAATGAGGTTTTTCAATGATGGTTCTAAAAATATAGAGTACATAATTGGGAACCAACACAATGTAGGGTTTCGGTGTCACACTTAAACTTACAAAATTATCCGTAGCTATCTATACAAGGCTTGATCAAACATTAGATGAAACAAATAATACATATGTTTGAGTGAAACTAACATCATCGATTACCCCAATATGATTTTCACCGAGTCTACATTTTAGACTCTATGTAGTTTTTATGTGTGTGTGATATAATAGTGTCTTTTGAAGCTAGGTTTCTCAAGGCGTACCACACCAAGATAGTAGGCTATAATTACTTTTCCCCAAGATGAATGTGTGAGATGGAATTTAGAAATAACCCTCCTATGTAGTGAATGATGCAGCCCAAATGTAGTCCTTGAATGTTGTTCTTTGTCCAAATAGTAGATAGGAAGTAATATCCCAAATTGCACGGTCCCTAATAATAATAAGTCATGTATATATATGATTTCCTTGTTTTAATTTCATCATTAAAAACCAAAAATTCTAACCCAAAGTGATAGGTAGTAATTTATAAAAGATAACAAGTGATGTAACATTTCAAATTTGAGAAAATGAGGGAAAGGAAAAAAGCACCCAAAGGGGACAGTAGCACCTGAGCGCTCCTGTCCCTAATGGGTGGTACTATCTAGGATTCTCGAAGGATATAACAGAAAATATAGAGTTGGGTCACATGTTGTCCAATTTCCAAAATTAAAGTATCCATTCGAGAAAAGTAAATGATAAGAGTATCAAAAGGATAAAGCAATGTAAAATCAAAACAAGTGTTGTTAATGTCTAGTTTTCTTGCTTAGGAATCATGCATATAATAACATACTTAGAGGTGTGATGTAAATAGTAATTGGGTGATTTTTTGTTTACGATATATATGAAGCAAATAGGTTTCATAGTTATTGGGGACCCAACATCTATGGATTGAACTTGTGACCTAGTATAGATTAAGAAATTCGCTTTACCAGTTGAGCCACAAGCCACATGCTAAAAATAGCATTAACTCCATAATATCATAACAGCTTAACTAATTTTTTAAGAATAAAATAATGCCACAAAAATTAATGAAATATCCCCAAATGGATATTTTGACTCTCATTTAGATTCTTAGCAAAACCCAAACTTGAAATGCAACTAATAGACAAGATACCAAATATGTATAAAATATGGGAAAAAGTGACTAGGATTTATTAGAACCCCACATAAAACTGAAATAGATATTTTTCAAGACCAAAATCTATAGATTTAAGGCTTAAAACAAATCTGAAATCTTCTTTAGAAAATGCAACTAGTTTTATGATTAAAGACTAAAAAATCTTCAATGAAATTGTATAATTTTTTACCCAAAACTGATCCTGATTTTTACTAGTCAAACAAAGATAAAATACCAAATATTTTGGGAGTAAACAAGCTGGGAAATTCCTCATAAATATGCAGCTAAAGAGGACTAAAAACAACAATATAACACCTTCCAAAAATTCTGAAAACACTTGCTTTTGATCACTAAAAGTTAGTACAATAGATAAAGAACGAATTGCAGACCTAGAATGTCTTTCCAACATCTCAAAATGACCAAAAGATGAGTTTATCCATTAGATAAAAATATTATAATACTACTGAGATATTATTCATCACCCTTTTAATGCAAAAACTCAACACCAACTACTGAAATAGCTAGAAACCAAAGAAGCACTATATAATTTCTTGTGTGGAAATCCCCACATTCTTTAAGAGGGTTTTCATCCTCTAGAGTCAATCCAAAGGGTTTTTCATCCTTGGATTAATTTGTAAAAATCTTAAGGCTTCAAATGTAAGAAGAGAAAATATCAAAACAATCTGGAATGCCTCTACATAGGTCGACATATTCTTTATATGGGAAATGGGACCCAAAGTGACCTTTAGACTTCCAATGAAAGTGACCTTGGGACTTCCAAATTAAAGTGACCTTTAGAATTCTAATGAAAGTGACCTTTGGACTTCTAAATGGAAGTGACCTTTGGACTTCTCTTGAAAGTGACCTTTGGACTGCCCTTGAAAATGACCTTTGGAATTCCAAATGGCATTTTCCATAGGAGGAATACAAGACATAAATAATATTTTATCCTTCCCAACTTCATTATTCCTCTTTGGCCCAAGAATAAAATATAATAACCCCTTCACATTGATATTTTCCCCTCGTATTGACCATAGGGATTATTTTTTTACTAAGCCAAATAAATTGATATAAGTACTTTAATTATTTTATTTTATTTTTTTATAGCACTTTATAATAATTTATTGTGACTTAAGTCACCCTTATATTTTTCCTTTGGCCATCGGGTTGAAAAAATAGGCCAAAGGTCTTCAATTGGGAAAAGGGGACATTACAGTCCTCCCTTCCCAAAAATTGCTTGCCCTCAAGAAATTCTGATCTTGTTTTGTCCAAGTGTCATGCACAAGAGACAAAACATGCTGAAATGTTCCACAAGCCTGGCCCCTGTACTTGTCAAATGAAGCAAATATTGCCACAAAATATAGATCTCCTGATGCTCATAAATATGAGTATGGACCAAAGGTTCAACATACTCCATAATGTAAACTCCACTCTCTAATTTGTCATGCTTCTCATGAGGGAAAGAGATCAACAAATTAGACATATCATCATTCACTACATACCTTGGAGTATCATCATTCTCTAACTCCATGATGACTTAGCTTTACTGCATCAAATTTTGAGCACTCGATTCATGATGGGTTGAATGTCATCATGATAATATTGCTGCAACAACAAAGATGGTGTACCTCTTACCACCCAATCTGCATTCTGTGAAGTCTGCTCCTCTTGCATTGAGTTTTCCATACTCCAATGCCTACCAAAAGCTGATGTAAATCCTGCAAAAGTGGAAAGTGACATGGAATTCCAAGTAGGACAGCTATTAATTCCTGACAAATCAATGAAGATGAAGTCACCAATCAACAAATAAGGAGTTTTCATATCATAGTAAATCGGTGACATAACCAAAGATGAGTTATGGATGTCTTCAACACCCATCAAAGACAACTCATGAGTGGTTGGTCCACTACGAATGTCATCCACAAAATCATCAACTCCATGAAGGACATGATCATCAACTGAAAATTTTGAATTATCCTCATGTGAAGGACCCCATAAATCCATGTCATTGCTACCTAGAAACAAGAAACATGCTCTATGATAACCTCTAAAGTAGAAGCTTCAAGTGGCACCTCTTGCAAGGATGATGTAAATAAATCATTAGCATGTCTATCAAATTCATCACATAAATTTTTGCATACCTCATTGGAACTTGAAGACACCAAATCACTCTCATGAAGAGTTGTATCATTCATCTTGTGAAGATTCACTATTCCTTCCATGCATGAAAAATTTTGAAGCTATAGTTTGATTTTCCTTCCTCTCATGGTGAGGGGAATTCCTTACGCTACCAACCTTTGTAGGTGACTTGTTATGTCTCCCATGATTATTGGCCATTGATATAGACCTATCCCTCATGTCACGACTATCTCTTGGCCTACCCACATCCATCCTCTGCATCAATTGCTACATGGTCTATATCATTTGTTGCTTGGTAGTAATCATGGTCCTGAGAAGCTCATGATCTAGGTCTACCATTCCTCTAAGAATATCTCTGCTCGGATCCCATGGAGATATTTTCTTTCTAACTCCCATGATTTAGCTCTATCACCAACCTCTTGTGGTTGCATCAAATCAAAAACCCTCCAGGTGGGAGTAACATTGCTCTGATACCATTGAAATATCCCCAAATGGATATTTTTAATCTCATTCAAATTCTTAGCAAAACCCAAACTTGAAATTCAACTAATAGATAAGATACCAAAATGTATTATGCAAATCAGTATAAAATATTGTGAAAACGGCTATGGTTTATTAGGAACCCCACATAAACCACCATATTTCCTAGCTCTTTATTTCCAAACTAAAATAGATATTTTTCAAGACCAAAATCTGTAGATTTAAGGCATAAAACAAATCTGAAATCTTCTTTAGAAAATGTGATTGGTTTTATGATTAAAGACCAATAAATCTTCAATGAAATTGTATCATTTTTTACCCAAAATCGAACCCGATTTTTACCAATCATACAAAGATAAAATACCGAATATTTTGGGAGAAAACAAGTTGGAAAATTCCTTATAAATTTGTAGTTAAAGAGGAATGAAAAACAACAATATAACACCTTCCAAAAATTCTCAAAACACTTGCTTTTGATCACTAAAAGTTAGTAAAAATAGATAAAGAACAAATCACAGACCTAGAATGCCTTTCCAACACATCAAAATGACCAAAAGATGAGTCACTCCATTAGAGAAAAATAGTCTAATACTATTTTAATATTATTCATTATATTTTTAATGCAAAAACTCAACACCAACTACCGTAAATAGCTAGAAACCAAAGAAGCACAATATAATTTCATGTGTAGAAATCCTCACTTTTTTTAAGAGGGTTTTCATCCTCTAGAGTCAATCCGAATGGTTTTCATCCATGGATTAATTTGTAAAAATCTCAAGGCTTCAAATGCAAGAAGAGAAAATATCAAATCAATCTAGAATGCCTCTACATAGGTTGACCTCTTCTTTATATAGGAAATGGGACCCAAAGTGACCTTTGGACTTCTAATGAAAGTGACCTTTGGACTTCCAAATGAAAGTGACCTTTAGACTTCCAATGAAAGTGACCTTTGGACTTCTAAATGGAAGTGACCTTTGGACTTCCCATGAAAGTGACCTTTGGACTTCCAAATGGAAGTGACCTTTGGACTTCCCATGAAAGTGACCTTTGGACTTCCAAATGGCATTTTCCATAGGAGGAATACAAGACATAAATAATATTTTATCCTTCCTAACTTCATTATTCCTCTTTGGCCCAAGAATAAAATATAATAACCCCTTCACAATGATATTTTCCCCTCGTATTGACCATAGGGATTATTATTTATTTTTATTAAGCCAAATAAATTAATATAAGTGCTTTAATAATTTTATTGTATTTTTATATAGCACTTTATAAAATTTATTATGACTTAAGTCATGCTTATATTTTTCCTTTGGTCGTTGGGTTGACAAAATAGGCCAAATGTCTTCGATTGGGAAAAGGGGACATTACAATTAACTTGTTTGATAATGATATTAAGTCGTGTTTATGGAATAAATGAAAAATTGACCTTAAATATTTTCTAAATATGGCTTCCGGATATTTTTACATCTCATTCCACAATCACTAAAAATCATAATGAAATTTTTTTGTTATATAATAATATTTTGTATTAAAAAGATAAAGAACTTATATAAAAATCACACCCCCACCATAGATTGAATTTGAAGGGTTGGTCCTAATTTTAACATCAAGGACACGTATCTGTCCAACCCTTCCATGAAGAAAAGTTATAAAAATACTTACCATTTATTTAGAAATATTAATTAATTGTATACTCCATAAAAAGGATAAAGACATTAAGGGACTAATTCTAGATTACGAATGTGCCTTGAAATTAATGGAATACATATTTTCAGCTTCAAAATTTATACATTATAAGTGGCATAGATATTCAAAGATTGTTCATATATATTTGATATTATATTCTAAGTATGCAATATATTATATTGAATAATCATTTTACAAATCATAACAGTATTTAATAAAGAAGGGAGTTGAAATTTAAAAAAATCCATAACAAAAATGTATAACACATATTATAATTCTTTCTAGTTGAATGTAATGCTAAAACATGTTTGTAATGTATAGATCCACAATCTAACTTTATGCAACACCGATCTCTATCTCTAAGACAAATAACAAGTATCTTCATATGGATCCATGAGTACTACGCAAAATAAAATGATAAGATGAATTTTAAATGAATGAAATACTTTGCCCAAACATGTCCTACTATACTTCTCAAACTAATTATTTCTAGATGTCACTATAACCTTCTAAAAACCAAAGGAGGAAAATTTCCTCTAGTCAAACCATGTCTTCATAATGAAATTAAAACATTTCACTATTTGTATATGTGGGATGTACAACCATGAATTCAAGCTTCATGATTATATTGTAGATTAAAAATATTCATATTATGATATGTTGATGCATAAAAACCTCTATTGCTATAATTTTCAAAAAAACACCTTCCACTTACAAAGGATATAAGTGCAAGAGTAAGTGAGAAGAAAATAGTAAATAAGTTTCTTCATTAAAATTGCATACACAATATAAATTATTATTTATTCATAAAAATAAATTACGTCCACATTCATTCTCAATATTCTCGACCCTCCACACCAAATATGCATTGTTTATAAAATTAGCTAGAAACTACAACTATTCCCTTAACTCCACAAAAATAGGGTATTTACGGAAATGATTATTATTATTCAATAACTCCTAAACAACGATCGATAAAAATACTCTCAATAATTCCACTACAACAAACAACATTTAATTGGTGCCTCTAAGGGCAACCCCGAAGCCATTGGTGGTGGTGGTTTAATTAGAAACCATCTTGGACATCCCCTTGTTGCTTATGTAGGTCCCATGGGAAAACAATCAAATCACTATGTTGAGGCCCTTACCGCTCTCTGGGAATCATAACTATCAGGGATCTCAAGGTAAGTAATTTAATTATTAAGGGAGACTCTACAAACATTATAAAAACCTCACATGCTCCCAACCCCAAATGATCATAAAAGATTTTGTCAAAAAGGCCAAGACCTTATGTAAAGGGTTTAATAACATTAATATTTGCCACATCTATAGGGAAGGTAATAGTGTTGTTGACGCACTTGCAAATGATGGCGTCATCAATAATCAATTTAAAATTTGGCATGATCATGGGGAAATATCTCATACAATAAGAGCCATCATTTCTAAGGAATCCAAGGCCACCTATCCATTCAATTAAGTTCCACCAGGGATTTGGCACATGTGGAGAAATGATGTAGTGTAATGTGAGCATTCGAGAGTTATCTCTCCCAAACAGTTCACTTTTTCCTCCTTTTTGTATTTTGGCTTCGATGCAGACAAGTTCTTTAGGAAGCTTGTTAATTGTTGTTTACAATATCTAGAAGCTCTACGGGTCCTCTATCTTGGATTTTTGTGTTCATACTCTGACATTTATGTTGTTAGGGGCCATTTTCTACTGTGAATAGTTTTTTATTGCCATGTATGTGATTATTCTTTTCAAAATGGGTGGACCCCCTTTGTGGAGCCAATCTGTGATCCCTCCTAGAAGCAGAATGAAGAATTATGGAAGGCCCTTGATGTGGATGGCTTCATGGACTTCATGCAAAGGATAAAAGGGCATGATAGGCACATCTCTCTCATATTTTCCCACAAATGGAAAGATAGGGTGATTACCTTCAAGGGTAAGGAGTTTACCATCACCGAGAGCTTGATTTCTTTCATTACTGGTTTAGGTATGGATGGGATTAAGTTCTACAGAAATAAATTTGATAAGGACGTTGAGGAGAAAATATTTGTGGAGGGAGAGGAATCCCTAAAGATTGGGAAATCTGGTATTATTTGCTCTTTTATCCCCCTATGGAGATGTTTCTAAAATGGTTGTGAGGTACATCATCTTAGAAGGGTGTTTCCAACCTGTCACACCATCACCTAGTCCTTCTAAACCATTTCAGTGCTCTACTAAGGTCAGTTTCTCTTATTATATTCTCCATTCACTTAAGAAATATGTCATTAATGTCCAAGCTCATTTTTGGGGTATCCCCTTTCATCAGGGGGTTATCTTCCTTCTACATCAGTACTTCCATGAGGTTTTGGCCAACAACCCTCCCCACCCTTTAGCCCCCCTCCTCAGCAGCCTAAGGTCAGAACCAAAATTCCTAGCTTACGGCCTCCACCACTGACCCCCCAGCTAAAAGGGTATTGTGTAGTGGCACTAAGGGAAAATATATTGTTGTGGTTGAAAGTCTTCTTCATATCATCCAGTATAACCTTAACCCTCATGCAAGCTTTGACTTAAGAGCCCAATTAAAGCAGCAGGATGACACTATCAAGGGAATAGAATACAATGTTGACTTTCTTCTTAATGAAGGCAATAAGGAGGAATTATACCCTTTTTTTCATTTCAAGGATTGAGGAGAAGATGGAAACTCTCACTAATCAACACAATGCCTTAGAGGAGAGAGTGCAACAAGTAGTGAACAATCGATCAACCATCTCTCCATGCACAAAGCGCCTTTATTTTATTCAAATTCAATTAAAATAGATATGTGACATAAGTGGCATTCTAGAGGATGTTTGGAAGGGTGGGAAACTCAAGAAGAAGGTAGTAGTAGAGAGCGCCACCACTCGCCAAAGAAACGCCATCAATTTGTACAAGGCCTTAAAGGATGCTCAGAAAGTCTTTAACAAGTTTCTCAAATAGGTCTTTGTTGTTACTTGGTTTTTGTCTCAATGTTGTTATGATGTGAGTTTACAGGTGTTGTTTTACTATTTTTTGTCTGTAGTTGGGCTTCTTGTATGCACTCTACCCCTGCCTTGATCTTTATTATTTTATCTAGCTTTTTTAGGATTTTTTGTTGGGGTGTGGTCCCCACTTATCAAAAAACCACAATGCTTTCATTGTATATCCTATATTTTGAGCCTTTTTTACCATGGGGTATAGTCCCCTTCAAAACCATTTACCAATAACAAAAAAACAAACAACACTTAATTTATCAATTACATCATTATCCCTACCTTTTAGAAATTATGAACTTCCTAGTTCAAAGGTGATTTTATTTATTTTCTTCCATTTCCTCCATAAATCAAACTGGGTCTCTTCTTGTACAAGCTCATGTATACTTGCAAGGGAAATTCCTACCTTTCTTACAACCACACATTTTTATCTAAAAAAATGGCACAATCCTCCTTCGTTGTAAACTCGTTGATAATTACCACATCAAGTACATTTCTCTCTTTGAAATGAGTCTTGAAACTAATTTACTTTGGTAAACAAAATAGATTACATGTTGTATCATTGATACTATAATAACACTATGTTCTTTCTTGTCCATTTTTGTAATGGTCATCTCAAAGATGACTCTCTTCCTCCTCTTTCTTGTATTTATATACTCCTCCATGCTCTATGACATCAAACTATCTTGTAACTTGCAAATCAATCTCATCTCCAAATATACCTTCATGCATGCAATCATTTGCATGCCTATATTTTTCAAGATATTCCCAATATCTTTCTCCTCATTTTGATGACACATTAAGACCAGATCATCTTCTTTTTATATTCATTTTCATCCTCATGCTCCATGAGAAAAATTTCTACAATATGTTGAACACCCTTAGTTATACCATCTCCATGCATGAAATCCATTGTGAATGAACTTGTTTATATTTTCTTCTCAACACCAAAGCTCTCTTCTTCTAAAGGAGATTCCTTCATCTCTTCCAAGGTATTCTTGATCCAAGAAAAAAATTTCCTTTTCATTCCAACAATGCATGGTGTGATCCATGTAATATTTCTCCTCTCTTTCTCTTCTTTATGATATTGAAAAATCTTTTTCTAATAATTATCTCCTTCAAGTATATGATATCCTTCATAATCCTTTTCTTTTACTTATGCATCCTTTACTACTCCATATCTCTTTTCTTATTTTTCTATATCCCTAAACTCCGAAGGTTGAAACTCACTTTATTTTGAGATATTTGTACACCCTCCTATAATTTTCTTCAATCATTCTCAAATTTATTCCAAATTACATCTCTACATCCATGGCCATAGCCACAACTCTACTCAATAACAGCTAAGGTTGTCCCACAAATTCTCTAGTCCCAACATGTTTGGACACTCTAATACCAACTAATCTAGAAAAACCTCATCTCCCCATCTCTTAGGAATTTTGACCCTTTGGGTTCAAAGGTAGTTTCATTTGTTTCCTTATGTTTCCTCCATAAATGAAACTGGGTTTCTTCTTGTACAAGTTCATGTATACTTGCAAGGATGATTTCTACCTTTCTTGCACCGCACATTATTTTTAAAAATTACAAATGTCACAATCCTCATCTATTGCAAACACATTAATAACTAGCACATCAAGTAAACTACTCTCTTCTAAATTTCCATCCAAGTACACACATGGAATATTTATAGAAATCAAATTTTGTAATTTACACTTTGGCAACTCTTAATTTGATTATGCACTATTTCTATGATAAATACTTCTCCATTTACGCTTAACACTTTCATAGGCCTATAGTTTAGCTTGTTTATCCTTACACACTGACATGTTGACACATTATGAGAATACAATACACAAAATCAATATAAAAACATCATTTTATCAACTCCAAAATTCATGTGGCATATTTCATACTCTAGGTCGATCATACAAGTTTGGTCAATAATTTGAATCTATTCCTTACCCATTTGTATGGTCTTAGACCGACATGTCTTCTTACTACACTTTCAAATTAATATCTTTCATTGGGTCTTATACTTCATCTGGGTCATCCTTTCTTAGATAAATCATCTACAGAACCTTATATAAGCAAGTAAACACTACCTCATTCTATAACCTACAACTCTTAAGGTAATGCACTAAAGCACTCACTTCATACAATTGCAAAAGGCATCCAAATCTCCCTAAATATCATAATGTCACATATGAATTCATTAGGTCAACACCCAAATCATGTCTGAAGCTACAAACTAGGTAAAGACAACCATGTCTCTTATCTACAAACACTCAAACATTTCAACCTATAACTCCTAAGGTAATGCACTAAAGCACTCACTTCATACACTTGTAAAAGGCATACAAATATTCCTAGATATCACAATGTCACATCTGAAGCCATTAGGGCAACACCCACATCATGTTTGAAGCTATAAATAAGTTCAAGGAAGCCATATCTCTTATCTACAAACACTCAAACATCTCCTCTCTAATGGTTTTAGCAAGAGTGAAGTCAAAGCAATCATGGTCAAAGTAAATGCAAATTCTAATTGATTTATCTAGATATCAGATGTTAGGTGGAAAATTATGCATGGTTTGAGGCCTCTTTAGATTAGTGCCAATGTTAGCAAGTACACACAAGGGTTCCCATAATCCTTTTAATATATGTTTTTCTAGACATTTCATCTATGACTAGGGTTTGAGATAGTGATGAGTCTATACAGAGAACCTCTCTACATGTGGGAAAACTAGAGTTTAACATTAAAAAATAAATATAGGAAGGTGACCATTATAGAAAGTGACAGTGTTGATTCGAGAAGGTACAAGACCATAAATAAGGGTAAAACCATACGGTATGATTTTAACCGAATGGTACAATCCTAACCCAAGTGGATTCATAGTCATAGTTCTAGTTCTGAAGGTTATTCAAGTTTAGATTACTCATTTCCAACATTGTACAATCTCATATCTCTTGAGAAGTCATCTATAATAAGTTAAGTACATGTTTATACATCTATTTCATACTCTCAATTACATTCTAGGTTGATTGTGTATGTTATATTCTTTCTATTTGATCTAAGTTATAAATTTGAGTTATTATTTCTATTATAACATCTTTGTAAGATCTGTAATCAACTCTAATCTAATCTATAATTAAATTGACCTAAAATTTAATTAAGGGTTAAACATTTAGGTGAATCCACTTTTCATCGAATCCTCAACCTAATCTAGGAGCTCTTCCTTCTATTAAGCCTATTGGTCTCTAAACCCTATTTGATTTAGGGTTTCTATCTGGGTACATGATTATTTATTAAGATTTGTGCTTTCTTTTGTTTATTATCATGCCTAATTTTCATGCTCACTCTATGGTTGTTTTTTTATTTGGCTCACAAACATTCTATTAACTTCAATCATTTACCGCAACCATAATGATCCCTCCTACTTTTCAACCCAACTTGTTTTAGAAATGTTCACTCCATGAGTCACACCACCAAATGAAATCTGGTACCACCCCTTAAGCTAACATGCACTATTGATCTAACAATTATAACTACTCCTATCAACCCACCTAATGTTTGTTATTGTGATGACTATCTTAGCACCACCCTTACTAAGAAAGGTCATGACCATTTGGCCCTCACTTCTCATCATGTGGCACCACTTAATATTGAATATCTACCAATGAGTGAAATAGTCACCATTGATTCTACTCTTATAGAATGTAGGACTCGTGATGTTTCACTTTCTCTTTCTTCCCCATCATCATTCATATTGATCTAACATATGATCTATTTTCTAATACTTCCTTTACTATCATTGGTGATCACATTTAAATCCAAAGGATATAATTCTCACATTTATCAACATGATCAAGGTCTCCCTAATGAGGACACCCAATAAATTTTATCAATTCTTAAAGAGAACCCCTATAATATCTATATTCTCTAAGTTGCATGAGATTAACTTAAGCATGTTTTATTATCACACACCATGACATATCTTGTTCCCACATCCATGGTGCCTAGCCCTTTGGGAACACCTCATCTATCAATGCCAAATATCTCTATGTCCATTTTCGTAACCAAAAAAATCACTACTCATCCCGCATCCACTCCTCGCCGTTTATATGTATCCTCTTCTACCACACAAGCCCTTAAACCCCTTGTTCATACTTTGCAAAAAAAAATTATAATTAAAACATGGTGCATCTACTTCTTATCACACTATGGATTCCACATAGTTACTTCACAATCCCCTTGCACTGAAGTGGTTTTTTATCCATTACCTATTGGTTTTTTTGCTCCTAAATTTCCTATCTATGATGGAAAAGGGGATCCCACTGAGCATCTTCACTCATTCCATGTTATTTTCTTCGATTATGCTTTTAATGACATACTTCTTATCAATATTTTCCCTTAAAGTCTTAAAGAATTTTCATTACAAAGTGGTTTTATGCTCTCCCCACTCACTTTTTGCGCACATTCACTACTTTAGCCAATTTATTTTTGGCACAATTCTCTATCAATATTGAGAACCAATGGCCTACTGAGCCTCTTAATGCTTATGTATTATGTTACAAGACCCTACTCACCAAGATGAACAATATCTTAGTTGATAATGAATTGTAAGACCTATTCACACAAATCTTATTATCCCCTTTGCAAGATTTGGTCATGTTCAACAAGTTTATATCTTTCACCATTTGTGCCACACCTTGAAAGAGCACAAGGCTAAATTGTTACATATGAACAAAATCAAGTACATTGTTAGCTCTCCTCCCACATCTACTGCTAAGTTTTCAAGCAAACCCACATTCAAAAGCAAGCCTAATGAGGTAAAATCTGCTCCTAAAGACACTGTTAATGCCATCTAGTAACCTGTTAAGCTACAATCCCAACCTATGCATCATCAATTTACTCACTTGTTAAGTCCTCCTCACATTGTCTTGAAATAATTTTTTGAGTGCAATCTCATATCTCTTCATCCACCGTTCAAGGTTGATATGAGTAAACCTCAAGGAAAAAATTTCAATCCTAATGCCCATTGTGATTGTTAGGAAATACTATTAGTGCTTCACATTGGGCTAGTAATTATTATGTGTAAATGTAATATTTATAATATTACATTAGTGTGAGAATGTAAATTATTGTTATAAACAACTCATATATTAGAATTAGCATATAGTTAGCATAATAATACAATTAACATATTGTTATTATAATAGACTTGGAGATATCTTTGAGGATATTACGGTTAAACTAATATCCTAGAATATAGGAGACGTACTCCTATATATATATGTAATATGTCTACATGGACAATGATATAGAGTGGATATTATTTTACTATGATTAATTATTATTATTTTGTGTATTAGACTCATGTAGTTCTTTCAATGATTATCATAAGTGTGTCAGGCACTCTACAAATAGTCGTTGAAGATTCGACACATTATTCAAGATTTTTTCAATTCTAACACTATTGAATGGGATGAGCCCACTAAATCTTTAAAGCCAATTAATGATAAATCTAAACTAAAATTTTTAATGATCCACTTTTTAAACATAACACTTGTAAAATCTTCTTCAGATGTACGTATTTCTTATCACACAATGCATCCACCGCCCTCTTGTGATCACCCCTGATGCAATGGTTTTAATAATTAATCATACACTATCTTCTACTATGATCATCACTTTAAATTACTCTAATATCAATTAGGTGTTTAGTTCATATCCCTTGTCCATTCCTATTTCTATTAATCATATACCCATGCAAGGTGTTTTGGTCGATACGCATAATAAGGACAATGTTTTTTTCTCGACATTATTTTATTCTTTGGGAATTTCTACACATATTGCACTTGATACAAATCCTCGCTACCTTTGGATCGCTCTTCTCATCACTATTGACCCTAATATTACATCAATTTCATTCTTGGTTTCTTCTACTCTCAATTTTGGTGCCTTGCATGGTTAGGCCTCCCATGGTTATGTACTCTTAGGGCCATTCCCTCGGTTATACATTAATGAGTTAAGTTCATTCATAATCAACAATTTATCACCATTAGAGGTAATCACTTTGAGGTTTCCCCTCCTATAATGCTTAATTATCCTTCGTAGTTCCTCTTCCCACCCTTCTAAAGATAGATCTTTAGTTTTTCACAATACCTCTCATGACCCTAACACTTCTAAGATCTTTTCTAGGTTTGTCTTCTTGCATTCTATTCCTAGTCACTCTATTTATCCTAGGTGTCCCGATAGGCCTTTGGTTGCACACACTTTATCTTGACACTCTAGGTCTTCTCATAAGGTTGGAATCCCATGCATTGTTTCCCATCGTCCCCCTCCCCTAGAGTCCTATGGCAATCCTCTAGTGCACATACTACCCCCATTACTTCTTGATACCCTCCTAGTGGTTGACACACTCATTCCTCTAGTCTACTTCATCAATGCCATTTAGTGCATGTTAATGCTACATCTACTAAACCTTATTTAGAATATATTATTACAGTAGTTCCACTAACATTCACATCACCACCAAGGCCCAAATCGTCATCTTTTGTGGTATTTTATTCACCTCCTTATGAGGTTCTCATTGGATATTTGTCTTACTATCCATATTTTGTACATAATTATTCACTAAAATAATACAAAAAAATTAAATATTTACAAACATAAAAATCAAGATGTGTATTTTACTTGATTTATTAGCACTTTACATTATATGTGTTATCACTTTGGTTTCATAGATAACGTGTTTTATCTCTTTACATACATGTTCTCACTTGGTATATTGAGTTGGATGTAGGAAACACAAATTGATACATGTTTATAAGAGTACTCATGTTTCCTTACATTTTCATCATTTGGGAGTAATCCCTCCACATAGTATGGGTGTTATTGTTCTATTATAGTTCATTTGTACTTCCTCTATTACACTCAACTATATACATTATGTACTTGTTACTTTTCATAATAACATGATTAACACATGTGTCTCATGCAACATTAATATCTCTTAATTACTATTGTCATTTTTGTTTACCACATTTTGATCCTCTAGGTTGTTATACATGTTTGAGCTAGTTATGTGTGTTATTTATTATTTTCTTCATCAATTACAACCTATGTGCCTTTATTGTTTTGTGATGCCATGGGTGTCCCATGTTTATGGTGTCATGCTTATCTTGTTTGAAATAGCTTGCTCTTGTTTATAGGACTATGGTCCTTCATTGTCTTGTGACACCATGAGTGTCCCATGTTTGCAAGCTTTATGCCTTTTGTGTGACAATGTTTTCATACTTCTTACATATAATTGCACTATTGTTGTATTTACATGCATTTAGACTACTATTGTTATCATCTATGTGGTTTTTATCTATTTCTATCATTTATTTTATTACACATTATGGTTTTCACCATGCATAAACACCTTTCCTTTTACAGGTATAGGTTCTCCAAGGTGGCCACCTCTTCAAGCACTTTACACAACTTTTCGACATCTCCTTCAAAGATTACACACCTATTTCTTTTGAGCCACATGCTCAACATGGTTTTTGTACATGCCTTAAAAGAGGGGGCATCTATCTAGGTTTATTCTACATTTTTAGTAGATACATACATAATTATGGAGGTAGAGGTAGGTACATGCGGGGTACAAATGCCCAATAATACATACATACACATAAATTTGGAAAAATCAACACAAGGTCAAAACTGTACAATTTGGTCATAACTATATAGTACAGTCCTCACCCCCTCCCCCACACATTCCTAACCATGGGGTAGTTTCAATAAAAAAATTATTTTTTTCAAATTTTCACCTATATGTATAATTTTTCTACAAATTTACACATTTATAGTGCTTAGTTAATATTGGTATAGGGGGCATGAAAGTGTTCATTCTTTTTTCACATCAACACCTAACTTCAAGAACAATTTTAGGAATCTTGAGGGTGCATATCTCCTTCCTAGTTCAGTGTTGTTATTAAATGTTATGCCAAAATTACAGCACCCCTAATTGCTTGTGATTTTGTGTACGAGGCAACCAGTGCAACCTACATAACATGGGATTATCCTACGGTGTGGGACCTTGAAAGTAGGATAATCCTTTGGAGAAAGTAATCTTCTTCCTCTAACCTAGTGTAAACTTCTCCAAAGTGCAGAGAATGGCAAGCTAAACTAACCTTATTCTAATGCTTTCCAAGGAGATAGGGATAGAAAGATGCATGAAATAAAACTACTCTAAGTGAAGGTGATGCACCAAGAAAGGGTGAGACAATCCAAGTGAGTGAAAGATGGGGAGGAAACTGAGGAAGAGAGGGCTAGTAGAAATGCCACAGTCTAAGACAATATTCAATTCCCTATATTCATAAATCACAACAAACTATGGACCCTACAAAGAGATAGATACATACACAATATACTTATAGATATAATGGAAGGAAAAAGGTGAAATGCATACAAACTAGGGTAAAAATGGCCACAAAACATGAATTTTATTGCTCATAAACATGCACAATCCATCATACCATAAGCACAAGAAAAAATATTTTACAATAAGCAAAAATTTGAGCCTTTAGCTCACAATAGGTCTGGAACAATTTTGATAGAGTTCCTTTGCCTTCTAGAAAAATCTCCCCTCAAAATGAGGTGAATTTTACAATATATAGGCAAATTGGTCACCAACCGATAGGATGCATTAAAGAGGTATGGGTAACCATTCATTTTGGTACTTTTCCTACACAAGTAGTCATGGGTGTCATGCCTCATTAATTTTGGTTGTTGGGATGTCATTCATTCACCTACCCTCATCTGGATTGTAACTCGTCCATCCTCGCAGCTGACAAACTAACGAGCCGACCAACCTAGTGACTCACCCAACCTCATGTCACCTGAATTTGACCGTCCATCCCTACTAGGGGGTTGGATGTCATCCAACTATGTGGGTCATAAATTATTATGGTCACCAACCAACCCCGAGTCATCATCTCTACATCGTGGGTCATCCAACCCGAGGGGGTCGACGAACCATCTATTTCTATTCGTACCATGAGCTACCCGACCATCTTGATGGTCATCCATCTGTTGGGCCACCAACCTGTCAGTACGCCTCGAAACATTTGACCCAACCAACCTTGGTGACATTTCCAACCTTTCCATACCATCCAACCTTTTGACCTGACCAACCTTTCCGTACCTTGAACCAACGTTGGTGACCCAACCAACCTTGGTGACCCCATCCAACCTCGACTGTCGACCAACGTCCCACCTTGTGACCCATCCAACCTCGTCGTACCATCCAACCTTGCCATATTTTCCAACCTTTGTGGGGTGTAAATCTAAAAATTGGGTCCATGATGGGTGTCTAAAACTATCCATACGTGTCAAAAAAATGACCCAACCAACCTACCCGACCAACCCAGGCGTCCAACCCATCCCGACCAACCTCGGGAGGCCAACTTCCGAAGGCAATATCTTGAGCTCTGGATGAGTTTTGGGGTGAAATTTTATATGATTTCACATGGAAACAACCCATTGAATATAATGGTGGTATTATAAAGATCCAATTTTGAATTTATCACCTCTAAATTGCTCCTTATTTCTCGGATTTTGGTTGTGCGCTAGAAGAATGAACTACCTTGGGAAGTGTATGATGCTTCAAGATGTCTCATCATTTTCCACCATGTAGGGCATGGAAAATGAATTCCATAAGAACTTTTTTGGACTTATAATTCTTGACATGGCTATCAAAATCTTCCATTGAATCTCAAGTCCTCTTTCACGCAAAAACTCCTTAAGGCCGAAAGCCTACTTCTGATGGATGGCCCCAAGACCTCTAAAACTTCCCTGAATCACTTGCAATGCTTCCCAAACTTGAAATCTTAGTTGTATCATTCCAGATTGCTCCATGAATCATTTTTTGGTGCTCAAACCCATCCTCCCAATTTGTCTATTTTACCAGGGGGTAAAAATAGATAACAATTGCGACCTCTCGGGACATCTACCTACTAGATGTGAGACCAGTTACTTGAAGCATCCATTGGGCATGGAGTCAGTATTGGTACACCTAAAAAGTGATCCTAAAATCTGAATTCTACCCCTGAGCCATTAAAACACTAATCCTAGAATTGCCTGCCATTACTTAGCCATTAACATTTACACATTTATTTGTATTAACCTTGTGGGAGAGGAAAATTGTCTTAAACTTTATTTCTCTAAAAATATGATTTATAGGACAAAGGTTGAATCCCCTTGAAATTATCCTTAATCTGATTTCTTGTCAAGTATGAAATAAAACCAATTGATGATTCCTTGACAAGCATAAACACTACAAAGTCATGGGAACACAAGCTGATTTGGAGAGGCTGGGACTATTGTTGGAACCTAATTTTTCCCATGAAAATGCCCCTCCAATAATGGATCATGTAAGAGAAACAACACGCCACAACACACACTATGTACAAAACTGAAAATCATACACACCCCAAGTGGGATATGCAGAGTGTGTGAAAGCACTTCTTATAAAAGAAACCTAAACTAAAACAATGCAATGTGATACAAGCACTTGGAGGAATTACAACTCCTAAACTAATATGTACAAGAAGGATATTTCACTCAATAACAATGCTTGAGATAGATTCCATTGACTGAATTCTCTCCATCCAACCTTGATAGCTAGCGTTGTTTTCTTTACAACCTGAAATCATATAAGGGCCACTCCATATTTCATCAAATTTAGAGTGCCTTCCTAGTTTTTCTCTTTCTACATCCCATTTAAGGACTAAGTCTCCCTCTTGGAAATTTTTGATCTTTGGCCTTTCTGTCAAAACTCATCTTGATTTGAGCTTGGTCTTTCTCCATTATTTTCATGGTCTAGTTTCTTAGCTCTCCTAGCTCTATGAGCTCTGCATACCTGACTTCCATAGATAGAAACTTAAACAACTCTAGTTGTTTGATAAACTCTAAGGCTGGTAATTCAAGGGATATTGGTAGCCTTGCTTCTCTTCCATAAACCAACTTGAAATGGGAATAACCAATTGACTTCTTGGGAGTGATTCTATCAACCCACAAGGCCGATTTCAATTTGGTATGCCAAGTCCTCTGATTCTCATCTAGGGTTCTTCTTATGATTCTCAGCAAGTTCTTGTTCATGGACTCTTTTCCCATTACCACCCGGGGGTAGTAGTTAAAAGAGGTGCTCAAGTAGATGTCATTCCTAACATCCCAATTAGATATCTTTTCTCTAAGAAAAGCTAAGGTATTATCTGATATTATAGTGGAAGGAACACCAAACCTTGTTGTAATACCTTCATAGAAATATAGAATGCTAGCTTCATTTGCTTCATTAAGTGCAATTGATTTTGTCCACTTAGTGAAGTAGTTCCATGGTTGTAAGAATCCATTTGTGACCTAGGCTAGAATTTAGATTGATCATCCCAATAAAATCTATCCCCATTGCATGAAAGGTTGTTTAACTGAGATAGGATGGAGTGGGAGGGCTGTAGCTTCTCTTTACCTATGAAGAAGGCACACTTCTTGCATTTCTTGATCCATGAGTAAAGCAATCATTGAAAATATTAGGCCAGTAATAACCAGCCCTCATGATTCTAATAGTTGTTTCTTTTGGGGAAAATGACCACCTTTCTCCATCATGAAACTCATGTAATACCCTCTCTATCTGATCTATCTTGATGCACCTTAGGAGGACACCATTCACATCCTTTTAAACAAAATATTATCTACAAGCACGTATGGGATGTAATGAAGTCTTAAATACCTCCTTTTGGATTTACTCAATCCTTGAGGACTTTGACCTATTTGAAGAAAATATACAATATCTTGAGTCCAACAAGGAATGGGTATACCACTTGCAGTCTGTTCTTGATTATCTTGTAACACCATAATAAACTTCTGCCTCCTCTCTTGATTCATCAAGTTGGTTAGAAGTTAGTTGCTCACACAACCCTTTCCCCCTAACTAATTTGGTCACATTTATATCAATATCATACTCCATGACCTTGGTTATCCAACCAGCTCTCTTTTCATTAAGGTCCTTGTTCAAAAGAAAATCTTTTACACCAGCATGTGAAACTAATAGATGAATTTTGTTGTTTGACACTAAATGTCTGAACTTCTTCAAACTTCTAATCATGGCAAGGACATGTTTCTCAATGAATGAATATCTTACCTCATAGTCCATAAGGCCTTGGATGAAGAATGCAATAGGTTATCTAATCCTTCCTTACTCTGTTGCACCAAGATTGCAGAGATGGTGTCCAACCACCGAAGGCGTATAGAAATAATTCTTTGGAGAAATCCTAGATTAATGAGAGTTGGAGCTTGAGATATGGCCTACTTGATAGCTTTGAAACTCTCCTTTCCCTTTTTGTCCATTTGAAAGCCAAATTATTTTTTAGCATCATCATTAATGGCTTCACAAGAGTGGAAAAATTTGGTACAAACCTCCGAAAAAAATTATCCTCCCCAAGAAGCTTTGGAGAGCCTTCTTATGACTTAGTAATGGTAGAGCGCGATGGCTTCTACCCTCTCGCATCAATTTCAGTCCTTCCTTCGACACAATATGGCCTAAAAGTTTACCTTCATGTGTCATGAATATGCACTTTTTTGGTTCAAGGACACTCCAAACCTCCTACACCTTTGGAAGACCTATCTGAGGTGAAAGAGGTGAATTTCTACATTTTTAGAAAATATAGTGATGTCATCAAGATATATAAGCACTATTTTATTTAACAACCCCTTAAATTCCATATCCATTGCTCGTTGAAATGTTTCTCCAAATTTGATAGCCCGAATGGCATCTTCTTGTATGCATAGGTGCCCCATTTTGTGGTGAAGGTTGTTTTGAACTGATCCTCCTCTTTCACCATAATTTTGATTATAGCCCGAATATCCATCTAAGAGGGAGAATATTTTTGAACCAACCACTACCTACAAAATTTTCTCCATGGAGGTAGTGGATAGTGATCCTTGAGGGAGGCCCTATTTAAATCCTAAAATCCATGCACAACCTAATTTCCCCATTCCTTTTCCTAATGGGCACAATATTTTCCACCCAACTTGAGTGCTTGATCGGGAAAATGATACTCACCTCAATGAGCTTATTCAACTCCTTCTTCATGAGAGGCTCTATATGAGGGTTAACTGGCTTTGTTTTTTCCTGATGGGCTTAGCCTCTGGATGTAACTCAATGGTGTGTTGTGCCAATTTTGGGTTAAAACCCTTCAAATCCTCATAGCTCCATGTGAAAACATCTGGGAATTCCTAGCAAAGCTATAAGGTCATACTTTTCTTGTTCATTGCTCATCTTGCCTATTTGGAGTGTCTTACCTTCTCCAACCAAAATGGGTTCAAAATCCTCCTTTTTGACTTGAATGTTGGCCTTCTCTTTCCAGAATTGATCATTTGGGTTGAATATTGACTCTAAAGTCACTAAACCCTTTGGAAATTTGTTTTTCTCAGCTACACTACTTGATCCCCATACTGTTGCTCCAATTTCTCTTGATTTTTAGCTGAGAACTCAGCCTCCTCCTATAAAAAATTAATGATATGTTGATCATTCTCAAAAACCTTCCAGCTTGTGCTATTATCTAGTACATTGGCCTTACAATGACATGAATATGTGGTTGTGATTTATCTCTCTTAATATTGTCCACCACATCAAATGTTGCTCCAATTATTTTGTAAGCTTATCCACAACTTTGTTCTTCTTTCTTGGTATGGCTTGAATATTGAATGCTTCAAGGTATTCAATCGATCCCATACCTAATGCTTATAGGATTTGAGTAGATCATTCTTAGCAGCATGTTTTCCTCTGACTTGGTTCATGATTAACTCACTATCCCCAAACACTTGCAAGTTTTTAATACCTCTCTTTCTTTCCCAATGTAATCTGTGGATCAAGGCTTCATACTCACTTTGTGTTGTTTGAGCAAGCAAATTGAAAATGGAAAGCTAAGTAATATTTTGTACCTTGTGGTGAAACAAGCATAGCTCCTCCTCCAACACCCTGCCTACTCCTTGAGCCATCAAAGAATAGTTCCCATACCTCATTATCATCTTTAGCATATTTCCTAGTGATATTAGGAAGCGGTGAATTTTCTTCATGCAAACAATAGACCCCTAATTTAGTTTCTTCCATTTCCTTGTAAGGGTTGAATGCATGTCTCTTATTGGCCCAATCATCAAGGGTTAAGTCCGAATGCTTCCAACTTTGGTATCTATTTCATAAGTGCTTGGACAATCTTCTTGATTGAGAGCCGAGAAATTTGCATTGATTGGGCTCGGTGTATGAGGCTCAATATGGAAGTTTGCAATAGGCTCATATCTAATCATAGCCTTAGCTCCATACCTTGTCCTAAATAACATGTGGGACCAATTAGCAGACAAATAGCCTCCAATTTTAGTGGTGAAGTCTCTTGAAAAACACAATGTAAAGAGTGGTGGCAAGTCTATGATTGATACATCTTGCAAGATGGTCACATTGGGACATGCATGCAACGTAAGGCTCAATCCTTTGATTACTCCAACCATTGTTACCATTGTCCCATCCAATTACACCACACCTTTAGAAATGACTTCATATTGAAGACCCAATTGATCGGCTATTTGTTTTGGCATTACATAGCTACTTGCTCTTGAATCAATCATGCAATTATGTACCAACTTATCTCGATGATCAATGAGATATAGAATGGTGGGGGCTTCAAATTTTTACCTTGTTGGCCTCCCCATTTCCTCCATGTTGAGATGCATTGGTGAGTACCTTCTCCTACTCTTTGGATGATTGATTTGATGCTGACCAATTTTCCATAGTAACTTGCAATAGGTCTCTTTGTCCTGGGATAGCTAATGACTCCCACATTGAGATGTTTACATTCATTTTCCTCATCTTCTCAATAATGTTGAATGGAGATGAGTTATCTCTCTGTTCTGCCCTTACTTTGCATAGTTTTTTCTTGTGCATGGGTTATTACAACCGGCACTTGAGCTGGTCTAGAAGGTGGCTTGGGTTGACCTTACACATTAGGAGCTGCATTTTAGTTACCGATACCTTATTGGGTGATAGAGGGTTGTGGATCATTTGAATTAGATGACTTTCCCTCTCCAATATTTCTCTTCTTAGACCATGTATTGGCTGCTACACTTTGAGAAGGGGCTTGATTTATACCACATAAATCTTCAGCCTGCCAATTGACAAGTGTGGTCTCATTCGAGATGCCTCTTGCTTGAGTTGTTTCCTCTACTTGATTTCCTTCTTGGCATGTCTCTTGTTCCACACCCATTGTTGTCACCATAAGATCTTGATTCAAAGCACCATTAAAACACATCAACTGGTTATGAGGTTGATTACATGGGAAGCACTAGTCATATTCTTGAGCCATGTTGTTTTGAGCTGGAACCAAAGCCCTAGATGTTGAAACTACATTAGGGTTGTAAGGCTGAAATGGTCTGGCAGTTTGAGACTGCCCTTGGTTTGGATTTTTCTTTGTTTCCTAAGCGGGAGGCCTGTTAGGCTGATATGGAGGCCTATTTGTTTGAGCTTGAGGTTGGTAAGGTCTGGAGCTCTGAGCTTGTTTCCTTTTGATTGTCACCAACTCATTCCCCAAATTTTGCAATTGTTTCATGAATTCCTGAGTTCCTTATAAGTACTAGAATGAAGTGGAGGCTTCATTTAAACTATGATTTCTTGGAGCATGGATGGGGGCTATTATAGGTGTTTGATTAGGATTAGGATTCCCCATATCTAGATAAAGGGGCATAGGTGGCCTAGGTGCAAGTTTACTAGCTTGAATTAGGCAATTCTCAGCTCTAATGGCTATGGCATAGGCATCTAGTAGGGTTATTCCTCCCATAGATTGTATCATAATAGATATATCAAAATTTAGAGCTTTAAGAAAATAGAGAAATGCACCTTCATTGTTGGTATGACCATAATCGGGATCCTTTCCCATGTTCTTTGAAATCTAGAATTGAATTCTATCATTTTCGAATTGGTGCCCTTTTGATTGTATTCATTTTCTCCAAAAGGGATAAGTTTTCAGCCCTCTCCCCAAACTGGCCACATAGGGTTGTGTAAAATTGATCCCAATTCTAAATTGACCCTACTCCCAAGCCTCTAAACCACTGCAATGCTTTTCCTTTGAAAGAAGAAGCCAACAACTTGACTACAACATCCATCTTGGTAATCTCATGTATGGCATAGACATTTGTAATGTCTTGAATGTGGTCGATGGGAGTTGTGTGATTTTCTCAATGAAGTATGGAATATTCTTTAATGTTGCTATGGGACCAGATTTTGTGCATTAAGGGCAAGTGGACTATTGCCCATGAAATTTGCATAGGGTTTGGAGGTGGCTGATTTGGTGGTTGTATGTGAGCCATCCTGAGTGGCCCGAGAAACCTAGTTGATTTAAGAAAGGGTCTACCAGGTGGAGGTGTGGATAACATTCTGTTTGGTGGAGATGGAGACCTTTCTACTCTTGTGGTACTATTCTTCTTCTCCTTCCTCTGCCTAGAGATAACTACAAGTATTCAAAGATACCTTCTTCTCTTGTTCTAGACCGGGTTTTCACTCTTCTCATGAACTTGATAAACTTGGGTTGCTAAAACCACCACTTTGAAATGATGGAGTCACCAGGATGTGTTGCTGCAAAGCCTCTAAAGGTTGGAAATTCACCAAGACACACACCCAATCTTGATAAAAAAGTGAAAATATTAACTTCTCATCCCACCGGGTGTGCCAAAACTATTATGTCAAAATTACGACGCATGATTGCTTTTGATTTTGTGTACGAGGCAATCAATCGTGCATCCTACATAACATAGGGTTATCCTATGGTGTGGGACCTTGTAAGTAGGATAATCCTCTGCGAGAAAAGTCATCTTCTTCCTCTAGCCTAGTGCCAACTTCTCCAAAATGTAGAGAATGATAAGATAAACTAACCCTATTCTAATGTTTTCCATGGAGACAGGGGATAGAAAGATGCATGAAATAAAACTACTCTAAGTGAAGGTGATGCACCAAGAAAGGGTGAGATAATCCAAGTGAGTGAAAGATGAGGAGGAAGCTGTTGTTGCAAATCAGCGGTACCCACGGATGCAAATCAGGTTTCTAAGTTGATGTTTCGGGCATCCAGTGTGATTACACAACATTGAAACCTCTCTCCAAGTGTGGGACTTGTAAAATGAGAGAGGAATCTCAGACAGAGGCTGGTTCCTCAAAATCCTCACGATCGGATCATTATTTACACAATTGCAGAGGTTTGAATCCTAATCCTACTCTAAATTCCAAGGAGACAGAGATAGAAAGTGCAAAAATTGAAACTAAACTAATAGATGATACACCAAAGGAGTGGTGAACACTTCTTGTTCATGCAAATTGACAAAATTTCATAAAATGCAACATGAAACATCATACATAGGATAATAAGATGTAATTAGAGGTCTGCAAATGAAGTAAGACAATACAAACAAAGGACTGAAAATTGATCACAGTAGTCTGCGCTTGTCATTTTTCATTGTCAAAATCCTTGCATTTGCAACATCAAAGAGGCGAAACCTGTTCTGATCATGAAGAAGGTCGATACTTGCAAAAATCACTTGTTGAAGGTGAAAGAAGAAGCTTGCTATCCAAAAAAATGTTCAACCTCAAAAATTAGCCAAATCGCTTTTACAATGCATCATCGAGCCGGAGAAAAGAAAACGTGTAAAAACATGGAAGCCATTCCCCATTGAATGAAGATGCATTAAAATAGCATGGGCATCCTTATAGACCCATGCCACGACATTTTTGCCATGCTTTGAAGAAGAATGACCCATTTTACATTAAAGCTGGTTGTTGAAATGTCATTTCGACCATTACCACGTGCTGAGGCATTTCTTGATTTTATCTCCAAACTCAACCAAAATGCAAAATTGACCCCAAAATCATGTAGATTATTTCACCATCTTTCCATTGATATAAAGAACATGAAAATCCGAGCTCTGGATCGAAAGATATGGTGATTTGAAAATTTAGGAAAAACATGCCAAAATCGGATCGGCGGGCAAAAGTTTGAATTTTTACCCATTTGGTCTTTGGAAAAATTTTCAAATTTTCCCGTGCTCCACCACTCCAGTGCCACGTGGCGGCTTCCTATTGGTCGTGGGCCTCCTAAGGAAAATTTCCCACAAAAATCCGTCGAGCCATAACTTGAAAAATATGAGGAGTTAGGAGGAAAACTTTACCTTTTGGAAAGGCGAGAGAGAGCTCTATCCAATGGTGCCATTTTTAGAAAGATTTGAGTGCCTAAAAATCAAAAATGGAGATTGAGGCACAAGAGAGGTAAGAACATAAGGAGTTAGCCACAAAAATGAGCAGGGGCACATTTTGGATAACGAAACTAAGGAAGAGAGGGCATTAGAAATACCACAGTCCAAAACAATATTCAATTCCCTATATTTGTAAAGCACAACAAAATATGGACCCTGTAAAGAGATAGATATATGCACAATATACTTATAGATATAATGGAAGGAAAAAGGTGCAATTCATAAAAGCTAGGGTGAAAATGGCCACAAACATGAATTTTATTGCTCATAAACATAAAAAATCCATCATACCATAAGCACAAGACAAAATCTTTTACAATAAGCCCAAATTTGAGGCCTTTAGCTCACAATAGCTCTAGAAAAATTTTGACAGAGTTCCTTTGCCTTAGAAAAATCTCCCTCAAAATGAGGTGAATTTTACAATATTTACACAAATTGGGTCACCAAATGGTAGGATGCATTAAAGAGGTATGGGTAACCATTCATTTTGGTACTTTTCCTACACAGGCATTCATGGGTGCCATGCCTCATTAATTTTGGTTTTTGGGATGTCATTCATTCACCTACCCTCATCTAGCTTGTAACTCGTCCATCCTCGCAACCGACGAACCGACGAGCCGACCAACCTAGTGACTCACCCAACCTCGTGTTGCCTGAATTCAACCATCCAAACTTTGGGGGTTTGACATTGTCCAACTATGTGGGTCGTACATTCTTGTGGTTGCCAACCAACCACGGTCGTCATCTCTACATTATGGGTCGTCCAACCTGACCCAAGAGGGGTCGAGGCGACCATCAATTTATGTCTGTACCATGAGCTACCTGACCATCCTAATGGTTGTCCATCTGCTAGGCTAAACAACCTGTCCATATGCCTCCAAAATTGTGACTCAACCAACCTTTGTGACCCGTTCAAACTTTTCATAACATCCAATCTTTATGACCCGACTAACCTTTCTATATTGACCAACATTGGTGACCCATCCAACCTTACCATACCATCCAACGTTTGTGTTGTGAAAATGTGAGGGGTGTGAAGAGTGTCTAAAACTATCCATACACGTCAAAAAAAAGTGACCCGACCAACCTACCCTGACCAACCTAGGCGTCCAACCCACTGACCAACCTCGGGAGACCAACTTCCGAAGGCGACATCTTGAGCTCCCGAATGAGTTTTGGGGTGAAATTTTATATGATTTTGCATGGAAACAACCCATTTAATCTAATGGTGGTATTATAAAGATCCATTTTTACTTTATCATTGCAAAATAGCTCCTTATTTCTCGGGATTATCGGTCGTGCGCCGGAAGAACGAACCTTCTTGGGAAGTGTATGATGCTTCAAGATGTTTCATCTTTTCCACCATGTAGGGCATGGAAAATGACTTCCATATTCACTTTGTTGGACTTATAATTCTTGACACGGCTATCAAAATCTTCCATTGAATCTCAGGTCCTCTTTCACGTTGCAAACTCCTTAAGGCCCGAAAGCCTACTTCTGATGGATGTCCCAAGACCTCTGAAACTTCCTTGAATCATTTGCAATACTTCCCGAACTTGAAATCTCAGCTATAACATTTCATATTGCTCCATGAATCATTTTCCAATGCTCAAACCCATCCTCCTAATTTTTCTATTTTACCAGGGGTAACAATAGATAATAGTAAATTTTCAATATATTTCAACACTTATTCAACTCATACTCAATTGTTTGGTATATGGGGAGAGTTTGGGGAATCTATTCTCTTTTGTATTATATGTCCTTATTTTCAAATTTTGGTCTAGATTTGTCTTTAGAAATGTGATTCGTCGGGTTAGGGAAGGTAGTGAAGTAACTAAGGGATTCATGGGTAGACTTTCCTCTCCTATTTCACTTAAAGGGGAAGATATCATAGGTGTTGAGTACTTTGGTACATGATATTCTTCCTTTATAGTGGTGCATTTGTACATATTTCTTCTTCTCTCTCTTACACATTTCCATGTTAGGTTGCATGCACCTAAAACTCCATTTTCTCCTCAATATAGATTCGGGATTGATCATGCTTAATCCTTGATGAATTTTAAGTAATGCAAATCTCTAATAAAAAGTAGAGCACAAGAAAACATGTGTCCTTACATCTTTTCACTCCACATATATGCAAATGAAAGACTCTTTTATCAAATTTTTTATTTGAGTTACAATCAATCATCTA
The DNA here is from genome assembly GCA_018340775.1 of Taxus wallichiana var. yunnanensis. Classification (NCBI taxonomy): domain Eukaryota; kingdom Viridiplantae; phylum Streptophyta; class Pinopsida; order Cupressales; family Taxaceae; genus Taxus; species Taxus wallichiana. The sequence continues at coordinate 452,932,161 of CM031240.1, forward strand.
TCACAGGACATTGACTACCCTCTATGTTGTAGGTTTCATTATGGAGAATGTCAACACCAAGCATGACAACGCAACTGCAAAAAAACATCCAAGAAAAGGCAAAGTGTGTTTACACACTTAGGTATATTTTTGTTTAAACATGCAATTTTTAATTCATACTCAAAGAGGGCCAATGTAGACACTCAAATTGGTAATTTACACTTTAAAAACTCTTTATTTGATTATGCACTCTTGTTGTGATACATACAACTTCTCCATTCATGCTTAGAACTTTTTTGAGGTCCATCATTTAGCTTGTTTATCATTGCACACTTTGGCATGTCAACACATTCTGAGAATATAATGCACAAAATCAATAGAAAAACATCAACTTATTAGCTCCAAACGTCATGTGGAATATTTCCTACTCCATGTCAGGACCGTATAGTTTGGTTAGGATTTTTATCCACTACTAACCTATTTATGCATTCTTGGACCAAAATTTCTTCCAAATGCACTTTCAAATTAATATATTTTGTTGGGTCTTATACTTCACATGATTTATCCTTTCTTACATAAATCATCTATAGATCCCTATATAAGCAAGTAAACACTACCTCATTTTCTAACCTAGAAAATCCTAAGGTAATGAACTAGAGTACTCACTTCATACACTTGCAAAAGTCATCCAAAGCTCCCTAAATCTCTCAGTGTCACATCTAAGTCATTAGGGAAACACCCACATCAGATATGAAGCTACAAACTAGGTCAAGGTAGTCATATATCTTATCTACAAGAACGCAAACATCCTCTCTCTAATTATTTTAGCAAGAGTGAAGTCAAAGAAATCATGGTCAAAACAAATGCCAAATCTGATTTATCTATTTAGATGTCACATGCTAGGTGGAGAATGACATGTTGTAGACACAAAATCTATGCACTTGGGTACATTTGTAGGTCCTAAAAGCATGTTAGTATTTACATGTTAGCCTTTTACTTGGTCTTTTGCACTTTTATTGGCTTTATAAATCTTGTACTCTTATCGGCATTTGATTGTTTTATCTTTCTATGGCCTCGAGACACTAGCACCCAGTTGGGACACTAGCATCGAGCGCTCATATCCTCCTGGGAACTCTTATCCCTATTTATCTTTTTCTTATCCTTTTGGACCCCTTTCACTTCTTAATTACTTTTTACTACTTTGGGTCAGCCTTTTAGTTGTCAATTATGAAATTCAAACAAGGGAATCATATAAATACACAATTATGTTTTCAAAATAAGGGACCAAGAACTAAGCATTACATACTACCACCTAAGCTTGCATTCAAAGGCACAAAGAACATCAAAGGAATCCATCTATCACTCATACAAGGGATAAGGGTTACATCACTTCTACATACACAACATAGGAGGGGAAGTTTATTCTATTCCATCCCACACATTATATACATTTGCTACATTTTAGATCTAGCCCGTTATCACTGTGAAACTTGCACAAGGGCATCCTAGAGAATAATTTCTACACATACACACAAGAACTACATGGAGTCTGAGATGTAGTGTAGTTCTTGGTCGTAAGTTCACTCTTTGGGTGACCACCGAGTCAGTCCAACTCCCCATTCTGAATTTTTCTTTTTAGGTTTGATGTGGTTTTTGGGCATGTGTAGGTGAACTTATTTCTTATAGGTTACAGGTGCAGATTACAAATCAGATAGTTAATCCATAATGATAAACAAAGACCAATAACGAAGCTTATTCGGCCCTAAAAGATCTAGATCCACATTATCTACACGAAAACCAAGATCCTAAATCTAGACACTAGCGCCCAAGTGCTCATGTCCTCCCATGGACACTCTGTCATCAGTATAGTTCCGATCTCATAACCTCCAGTTTACAAAGTGACGACCTATTTATTATAGTCTATTTTAATATTTCATCTACCCAGATCACTTCTGTTCACTCGAAATTCAACTAAGTCCCCTATCTCTCCTTTTTGCTTAGGGTTTTATATTGCATATGCTTTATTGATTACGTCTTACTATATATTATCATTTGTACATAATTTACTACAGTATTTAATTTGAAAATAAGATTTAATTCTATTACATTAAATCATTTGGTGAACCCCACTCATGATCAAACATTTGGATCCTTATTTTTCTTATTCTATCCGATCTTCTTTCATGGCTCCTAAAGTCTCCTTGCATCAATTACTTCAAATGCACCCACCTTACAAATATGTTCTCTAAAAATCCCTAGACACTATGTATCTCCCTCGCAATACGCCACCTACACAAGTAAGTTCCATCTTTGATTATCTCTCTAATGACCCTATTGGTCCTAATACCACAACTAATCAATCCATTTGTAAGTCAATTCAAGATTTACATTGTTTATTTCAAGATAAAATTCAAGCTATGGAAACCACGATTACATCTCTCACAACTGAATTATAACATCTCAAGGACATTTCTTAGGCCTATGCCGCTTCTTCTTCTACACTTCATCCCAGTCCTAGGTCTTCTACATGTTTCCATATAAGTGAACCCCAAGTCTTACCGCTACCAACACCTCTCAAGTTTGATCTAAATGTTAAGCAACATGATATTCTTCATGAGCTCCTCAATCACTAATTAATCAACTTGCCAACTACTCATTGCTACCCTCCTTATCAACTTTCCAAATACATAGGTATCCCATTTTTCAATTATCACATACTTAATGGACATCATGATAATGATTTCTATGCTTTAAAATAAATAATTAAGCACCTTGAGCATCGGGGTTTTATTTCATTTTTGCACAACATTCGTTACATGTTAATATCCAATTGTTAAATCACATTGGGCTCCCAAATGTGGTCACTCTATGTCTAATGAGCATCATTCCATAGTTACTTTCCTTCTTCAATCAGTCAAGAGCTACCTATCCAACCCATTCCAACTAAGCAACCATCTCTCAAAATATGCCCTCTATCCCCTCCTCCTATCAAGTTTTCTATGGTGTTACCAATTCTAACTAAGTAACCACCTCTCAAAATCCATCCTCCATCCCCTCCTCCTATCAATTCTTCTACGGTGTTACCCATTCCAACCAAGTAATGTCCTTTACAAATATGTCCCCCTCTCAAACTCAATCATGGTCCTACTTTTGCTTCAACCTCTCATTGTGATGACAATATGATTTCTTATGATACATTTCAAACTTTGTCACCATCGCAATATCTCTCTTACATCATCATATAGCTCTCCATCATTGACACACTTGGGGGTAATTGTACTTCCCTCCCTTTTAGCACTATCAAGTGTCTCTAGCATCTACTACCATACTTAACGCTTCGTGCTTCATGATTAGTCTTTCTTAGCACTCATATACCTTTGGTACACACATTGTACCATCATTACCCTATGATGCACTCTCGTGTTATGGTTCACACTTAACTATTGAGGGAACACTACATAAATGAACCTCACATTACACACTTCATGCTTTATGCTTCATGGCATATCTTTTACAATAACTACTCGCACATCACCTATTTACCGATGATGCGCTCTTATTCTATGTGTGTGCATGTGTTTGTTTTCAAAATAATGCTAATATGAGTCAAGACTAACACTTAAATAGCCTTAACTTAGAAAGAATTGAACAACAAACTAAACACCATCAAGATAAGAATTAAACAAGGGTTAGATGCTAGCATTCATCAATACAAACTTTGAAACTAACAATGCTAAATATCTAAACTCCTCTATTCTCTAACAACAAATGAATGAATGGACCTAAGTAAGCTCCATGGCTATCAAAATATTTGTCCTTAGTATGCCAAGTAACCTAGGAATGAGGACCTATCAAAGTTGGGCTACAAGACCCCTTTGACACCTCCCATATGACCTAAGCACTTAAGAAAGAGGCTTAACTCTTCAAGATGATGAACTCTCAAAAGGGCAAGGTACAAGCTCTTAGTCTCTTTGCTATATGCTTTGCATTTTCTCTCTAAAGAGTTTAGGTATAAGTAAAAGGTAGTTGGAGGGCTCTTTATATAGCCCAACGGATAAAGGATTCAACACATTCTCATGAATGTGGGATAAAGGTAAAACATGATTAGGAATGGATAAGGTTACTTTATTAAAGGTAACCTTATTTTAGAAGGGTTTAATTTATGCTTAGCAAGTCATGGGAGTTGGGGGTGTTTTAATTAATCAAAGGTGATTAACTAATAGGTAGATGTAAGCTTATAGAAGATAATTAGAGGAATATTAGTATGATTTAGGCTATTATAAGGGGATTAAATTAATTAAATATTGATTTATTGGTTAAATGGAAGGGAAAGATAATTAATTAATAATAATTAATTAGTCTAGGTAGAAGGGGTGATTTATTAACGGAAGGTCGTTAATTAGGGTATTTGTTGGATAGGCAACTTAATTAATTAGCTTAGTGTAATTAATTAATGATGATATGAGGGAAAATGAGTGCTTTTGATGATATGTCGTCAATTTGCGAGAAAGGGATAATTAGCGCAATTTAAGTATTTAAATTGCTTGGGCGTAATTATAGGTGTCTACATTTGCCCCTCTTTGGGGTGGCGTAAGTGATGCCACTTCAAAGATAGTAGATGGAAGATATTTTTGAAGGGATAGAAGAAAAATTAGTAGGAGGGAGAGATGCCCCCTCGAGTGTCGATGGGGTGATGGAAGAAGCCGATCGACGATCGAAAAAGGTGAGATATAGGTAGAAGAAGGGGGACGAGGTAGGATGCCTCGATGAGAGGGAGAATTAGGGGTGAAAGGGAAGTGGTGTAGAAGAAATATGGATGAGGGGGGAGAAGATCTTAGCCTCTAGCCACATATTTGTTTGAAACAATTTGGATGTCATCATATTGCCATAGGAACTACGTCATCGGTCCTTATGAAAAATATAAGCATACGACAAAGGTAGAATGACATGAAAAGCCATAGTACGAATAATTGTCCATTGCTGAAAAATACCAACTCCATGTAACATACAATAATGCAATGCAATACGAGAAGGAAACAAGCTCATATAACAAGGAAAACAAGTACAAACACACATATCCAACCCAACAACAGTCAAGACAGTTGTACAAATGTTTTGTTATCGGTCTGAAGAGATCCACAAGTTCGTGATTGACAACAAGGGTTAAAAATGATTCCCGAGCAAGGATACATGCGAGGAAATGACAATGGACACATGGTCCATGAAAAGTGTTTCTACACAATGAAACAGCACCATGCAACAAAAGTGCCCCAGAATACAAATGAAGCAAGTAGCTAGCTTTGTGAATGGTTGTGAATCCGATGATCCACGAGTTGTATTAATCGGGAAGATGTGAGACAAACCAACGGGATATGGAGAAAATACCATCACGCGAAGACACAAGTTTCATCCGTAAGAAGAAAGTTACCATTTTGTAGGGTGTTTTACTTTTTAGGAATTTTTGAAAAATTTTGCCTTGTTTTTGGATTTTTGATATAGTAAATGTTTTTATTGTTTTGGCTTTCTAAACTATGATAAATAATAAAAGAAAGGAGAAGAAGAAAATAAGGGCCTAGGGGCAATAGAAAGTTCCTAGGTGGAAGAAAAGAGAAACAAATGACAAATAATGTCCTTGTGTTTTTGTGTTTTTCTCGAAACAATTTTCTATTGTTTTTATGTTTTTCTTGAAAAAAATTATATTGTTTTTGTGTTTTCTCAAAACAATGTTCTATTGTTTTTGTGTTTTCTCGAAATAATGTTCTATTGTTTTGTGTTTTCGCAAAACAATGTTCTATTGTTTTTGTGTTTTCTCAAAACAATGTTCTATTGTTTTGTGTTTTTCTCGAAAAAAATTTCTATTGTTTTTGTGTTTTTCTCGAAATAATTTTCTATTGTTTTTGGTGTTTTTAACGATTTTCCAAAGCTATGTGCAGGTAACCAAGAAAGCATGGTTGCCCCCAGCGTTAGGTGGGGAATATACAAGGGTAAAAGCCACGTGCTTATGAATAAGAAGGTGAAGTCGTTGAGTTGCCCCAGCGTAAGATGGGAAATAAAGAAAGACCACGTCCCTTACAGACAAATAGAAGAAGGCAAAGCCGGATCAAGGCCGACAAAATGGTGTGCACAAGAAACTTGAAGGTAGAACCGAGTCCGGGACAAAGATAACTACCCTTCTAATATAAAATGCACAGAACAACGAATCCTCCCGAGGTTCCAGCTGGTTTTCACCCAAGGACTTGTCCAAAGTGCCACAATTGCATGGTTTTCACTAGTGGATGACTTGTTTTCTCTTTTTCTTTTTCGATTTTTTTTTATGTTTGTGTATTTTTTTATTTTTGTGCCATGTTCAAGCATAGAACTTCTTAAGATGCATGGCTATCATTGGCTCTCGGAGCTCATCACCATTGGGGTGAGCCAGTTTGTATGCCCCAAAGTGCCATACTTACTGGCAACTATGACATAGGGTCCTAACCAAAGTGGTTCGAACTTCCCTTTCTTTTCTCTCTCTGCTCACGGTGTTGAACTAGTTCTCCTTCATAAATAAATCACCCACCTTAAACTGGCGAGGATGATTCTCTTGTTGTAGTTGCGGGAGATTACTCAGTGTTGATATACCTTCGAGTGATTAAGAGAGTGAATGCACCTCTCATCCAGAGCTCTAACTCACCAATCTTTCCACTCAATAATCTTCATCCTTATCCAAATAGTCCTAAAAAGAAATTCGCGAGGATGGGAGTTCGATCTCTAAAGGGATGGTAGATTCTATCCCGAACACTAGGGAATATGGCATCACACCTATAGGAGTGCGAATTGATGTTTGGTAGGCCCAGGATGGTCAGGTGGATTTGTAGGTGCCGATTTCGACCGCTTTTCTAACCATCTTCTCTATTATCCTTACCAAAGTCTTTTTATTGCCTCGTCTTATCCATTACCACGAGGGTAATATGGCGTGAGACCATTTCAATCTGATTTGGAACTGTTGGCAAAGACCTTTCACAGCTTTTGTTCTTAAATGACTTCCCATTATCTATGAATGATGGCATGCAGGATACCATATCGATAAATAATGTGATTCATGATGAATTTAGAAATCTATGCTCTGTGACATAGGTTAAAGGGATAGCCTCCACCCAATTTGTAAAGTATTCTATAGTTGTGATGATATGTGTATGACCATCAGATGAGGTAGGAGTAAGCTTCCCTATTAGATCAAGTCCCCACTTGGAGAATGGCCACGGGGTAGTGATTGGTTGCGAATGGTTGTGATGGAGCATGGATGAAATTTCCATACTTTTGGCAAAGCACACATTTTCTAACATAATTTCAACAATCGGTTTCATGGTGGACCAATAGTAACCTACTCTTAACAGTTTCTTAGCTAAGACCATTCTGTTTGTATATGCTCTGCATACTCCTTCGTGTACTTCTTTAATTTCTGGATTGACTCATCGTCAATGTGATTCCCTTCATAGCCATGACGATAAAGTGTACCTCCTAAAAGGGTGTAACAGGATATCTGGTGAATCAGTCTTTCCTTTTCAGAACAAGAGATATTGGGAGGGAAAGTATTGTCCTTAAGATAGGTGAAAATGGGTTCATACCACGGGGAATAGGGACCAACAACCTCACAAGCCAGGTAAGATTCTGGCATGTCATATGCGGGCTGGTGTAGATTTTCTACAAAAAATGGCATATCATTGTTCCCTGGCGGAATACGAAGCATAGATCCCACCGTTTCCATGGCATCTTTCGATCTGTTCTGCGCTCTTGGGATCTGCTCAAAGGTAATGCGCATAAAATACTCCTTCTAAGTTTCCACCAACTTCTTGTAAGGTATGAGCTGCGAATCACCTGACAACCTTAACATGTTGAATATTCCACTTGATGGCTAGCTTCATCCTGCGCAATGAGTGCTTCATATTACGCAATGTTGTTCATGCAAGGGAAGGCCAGGCGGAAAGCTTTGTGGTATAGGATCACTCGAAGGAGTAATAAGGACCACTCCTGCACCTGAACCATGAAACGTAAAAGATCCATCAAAATGTATTTACCATATGATAGATTCTTCAATGTAGAGAAAAGATGCATCTGGAAGATCTAGATTCAAAGGTTTTGTGCTTTGCAAAGGTGATTCCACTAGCCGATCGGTAAGTACTTGTCCTTTAACTAATTTTTGATGGAAAAATTCTATATCAAACTCACTGAGTAGAATGATCTAATTAGCCATTCTACCTATGAGGGTGGGTTTGGACAAAAAATACTTGAGTGGGTCAACCTTCGATATGAGCTTGGTCTTAGTATTTAGCAAGTAATGGCGAAGTTTCTGAAAGGTAAAAACAACGGCCAAGCAAGCCTTTTCAATCTGAGGATAATTAAGTTCATATGCGACGAGGGTGCGACTCAGATAGTACACCACTTTCTCTTTATGGCTAAGGTCGTATTGGGCAAGTAGTGCACCAATAACATATTGCGTAGTGGAAATATAGAGAAAATTTGGTTCTCCCGGAGTGGGAGGCATAAGGACAGGTGGATTAGCCAGTCTTTGTTTATAAGCAAAGCAAAGGCTTGTTGTTGCTCGGGTCCCAGGATGAAAGTGACATCCTTTTTAAGAAAATGAGTGAATGAGTGACATTTATCTCGCAAGTAGGAGATAAAGCAAGCAAATGGCTTGAATTTTCCCTTCCAAGCTATGCAGTTGCTTGATATTCTCAGGTGGAGGCATTTCTATGATGGCAGACACTTTAGCAGGGTCTACCTCAATACCTCGTCTTGACACGATGAAGCCTAATAGTTTCCCAGATAGCACACCGAAGACACACTTCTTTGGATTCATCCTGACTTTGTATTCATATAGGTGTTCAAAGATATGCCGCAAAACAATAGGATGATCCTATCTTGTTTTGGACTTTCCCGAGATGTTGTCTACGTAGTCTTCCATCATGTCATGAATCATATCATGAAATATTACTGTCATGGCCCATTGATAAGTTGCTCCCACATTCTTAAGGCCAAATGACATCACCTGATAGCAGAAGGTGCCCCAAGGAGTTGTGAAAGTTGTTTTGTGTTGGTCCTCCTCAGTGATTTTAATCTGATTATAACCCGAAAAGCCATCCATGAGCGATAGCATTTCATATCCTACTATTGATTCAAAAATCATATCAATGTTGGGTAACGGAAAGTCATCTTTATGGCAAGCCTTATTGATGTCCCTAAAATCTGTGCAGATTCAGATACCGATAGGTTTCTTCTAGACAGGAACAATGTCTGATATCCATTCAAAATAATCAATTAGTTTGATGAATCCTGTTGCAAGCAACCTTTCCAACTCTTCTTTAACTAACAAGGCCACTCTTGGGTGCATATTTCGGAGCTTCGTTTGATAGGCTTAGAGTCCGTGCATGCAAACTGACCAGGTTGTGCACGACCAAAGTTGGATCTAAGTCGGGCATGTCTTTTTAAGACCATATGAACACATCAATAAACTCTCACAGTAGCATAGTGAACATCTTTTGTTCTCTAGCCGAGAGTGATGCTCCCAATTTTAGGATCTTGGGATCTTCTTCGGTACCAATATTGACATCAATGGTTTCTTCAACTAACAATTTTGATAAATCCTCCATACACATAGGATCGGTAGGTAGGTTGAGATCTTCATCCAAGGATGTCTCTATGATATTTTCATCCTTGGCATGGTCACTTTGTTTGTCCTTTGATTTTCTTATTTGTTTGTCAGCCAGTGCCTCAAAGAGGTTTTCACTGTGTGACTTGGACTTCAATTTTTGCCGAGGATTTTCTTTAGAACTCTTGCCCTCACTTTTCTTTAAATTTTGTTGACCACGAAGTTCAGCCTCCTCACCGAAGTAGGCACAGGTGTCTAAGTCGATAAAGAAACCCTTCTTGTGATCTCCAATGGGAATTGTATCCCTTATGCCCATGAACTCTGCAATAGCCTCGTCATTCTCGAATAAATCTAGTGGCATGTGACATTGTTGGTCCCATTCAACAAGGGAAGGGTACACAAGGTCAAGGGTCGGTTCGGTGAGGGTTATGGTCAGGATAGCATTGTTCATGAAAAGGTTCGTGGAGGTCAAATCCTCATATAGGCTCTGATAGGGAATCTGTATCGCTATTTAGGTACTCGGAGCTATCCTCATGCTCAGAACAAGTTACATCTTGATCGTTGGGGTGTGCTCCATAAGGGCGAATCCCAATGCCATATATTTCTATTTTGAAATGTGGAAGAGGGATTGGTTCTCTTTGTCCTTGTTCATTTCTCCCACATCCTAGGCCTTTGTAGCCCATGGAGTACATCATTCTACTAGATTTTTTATATTCCGGGTTTGATAACAAGATGGTGAGTGTCCTCGGGGACCCAGTAGTAGGTGGATCAAGCAATTTTTCCTTAGCTAACAAGCCTCCGGTAGGAATGACCCAATAGTGTGTTCCTCTCTAGGTCTCCTGAGCGGTAGTTGGGTTGACCTCTAGTCTTGGGCGACAAGGAGAGGTCGAAACCAAGAGCGCTTGTTGTACATTATACTCCCCACCCATATTCCAGAATTTCCGTCTCCCATGAATCAAATGAAGATGTGGAAGTGTACGCCTCATGAGCGCAAGACCTAAGAGATCCCGAATCCATTCGGGATTCCATAGCCTCGTACTAAAAAGGAATGGCCATATCCACGGAGGGACATGCGTATGTATCATTTTGTGCAAAGCTATTGAGAGCTCTACAATGAGCAAAGGGCTCTAAGTCTCCTGGTATTCTTACCGTATGTCCCTCATGCTTCAGCTTGATGCATTAATGAAATGTTGATGGCACGTCTTGCATGGCATGGATCCATGGTCGGCCTAGAAACATATTATATGGAAGTTCCAAGTCTAAGATGTGAAACTTCGTCTGATGGCAAGTGGGGCCCACCTCCATGGGCAGCATAATGGTGCCTGCTGACTCTCTTTCCACATTGTTGTATGTGGTGATAGTGATGATATGGGACTCAAGATCTACCTTCGTATGTCCCAATTGTTTGACTAATTTAAGCGTGCAGATGTTCAATCCAGATCCGTTATCCACAAGCACCGTTTGATTTTCCTACGGGTGACAACTACCTCAATGTATAAGGGAAGATTATGTTTAGGATTCTCGGTAGGGACCTCCCTATGGTTGAAAGTGAGATGCTCACTTGGTGCAATATTTTCCACCGACGACTTGAAGGTACGTAGGATCGAATTCTAAAGGCACTCCCAACCCCTGAAGAGTTTGATACAAAATGTCCTTATGCACATTGGATATCTTGAGAAGATCTAAGATCGAGATCTTAGCAGGTGTCCTCTCAAGTTGTTCTAAAAGGTTATATTTACCAGTTTGTGGGGTCAATAGAGAGGGTTCTAGAATCACGAGGTGGGCATGCCTTATTCTTATCGCAGTATGCATCCTTTCCCTTGATCCGAGATGGTATTGACATGATCAAATAGGGAGTGAATACATCGATAAGCGAATCGTAATGATTGTTATCTCTTTTGGTATACAAGTAATTCATGGCTTTATAGGTTTGGGATGAGTCTCCCGATCCACTTTGTCTTTTCGACTTATCATGCTTAGGAATGGTTCCTTATAAATTCCCATTTTCTTGTTAGGTGTTTTCGTTTTGCCAAGGTTATCCACCTTTATCTCCCCATTATCAATGAGGTCCTGAATATAGTGGCGAAGCCGCAGACATTTTTCTATCTTATGACCTTTAACATGATGCATTTCAGAGTATTCATGCTCCTTATACCATGAAGGTTTAGGAGTGTTGTCATCAAATGGTTGCGTTGTATAATAGGTCATCATGTGGGCCGCATCCAATTGTTTTAGTATGATGGACAACGGTTCATTGAGGGAGGTGAATGTTTATCACTTTGGTGGTGGTTGAATTGGGCCCTTGGTCATTTTAAAAGGTTGATTTGGTTTGGACCATTTGAACACGTTTGGAATCGATGATTCCATCTCCCACCACGTTTTTGTTTTTGTTAAAGATCTTCATCTTTTCAAATGGGTTTGACACTTTGGTTGTGTTTATATTGGGTTTTGAGGGTGCCTTTGGCAATGAGAGCCTTTTCTATTTGAATCCCTTTCTCGATAACCTCCTCAAAGGTGCAGGACACAATGCATTTGGAGGTGGAAAGCTATATCTGGGTTGAGATTAGGGATGAAAATATCGACCACCGCTTCTCAGGAAAGCGCAAGGAAGCAACTAGCTATCCTCTCCATCATTGGAGGAAGGCTGGAAAAGGTCTCATTTGGGTATTGTTTTGTGCCACACAAGTCTGTCATGGTGACATCACTCTCTATGTTATATGAGAAATGATGCATGAATCTTTCCGCCAACTCTGGCCAGGTGAAAAGTGATCCTCGTGGTAAGCGCGTAAACCATTCCAATGCTTGACCTCCGAGACTCTTAGAAAAAATTCTGATGAGGTAATTATCACTATAAGACACCTCTTGACATGCCATGTAGAAATATTTAACATGATCCCTTGGGTCTCCCTTTCCTTTGTATTTTTTGAACTTTGGCATATTAAATTTCTTTGGAAAGGGTTGAAGGCTCATTGTCTTGTCAAAAGGATAGGGGCATAGTTCTTCGTATTGGTATTTCCTAATACTCCCTATATTGCTTTCTTGTATGCTCGTAAGTGTTGCTTTCATAGATTGCACTTCTTGTGTGAGCAATTGTTCTCTAGTGGGAGAAGTGGGGACGTGTACACGATGATACCCCGTGTCTTCTTCTCCTTGGTTTTCTCGATGGAGTTCGTGGATCCTAAACTTAGGCCTTGACTTTTGAACGTTCTTGTTTGTGTCTTTATGTACCTGGAAAGTAAGCAAAGCTAGTTGTCGGCTTAGGTTATTGAGTTGTTGTTGGATTGTGACTTGGTTTGTGCCTTCTTCTTCTAAAGGTTCTTCCTCTTCATATTGTGGAGGTTCTTCCCTATCTCATGTTTTATCTTGTTTCTTCGTGGCACTTGTATGAAGGGTATTCTATGCCCTACCACTTTATCATTTTCTGCGTAAGAAGTGGAAGCATGCATGCCTATTAAAATATCTTCCATATTGATAAGGGGGCATTCTTCCTTAGTAGTGTCATTTGTAGGTAATAGTGGTTCATTCTCGGTGGGTAATTTGGCCCCTAATTCCACGACCCATGCCAAAACTCTATCTTTGTTTCTAAGGAGAAACTCATCCAGTAGAGTGGGGTCAAAATCAAAGTCTACATGTGGTGATTCTAATTCATTTCCACTATGATCGACCATCTCTTCAATTTCCTTTTCTACAGAAAACAGTGGCCCTAAGTTGTGTCTAATGAAGGGTTTGACCCTTATGCATTAGAGGTCTCCTAAGTGTGTGTTTGTTGTTCCTCATATGTATGTTTCTTCTACCCTTGACATGTTTTGGGAGCCATGTTTTCGTGATAGTTTCACTAGGGTGAGTTGTAGATATGTGCAAAGCTTAGTGACTACCCCTAAGTGAAATGCAAAATGAAATTGCTAAGAGTATGAATATGTCAACAATGTGAGAATACCAATATGATAGAGTGATAAATCACCCGTGATACAAGCGTTTGGTATTAAAACTTGATCAAAGGAAGTACTTCCTAGACTACGTTTCAAAAAGTAGTTTGCATCGTAAGATGATCAACAAGATGTTTTCACTTATGCCAAGTTCTAGAAATGAACAAAATGTAAGTAAATACAAGAAGTCAATGTGATCTCCCAATAAAGATATACGATGAGCGAGCTCAAACTTGATTAAGACCTATATGTCAAAAAGTGCCACTTACAATTCACGAATGACACAACAATATCACCAAGATATGTTAACCCACTTTACTAGAAAGTGAAAAATTGATATCAAGGTGTTATTGATATAACACGCACAAATGGTAACACCTAGCACTCTTTGAAATCAAGGTAATAATAGAACTGAACTAAAAATCTCAAAGTATAGCTAGGAATAGTTAAAAATGTGTGCATCGTAACCGTACAATATAGGTATTTATGTCAAGTTTACAAGAAACAAGATGTAAATATCAAAATTGTAATGATACAAGACAAACTAACTAACTCCTCTTTGAAAGTCCACGGTGATGAACCACGCCTAACTACAATGACGATCTTGACATGGGTATCAAGATCACAATGGCTACCAAATGATGTGAAAATGCCTCCGCTCACTTTAGACATTTAACTAACCCAGCCACAAACATGGATGGGTGTAAATAGACATAAAAGTGAGAGAAACAGTCGAATGGCAACACAAAGGTAATCACACCTCTTTTGATCAACAAAGTGTCAAAAGAATATGAAGGAAATAAATCAATAAAAATGATGAAAAATGCTAGCCTCACTTCGGCAGAGCTCCGCCTCGCCCTAAGGCAAGTAAAAACTAGGCGAAAGTAATACATCACCGTTTCTCAAAATAAGGCTCACAACTCAAAGCATTGTTTTAAAATGGTCAAAGTGGGCTCTAGCCAAAGTAATGTGTGCATGTGTTTGTTTTCAAAATAATGCTAATATGAGTAAAGACTAACACCTAAATAGCCTTAACTTAGCAAGAATTGAACAACAAACTAAACACCATCAAGATAAGAATTAAACAAGGGTTAGATGCTAGCATTCATCAATACAAACTTTGAAACTAACAATGCTAAATATCTAAACTCCTCTATTCTCTAACAACAAATAAATGAATGGACCTAAGTAAGCTCCATGGCTATCAAAATAGTTGTCCTTAGTATGCCAAGTAACCTAGGAATGAGGGCCTATCAAAGTTGGGCTACAAGACCCCTTTAACACCTCCCATATGACCTAAGCACTTAAGAAAGAGGCTTAACTCTTCAAGATGATGAACTCTCAAAAGGGCAAGGTGCAAGCTCTTAGTCTCTTTGCTATATGCTTTGCATTTGCTCTCTAAGGAGTTTAGGTGTAAGTAAAAAGGTAGGTGGAGGGCTCTTTATATAGCCCAAAGGATAAAGGATTCAACACATTCTCATGAATGTGGGATAAAGGTAAAACATGATTAGGAATGGATAAGGTTGCTTTATTAAAGGTAACCTTACTTTAGAAGGGTTTAATTTATGCTTAGCAAGTCATGGGAGTTGAGGGGTGTTTTAATTAATCAAAGGTGATTAACTAATAGGTAGATGTAAGCTTATAAAAGATAATTAGAGGAATATTAGTACGATTTAGGCTATTATAAGGGGATTAAATCAATTAAATATTGATTTATTGGTTAAATGGAAGGGAAAGCTAATTAATTAATAATAATTAATTAGTCTAGGTAGAAGGGGTGATTTATTAACGGAAGGTCGTTAATTAGGGTATTTGTTGGATAGACAACTTAATTAATTAGCTTAGTGTAATTAATTAATGATGATATGAGGGAAAATGAGTGCTTTTGACGATATGTCGTCGATTTGTGAGAAAGGGGATAATTAGCGCAATTTAAGTATTTAAATTGCTTGGGCGTAATTATAGTTGTCTACACTATGGTTTATTCTTAACTCGATAAGGGTGCATTTATAAACGAACCTCACTTAATTCACATCTATTGGGGGGCAACGCAGCTCCTTCCATTTTCACATCTTGCATATCATGCCATCACACCATCATGACATTTACATATCTTAGTTACATCTACTCTTGTTTGCATATACTACTTATATGTTGTACTTTTCTTCTTCATGTTAGATGGATACTCGAGTATGTCATTATATTCTTCTATATACACATACACGTTCAATTGGTTTCGGAATTGAATGCGAGATCTCTCAAAATTGCTTACATGATGCATGATGCCCAACACTCACTCCCTTTCCGGTCCCGTCGAGGCTCCTAGGGGCATCTACCTTTACTACTCTTACACATTATAGGTTCTATTTTAACATTTCTATCACTTTACTTTTCACTAATATATACACACTTTGACATACTATTTATCTTTCTAACATGCTAACAGGTGCTTCATGTGTAGCATTTTCCTTGCAGGACTATATGCAACCATGGTTATCTGATACATTTTACTTGATCTTGTTTACTATTGTATGTTATTGTTTGTGGGCTATGCTTTGTCTTGTGTGATCATTGTATATTTTTGGCCACTTCGGCCCTAATTATTTTGTGACATTGTGAGCAATGTACCATGTTTAAAACCCACTTTTCATGGTCCATCTTATAGACTAGCTTTCTTGTTACATTTTTTTCTATTGCATGTTAGCTACTTTTACTAATAACACTTACTATCCTACTTTGTTTGCATGTGCCTTAGTTTATACCATGCACATCCCCTACCCCCTATAGGTATCCATTTCAAATCAACATCAAGTCCTCTCCTTTGGGACGCATTCTCCTACATTGTTACATGCACCCCAAATAAGGGGCATACATTGGGTAAACAAATCACCCCTACAACAACTCAAAGTTATAGTTCAAATTAGTACAATACAAAAAAACATAGAAACATAGTCACAAAACGGTCCCGAACTAGACTTGCACTTCACAGATATAGTATGAACACTAACGCCCAAACCTGCACGGTAGTGCCTAGCACTTGTGTCCTCCCTAGGTGGTAGTGTCCTGGGGAAAAATAAGTAATTTTCTCAATTCAAAATAGTCTTCAGCTTTAAAAGCATTTCCCAGTGGGTAGGCACTTGTCTCCAAATAAAAAATGCATTTTATATCCTACTACCAGTTGCAATATGGAATAACACATATCTAATTGGGATGTACCATCTACAATGGTGCTCATTTAGGAAGTAGTCATGGAAGGAAAATAAACTAGACCTCTATCCCCAACATTCTTTTCTTGTGAATTGAGATCGCTGAAAAAAACTCACACTTGACATAAGATCACCCAAAAAACTCACTCTTGGTGTGATATCACCCAAAAAACTCACTCTTGGCATAAGATCACCCAAAAAAATTCCCTTTGCAACATTTTAGGACATCTTTCTATCCTTTACGCTCTTATACATTGTTGGTCCGAAAATTTTTCACTTGGGCGGACCTATGGATAAACGAGCCAACAGTGTACGGGGCATGGCCCTCTTTGAGTCAAAGAAAGCGAAATCTGGTTTATTGCTATTCTACCAAATAGGAATCTATGTAAGTCTCACAGATTACGCCTTGGGGGTTTGGGATCTCATCCCGGTAGGGGGTATTTCAATCGCTGAAAAGAAAGGAAAGGAAGAGGGGATGAAGAAAGAGCAGGTCCGAAGGAAGAAAAGAAATGAATTCCAAAGCAGAAAGGTCAGAAGGTTTATGTTTTGGGATTGGTAGTAAACAGAGCCAAACCTACTTGCATAAACGAGCAAAGCAATACTGATGATAAATAAATGACAATAAAATAGAAGCAGATCCAACAGAATAAACACACAGATCTAACGTAAGAAAGATCTAATGCACATAACACATGTATTCAGCACAAAGTCTAAATATTGTATTAATATTTTTCTTCTGTTACAAAAAGCTCAAAGTCTTTTTTCTTCACTTCTATTTTTCATCTGAAAGATATTCATCCATCCCACAATACAACAAGTATTGGGGTATTTATAGAAGAAGAAGAGAAAAGAAGGCAAAAAGGAGCCAACAACTATTTACAAAGATATTTACAAAATATCTAAAAGTCATGTTGACTTTTTGCTTGATGGATGACATCATCCCATGATGCAACATGGATGATATCACCATTTGTATCAACATACTCCAGATATTCTCGAAAAGAAAGCCGAAGAAGAGAGAGAGAGAGAAGAAGAAGAAGAAGAAGCTACTCATCGTCGTCATCCTGCGGCCGAAAGGGGGTGGACTGCTTTTGTTGTTGCTCAGGTGACGAGATATGGAATTGAGAGCGGTATTCCATAAACTTGTTGATCATTGGCCCTAGCTGATCCTGGGAAGGATCCTTGTGCCTATCACTGATCGCCTCACAAGTCTCCCGCTCATCTATGAGTTTCTCGGGGAGCTTGGAATAGTCTTTTTCCGCCTCAATGAGTAGCCCAATGAAGTCTCGGCAGGCCAGCAGGTTGTTGATAGACTCTGCGTCAAAAGTGACCTCTGGCCCTACGCCTTGAGAAATGATCTCTTTGAAGATCTGAATGGTCTCCTCAACTTTTCTTAAAGTAAAGGAAGGAGTAAGTAACCCTGGTGACATGTTAAGAACGATTTGTTCCATTTGGTGCATCGCGTCCAGGGCTTCTTCCTTTACTTTGTCAATCTTTTCCAAGACAAATTCTAGCTGATCCACCCGGTAGTCTAGAGTGGACATGATTTTGTTAAGGGCCCTGGGATGGCCGAAGACGCCGAACTTAACCAGATCTTCGACTGAACAGTCGAACATTTGTTGGAAGGTCTCGTGCTGCAGTCTAGCATGTTCCAGCTCTTCTGATATGGGCCCCGCCAACGCTTGGAGCTCTTTATTCACCTTATTGATGTTCAAATACAAGTTAGAGAACTCGGTGATTACTTTTTCACTGTCTTTGATGATTTGGCTCCTCCAAGTGGAAACGGCCATACCCTGCTCGCCGATTTTCACATACTCATTAATTTTTTCTGGCTGAGAAGCTCGAAGTCTCGATGGCGGTTGTGGGAGGTGCACTACCCATCTTCCGTAAGCTTGGATCAAATATTTGTTTTGCTCCTTCAGATTGCCTTTTCTCTTCTTTTGTCTTTTGAAGCTTCTTGCAGAGGGCGTCAACTACATAAAGGGCTTCCCCATGAAGGCTTTCAAAAGATCTCCCCATTGTGACTTGGGTCACAGTAAAATCTGTCGGAGATAGATCCTTTTTCTCCTTGAGGGGATTGGGGTACGCGATCTCCATAACCCTCTCCCCGCAAAGACTTTGAGAGAAGCACGTAACGGGCTTCTGCTTCTTTTCTCCCTTAGATGGGATTACAGACAAGTCCATCGGAGCGATGGGAACTTTCCTCTTTTACTGACTTAGCTGTTGGGAGATCCAGGCTGGACCTATGGGAGAAGGGCCAAAAATGGAAAAGGGGGCAGCTACAGTAGTGGAGGGGAAAAACGTGGAGACACGTGGGGGCGGCATGGAGAGAATAACCGAAGAAGTGTCCACGGGAGGAAGGGAAACTGCAGCTGCGGAAGACATAGGAAGGGAAGGGAGCTCAGAGATGAGGGAAGAAATAGAGGAGGAAAGATCCACAAGGGAAGAGAAGATAGACAAAGAAGCGGGGGGAGGAGTAGAAGAAGGGGGAGAGGACATGACCAAAGGAATGGCCACCTGAGTCACTTGAGGAGGGGAAGGAAGAGAAGAAGAAGGGATAGAAGGGACCTCGGTTGTTGTAGCAATGCCGACATCCTAAGTGGATGGGCCTATTGGAACATCCTCTTCTACTTCTTTCTCTGGCGAAGCCAGAGTTATAACCTATTCAGGTGCCGTGGAAGGAGGACTTGCTGGAGCTTCTTCCTGAGTGGTGTTGGATTCACCCTCTATGCCTTTGCCCTTGCCTTTAGGTTGCTGTTTGGATCGAGGAGGTGCGTTACCCAGTGGGGAGGTTGTGAAATCAACCCCAAGGTAGATTAACCCGTTCATCCGGCACCAATGCTCTGTTCTGCGCAGAGTCTCCTTAACCCTCTCCTCAATCGTCTGAGGTGCCTTAGTTCTATCAATAGCTGGAAAAGGCCAATTGTCCCCATCCGTGTCAGTATATACTTGATCGACTTCGTCCTCAGTAGTCTGGAAGCCTTTGGGGACAATTACTACCCCATATTGGATGATCTCTGCCAAGGCTAAGCGAGAGTGATCTTTTCTCCTGAGCTCAACCTCATGGATGACGTCGATGTAAATGTCCTCGATCTGAGGGACATGGATTGGATCAAGCTTTGCCCTTGGTAGATAATTCCTTGGGTCGAAGGTAGGCCTGGCCGGGAAATCATGTCTTAAATTGAGCAGCTCCAGCTCTGCGAACATGTCCTTTGCCTTGTGGTGGGTAGTGCATGTATATCGGCCCATTGTGAGGGGGAAAGGAGTCCCACCCTTCTTTCTTTTTAGGAATTTCTCATGATAGGTGATCACCGCCTTGACTCAGCTCCAGAGATCGGCTTTGGGTCCAAGATACCTTGGTAGCTGGTTGGCTCTCCCAAAAAGTTGGTAGCCCTTAGATAGGTGAACGTGGGAAACTGGGTGAACAGGGCCCCCCATTTCTCAGTGGCTGCTACTATGCTTTTGGTCATGCGACCATAAGTCATATTTGGCCTCAACAGGAAGATGATGTGATAGAAAAACACATCGTTAATTTTGTGAATTTGGAGATACTATTCTCCAGCCTTAATTTTGGTAGTACTCATATATTTTGACCTGTGGCCAAACTCCACTTCGCATCAGGCCTGGGTAGTCTCTCTCTGATGCTGTAGCATAGACAACATAGGAGTTCATGTAGAAACTTCCCGTTGTAAGAAATTGTTGAAGCTGTTCAGAGATTGTGCTGCTTATTATTTCTCCCCAGCAAAAGTGCTGATCGGGCACGTTCTTGTTCATGGTCTCCAAGTACAACAATCCATTTATGGAAAAAATGGGTGTCAGGAAGCCCAAACACTCTACTCAGGAATGTGATAGTGTCACTGAGCTCCTCTAAGAAGTCGCTGCGGTGGATGGTTTGAGGCCATCAGGTCACCACCTTTTTATTCTTCAAGTAGACCTCGTTCATCAGCTGCATACACTGATCTTCGTTATCATCCCAGGCCTTAATACAATCTTCTCGGCTGACGGCCACAAAGTGCCTGTGATGAGGGATGCCGAGTATTATTTCAAAATGGCGGGCAGTGAGGTTAATGACTACCTCACCCTTGTCATTTACGACACACCTTGTGTCCTTGTTATAGCACCGGCTACCACCATCATGAATTCGTTGTTGACGGTGCTGACTGGGATACCTCCAGCAAAATGTAGGGCGCTGCCCATTAGTTTGTCCATCCACGGACTCCTTGTGACTTTCTGAGTTCTGGCCCAGAATTCCTCCATATCAATGTGACCCAATTCTGAGTCTCTGATGTCTAGGTCGCATTCGGCCTGGGAGTCAGGCATTCTGACTCTCTGATACTTGTATTTCATCTCTTCTTCTGTAAGTTTGGCCTTGCCTTTGGACTTGGTAGGTCTCCTGCTTGATGTAGACATGTATTCTTTCGAGCTTAGTTGCTGATCTGCACGAAGAAGAAGCGAGACCCAATCCAAAAAGGTTGTATTAGCCATTTGATCTTCCATTGAAGTGATATCAGAAGAAAGAGTTAGTGATTTGAGGCTCAGGGCGCAGGGCGCATGAAAGCTGCAGCTTACAGGGCTAAATAGGTAAGGCGCACAGAAAAGAGGTGTTGCAAAGGTTAAATCAGCGCCAAAGGCGCATGGCGCATAGAGACTGCAGGGTATATTTTGCAAAGGGCGCATGAAGATTTGGTGCTACAAAGAGACAGGATGCGCCAAAGGCGCATAGATTGTTCATGTTGCATGGGAAATGGGCGCGCCAAAGGCGCATGTATCTTTTGTGTAACATGAACTTTTCGTGCGCCAAAGGCAACTTGGCGCGGCGCATGGAGGGTTTACATGACATGATGTTTTTGCGACGAGGAAAGCACCTGCGCCTTTATAACTTCATACTTGGCACAGATTAAGCTGGTGTTGCGCAGATGCGGGGTGCGCCAAAGGGTGCATGTATATGCGATGTAACACGGAAGGTTGGTGCGCCAAAGAGGGCGCAAGGTTAGCGCTTGCAGCATGTGAAGGAGGCGCGCCTTGAGGGCGCAAAGGTTCTTGATGCAACAGGCATGCTGGGTGCGCCATTGGCGCGGATTATGATCATGTTGCAAGCGGGACAGATGCGCCAAAGGGGCGCAACTATTTTTAATGTAACAGGACTCACCGATGCGCCAAAGAGAAAATAGAGTTTTACATGGTTTAGCCTCTCTTTTATCTTTTCTTTTCCAAGATCATTTGGGTAATAAAATGGTTCAACCAAAAGGGGTTTAAATCATGCTTTTTAGAACAACTTCCTCTACCAGCAGATCTGGACAGAGGGGGAGGGATATGGATAGACAACAAAAGGGGGAGGCTAGATCAACATTTCCATATTTCCAAACTACAACCAGACCACCAAGCACACAGAGAACCAAAAACGTAAAACGCACGAAAGAGATAAGAACCTCTTACCTGGATAAATAGTAAAAACTTGCACACGGGTCCACAACGCGTTGACAACGACAGGGCAGGTGCTAACAGGCTCAGAGAATAGAAATCACGTGTTTTGCGTCTGGAGATAATGACATTTGTGGGTGCACAAATACATATATATATATGAGTTAGCAATAAATGCGCCACCAACTTTGTAAAGGGCACACCAAAGTCTCTGCACGACATAGAAAAGCATGCACCCTTTTCAAGCGCAGAAAAGTGTATGACAACACAAGGTGTTATACGCGCCTTTGCAAGCACCGGAAGAGGTGTCAACACATGATTATGCGCACCTTTGGTGCAACAAATGAGTTGCTGACAAGAAGGTGCATGCGCCACGGCACACGCAGGGAAGACCCAACATATCAAGGTGCACAAAAAGGAGTGTTGACACAATAAAATACGCGCCAAAGGTTTTAAGGGGGCGCACCAAAAAATGATGTTACACAGCAATTCCATGCGCCCAACCAAAAGACCAAAAAGACTAAGTTCGGAAAACCAGATTTCCCGGAAAAGGGATTTTGCAATGTTCCGAACGCAAGGGATCCCTAATGAGGGATCGAAACAAAATTTTCGGTATGGTTATCGGTAAAATTGCCCTTGTCAATTTTACGGGATAACATACATCAAGTGCACACTTTCCTTTATTCTACTTTTACACACTTTTACACACTTTACTCATATTTTTCATATATAGGACTTTGACTACTCGTTCACTCTTATTTTATAGGTTTTCCCTTAATACGCAACAAGAATCCGCCTACATTAATAAATACAAGCACAATAATAGGTACAAGCTACGCATACACTTCACCCCTAGGGTCTACTTTCCTTTTTCCTAGTCTTCACGCTTCACTTTGTGATCACTTCACACTTCACTTATCCACTCAAAGACGTTATTTGCCACACTATCTACATGATCATAAGGTACACATCTTTTATCTACTTTATGCTATTGATTATTCACTCAACAACATAAAGTGGGGGAAAAATGTAGACACAAAATCTATGCACTTGGGTACATTTCTAGGTCCTAAAAGCATGCTAGAATTTACATGATTCCTAAGAAAGAAAACTAGTAATTGACAACTTCCTTTAGCCTTTTACTTGGTCTTCTACACTTTTATTGGCTTTATACATCTTGTACTCTTGCCGAATTTGACTATTTTATCTTTCTATGGCCTCGAACACTAACACCCATTTGGGACACTAGCGTCAGGTGCTCTTGTCCTCCTAGGCACTCTTGTCCCTCTTTATCTTTTTCTTATCCTTTTGTACCCCTTTCACTTCTTAATTAATTTTTACTAATTTGGGTTGGCCTTTCAATTGTCAATTAAAAATTCAAACAAGGGAATCATATAAATGCATAGTTATGTTTTCAAAATAAGGGACCAAGCACTAGAGCATTACATACTACCACCTAAGGTTTCATTCAAAGGCACAAAGAGTATCAAAGGCATCCATCTAGCATTCATACAAAGGACAAGGGTTACATCACTTCTGCATACACAACATAAGAGGGGAAGTTTATTCTATTCCATCTCACACATTTTATATCTTTGCTACATTCTAGATCTAGCCCACTATCACTATGCAACTTACACAAGGGAATCATAGGGAATCATTTCTACACACACACACATAAGAAATACATGGAGTTTGAGATGTAGTGTAGTTCTCGATCATAATTTCACTCTTTGGGTGACTGTTGGGGTTATTTTGAATCCCCATTCTACATTTTCCTTTGTAGGTTTGATGTGGTTTTGGGTATGTGCAGGTGAACTTCTTTCTGATAGGTTACGGGTAAGTCACATATCAAACAGCTTAATCTAGAGTGACAAGCATAGACTAACAATGAATCTTATCTATCCCTGAAAGATCTAGATCTATAGCATATACCTAGACACCAATACCTAAATCCAAACACTAGCACCTAAGCACTCATGTCCTCCCGTGGATGCTCCTGTTTGGCATAGTTCTAGATCTTAGATTTTTCAGGGCTGAATAAGCTTCAAAGGTTATATCAATGAGTTCATCTTGTTTTACTTGATGATATAACTATCTTCTCAAAGCAAAGCACGAGATCATATGGCACACCTAGAGAAACTCTTTAAGAGATGCGAGAATTATGGGGTATCTCTTAACCCCAAGAAGTGTAATTTTGTAGTGGAGTAGGGAAAGCTTTTGGGCCATGTGGTTTCAAAATATGGTATCGCAATTGATCTTGAGTGCGTCTTAGCCATCCTAGCTCTTTCCTTGCCGGTGCACAAAAAGGCCTTGCAGTCCTTCCTTAGAAAGATCAATTTTGTTAGGTGTTTTATCCCTAACTTTGTAGGGGATCTAGTTAGGCCCACCCCGATGCTCAAAAAGGACACAACCTTCAAGTGGACAACAAAAGGAAAAGAAAGCTTCAACAAAATCAAGAAATAAATTGCTTGTGTGCCAACACTCATCAACCTAGATTACTCAAAGGATTTCATCCTTTATGCTTATGGTGCTAATGTGAGTGTTGTTGTTGTCCTAACATAAGAAAATGAACAAGGACTAGAATAACCAATAGCTTTATTTAGCCAAATGTTGAAGGATTATGAACTAAAGTACAGTCACACGGAAAAGTACATCTTCACCATCATGTGCACACTCAATAAATTCAAGAGTATGCTTTCCATAAATAATATAAAGGTGTTAGTCTCCCACTCTTCTGTTAGAGAATTCATCATGGGAGAAGAAATCAAGAGAAAAGAACATGATGGGTGACAAAAATCATGGAATATGATGTGACCATTAAAGCCACAAAGCTGGTAAGAGGTAGCACGCTTTGTAGGCATATTGTTAAGGATGCGTAGAATGAGTTTAAGACTTCATTATTTCTGGATGAGGACTTCTCGCACGTAGAACTTGAGTAGAACACGGACCATGGCACGTGTGACTAGATGAAGGACATGATCACATTCCTTTTCAAGGGTGCATACCCTCATAGTTCAAACAAAGCAAATATAATACATATGAGGTTACAATATATCCCTTATGTGTTGATTGATGGAATTCTCTTTAAAAGAAATCTTGATGGCATGTTGTTAAGATGTATCAATGGCACACAGACTGAAAAGGTAATAGCAGAATTTCACGATGGATTCTCTGGTGGACACTTCTCTGCCAAAAATACAGCAATGAAGATCATAATAGTACATATATTTTGGCCAAATCTGTTTGCAGATGCACACAGGTGGGTCAGAAAATGCAAGGAATGTGCTTTCTTTATATGTAAGAAAATATGGGAAACATTTCCCCGACCAATCTAGGCGTAGATCAACCTTTTGTGTAATGGGGTCTTGATTTCATAGGCATGATCAATCTACCTTCAAGCGCTAGCCATGAGTGGGTGTTGATGACTCTTTCTGACATTATTTCACCATATGGACAGAAGCTTTCACACTCAAGGAATCAACCGAGTTAGTCATCCTTGACTTTCTCAAAGGTATAGTCACAAGGTTTGGTATCCCTCAAACCATTATCTCTAATAATTCAAAAGCCTTCCTTGACAATAAAATCACTGATTGTGCACTAAATTTGAACATCTACTTGAAGACTTCTTCCAAATATTACCCTCAGGGCAATGGTTTGGCAGAGTCAACAAACAATAACTTGATCAAAATCATGAATTACACAATGAACATCATCTAAAGACAATGGCATACAAAGGTCTCATGCATGCTCTGGGTAGATAGAATCATAGTCAAAAGAGCAATAGGAACTTTGCCTTACAAGATTTTCTATGGTAAGGAGGCTACCCTTCCTTTGACATTAGATTTGAACTCATTACCACTTGCCCAACACCAGAATTCAAAGGCACAAACCGTAGAGAAATCGAGAATGGCGAGCTGGTTGATCTTGAAGAGCTAAGGAACTCTGTCATGATCAAGCTAGAACAACATCAACAAACAACAAAGAAATGGTTTGTGAAAAGGTCGAGCCCTAATATTTCAAATTTGGGGACTTAGTATTGAAATGGGATGCTGTCAGAGCTAAACCAGGGTGCCATTCAAAGTTTGTTGCACTTTGGAGTGGCCCATACATCATCGATTTGGGCTAACTCTTTCGACTTAACTCATCTTGATGGAGGCACGCTGCAAATCCCAGTAAATGGGATCTATCTTAAACCCTTCCATTAAGTTTCTTACATCATCTTGTAATATAGTATAATAGTTTCGGTTCTGTAAGTGTGTTATGTGCACATTGTCTATTTGTACATAGTTCTTTCTTCTCGCATGCTTCTTACGCGCACTCTTTTGTTACTTTCGTGGTACATGTCTTCTTTCAACAGTTGCAAGATTCAGAATAAGAGTCAAGAGATGATCTTCAAGTGACTACGAGGGTAGTTTCATGATTACATAACGAGACTCCATGCTTAATGGATGCTTCGAGCCTCGTGCTTAATGCAAATGGCCCCAAAATTCACCAAAACTATTATCCAAATAACTCTCCTAGTTATTTGGATAACTTGTATACACATTCTAGCTCTCATCTCCTCATTGAAGGTTGCACGTGCTCAGGTTCAATTGGCACATTTCCTTGGTTGCATTTTTCCCTTAGCACCCCTTCTTTTCCTCATGCACCCTTGCGTGATTTTTATTCTCTCCTTCCACTTTCCTTTTCCTCTTTGTTCCACTCCTCCCTTATGCCCACCTTTTGTGCATTCACTTTCTTCCTAAGTAGTTTCTTCCCTATGCCACGCCTCACACTTACTTCAATCGCTAAGTCACTGGCCTTCTCGTGTGCCACACTCATTACTTTGTAATAGTTATGCCTTGACCATGTGCTCTTTGCTCACCAATTTTCCTCATTTCCCCACATGTATTACGTGCGCGTTCCTCTGCGCCTTCCTCTGCTTTTATTTTTCATTCCCTTCCCTTTGGCCCTCCTTTAGCCCTTATGTGTCAGTCTTCTTCTAACATGTTTGAGTATGCCATACGCAACCAACCAAAGTGCACCAACAAGGAACTAAATCATTGCAACAAATTAGTAATTGACACATGGCAGAAATGATAAATATTTTACACATTTGGCCATTCTTTCAACCAAATCATGCACACCACGTGTCTTACATGCGCAGATGGCCCTGATATCCTCGGGTAGTCATATCTTTTTCTACAGATCTTTGATTGGCGCGTGCCTACACTTGTCTGAGAGCTGCTGACATTAGCCACAGTGCTAAACATTCAAATTCAAATTTTGGTAGATTTGGTAGGTGAGAAATGGAAAACGTCTTTTTGAGAATTAATGAAGCGAGATCCGATTGCTTCATCACTGATTATATATGATCCACCCTCCTTCCTCATCTAACATGCCAAAAAGACCTAGGGAAGTGCATTCGACAGATTATTAGGTGGATTTGTAGGCATTGAATGCTTCTTGTTGGTGGTTGTATTTCAAATTTAGGTTTTCCTCCTTCTCTTCTCCTTCTACTGATTCATTTATAAATGTAAGATTTAGGCTCATTATTAATGTTGGATACTCGAATCCTTACACATTTTTTCTAAGGAATTCGTCTCTTCTATATTCTAAGTTGCAGACCTCTAGATCTGGCTCATGCATGTGGATATCACCTCTTTCACCATTGTAACAACTCTGTGCATTTCTGGAAGTGATAAAAACATCATTTTATGACTATTCTCTCGTCCTAGCATGTTTTCTTTTCTTTTGCATTGTGTTTTTGTTGTGCCACTTCATGTCCCTTACAATTCCTATTTAGTTGTGTTCCATGAGAATGATCTGAGTAACACATTTTTAGTTGTGCTACTCATGCCTAGCCTCCTTTCACGCATTCCCTTTTCATTCTCACTCAGAACAGATAGTATTCATCCCTCTTTTTCTAGTGCTATCACCTTTTAGTGTAGTTTCCTTTCATGTTATACTTCTATCTCTGGTCCCTTAGCATTTATTATCTTAGTTTCCCCTTTCAACACTAGGAGTAACAGTAGTAGTAGAAATAGATAGCGGAACCGGCCTTCTCTCAAGATCCGTCCCAAATGCACAAGGTCCCACAACTTGGGGACGGTTCCATTGTGGTCTCAAACAGCTTGCCCTTCCAAGATCCGAGAAACGGGTGCACATTTGAGAAACCAACATGTTCCATGTAATCCATAGAGAGGAGATATTCAATGTTACTCCTTCTAGGTTACAAATTAGTTGATTTTATGAAATATACACAATTAAGGTGTGAAAAAGTTGTATAAGGATATTCCTAGGTATACATACCTCATAGAGTGCATGCATGAAGATGCCTTGATAGGTAGGAAGCATCATTCATGAGATGCTTGCAATATCGATAGTTTAAGGTGTAATGGACATGCAAGGTTATGTCGTCACAAGTGTCTAAGATTATTGTGGTTGTGCTTCACAACAAGAATATATGTGTTATGCGTAGGAGAAAAAATGGGAATAATAGAATTAAGCTCAATTATGCTTGATGAAGGACCCTCTTTTGTTATGTCAAGGGTTGAAAGAGATTCTTGGAGAAAATTCAAGCTCTTATTAGGTGTTAGAAGATTGTTGTCTGAAATAAGTTCAATGTCTATTTGGAAGAAAGGAAGAAAATCTAGAGAGGAAAACGTTGGTTTGAAGGGGGAGATACTTGACCTTCGTCATGATCTCATTGAATGTTAGTATGTATAGAAGTGGGGACAACAGTCAAATATTCATTTGAAGTGGAAATTGACATGTCATCGATTATGAGAGTATCATCGTCCAAGATTTATCGAGATGGTTCCATCGTCAATCAATTCTTAGACATAATGATGAAGAGGTGTATAATTATCAGTAGAATGGCCATCCATGTGATGGTATTCACAATATTTGGATGCATTATACGACGTAGGATTGAGTTCCCCATTAGAAAATGGTATTGTAGGTGGATATTCAATCATGTTAGCCTTTACTAATTGTTGAAAGGCACTAGATAGACTCTCTCCGAGAGGTGT
Organism: Taxus wallichiana var. yunnanensis; assembly: GCA_018340775.1. NCBI lineage: Eukaryota > Viridiplantae > Streptophyta > Pinopsida > Cupressales > Taxaceae > Taxus > Taxus wallichiana. The sequence goes on from CM031240.1 coordinate 452,961,331, forward strand.
AAATTGGCATTCAACGTTGCGCGGAGTAGTGTTGTCAATATAGGAAATGATGGATTTATAATTAACATTGTTCGCGGATTCTCCATATTCGGGAGATATGCCCTTTGTATCATGGTTAGGTGGTAGGTCTTCAACCACTATGTCTCCATTTTCAATGAGGTCTTGGATGTAGTTGCAAAGTTTGCATTTATCTATTTGATGACCATCTATGCGATGAAAATCACAATATGTGTTAGGTCTATACTAACTTGGCTTAGGTTCACCTTCAAGGAAGGGTTGTGTAATAGGATAAGTGACCATATTAGCACTATATAGTTATTTCAATATGCTTGAAAGAGATTCCCCAAATACGTATATTGTCTTTGATTGTAATCACAAGGAGCAAGAAAAGTTTCTCTTTTTGGAATTGTGACAAATGGTTTGGACTTAATATGTTTTAATTGGTTGTTCTGTAAGTTTTGCACATTCCATTTATCCATGACACCATCATTGACAACGTTACAGTTGTGGTTGATGTACCTAGGCTTATCATGAGAAGTATTAGGGTTGTTGTTATTGTTATGACGATTATGATTGTGCCCATTATCTTTATAATGAGGCTTAATCAAGCCTTTAGAAATGAGCATTTTTTATTTTAGTTCCCTTTTCGATAACTTCCTCAAAGTTGTTAAGGAAATGCATCTGCATGTGAAAGGACAACTTATCATTAAGGTTAGGGATGAAGATGCTAACCATCTATTTTTCAGGGATTAAACATGGGAATCGAATTGTGATTCCATGCCATCATTGTAAGAATTGTGCAAAGCTCTTGTTTTGTTGTTGTTTAGAATTACACAAATCCATCATGGTTATTTCAAAATCAAGGTTGAAAGAGAAGTGTTTGAAGAACTTCTTAGAGAGGTCTATGAAGGTAGATATTAATCCCTTTGGAAGGTGTAAAAACCAGTCCAAAGCTTGTCCTCCTAGACTTTTAAGGAAGAGGCATAAAAGAAATATATCATTTTAAGTGACCTCTTAACATGCCATGAAAAATTCCTTAACATGCTCTCTAGGATCAATTTTTCCCTTGTATTTGTCAAATTTTGGCATCTCAAAAGAGCGTGAGAAGGGTATGCAAGATGTCCATGTCAAAAGGGTATGGACACAATTCATCAAAATTGAATTTTTTACGTTATTTCTACATTCCTGAGATAGTATCCTTCATCATTTTCCACTCTTGAGCAAATGGTGAATTAGTTTATGGGATGAATGGTAATTTATTATTCATATGATAGTTGTTCTCGTTGTTGATCTCAGAATTATTTTTGAATGTTTTCTCACTTTTCTTCATGTGTTCAATACCTTTGGTATTGTTCTTAGTATGTAGAGGATAGGTGAGCCAATTGTTTCGCCATTTTATTGATTTGATCAAGCAAGGCTTGGTTGGGATTAGAGGACAAAGCATTAGATTTGCCTTTATCATTGGCATTTGTTTTACTTGGTCCTTCATCATTATGTTTGTTTGACTCAAATGGTGGACCCTTAGGGGATTTAGGTTATCCCTTTAAGGCTTTCAATTCATCCTCATCAAATTTTGAGGGAAATCTTTCTCCCATTGTGAGGAGACGAAGAAGGAATTGGTCTTTTTTTCCGCAAAGTGGCGTTGATAGAAAGGTTTTTAAGTTGGTCTTCGTCCTCTTCATTCGAGCTGATATGGAAAGGATTTATTTCCTCCCATCGAAAAGGACTATAATCATGATGTCATGTTCCCACCATTGTTGAAAGAGGGGAGGAACAAGAAGAAGTGTGATAGAAAAATCAACCCTTAGAAAAGTGAATGCTAAGATGGAAGAGGGAAGAAGATGAAAAAGCTCGACCCTTAGCGAAATGAGTGCTAAGAGGGAAGAAGCAAAAAGGGTTAGTTGGTTACTCGTCTCATGAAAAAATTAGAATTAAGATGAAAGGGACTAAAATAATTTAGATGCGCTCTACTCGTAACAAAAATGAATGTTAAGAGGGAAGAGACTTGATGAGGTGAACACGGTCAAATCTTAATCAAAATGAGTGATAAGAGTGACAAAGAGATGTGAAAAGGTTAAATCTTAAAAAAATAAGTGTTAAGAGGAATGAAAAAGGGGTGAAAATTTAAACATGCTCAACACTTAACAAAATGAATGTTAAGGGAGACAAGACTTAACAAGATGAAGATGATCAACTCTTAACAAAATGAATGATAAGAGTGACAAAAAGAGGGACTTCACAACACTTAATAAAATGAATGATGTTAAGGTGGAAGATGGATTGAAATGTTAGTTTAGATGATTCTTAACAAAATTAGTGTTAAGAAAGGTGAAGAAGGAATTGAAAGGCTTTGCAGAATTTACAAGGTGAATGTAAAGAGGTAAGAGGTGAAAGAAAGAATTTAGTATGCTCAACTTGTGACAAAGTGAGTGTGACAAGAGGAGACTCAAAACATGATGGATAATGCTCAATTCTTAACAAAAAAATGTGTTAAGGGAAGAGACTTAGGAAAGATGTGTTTGCTCGAATTTTAACAAGGTGTATGTTAAAAGGGGAGACTTAAGAAGAAGATAAAGGATGTCAACCCTTAACAAAAGTGTGTTAAAGGAGGAGACAACAAAAATGAGTGGGAGTACTAAAAGAACAAAAAAAAAAATTCATCGCATGAAGTGAAGCAAAGATGATGAGAAGGTCCAAATCTTGTAAAATTGGAGATAAGAGATAGAGGGGAAGTGATTGATTAATGATCTCAAATCAAAGAAAAATGGATGCTTTAAAGAGAGAAGTGAAGAAATAACGAGGATGTCGACAATGCAACAAAGTGATTGCGAAGTATGACAATGTAAGAGTGATGGAAGCGAGATAGAAGAATGTTGTCAATTCAAAAAAGTGAATGTGTAATGTGACAATGTAAAATGATGGGAGAAAGAGATTGAATAATGTCATCAATTCAACAAAGTGAATGTGCAATGTGATGACGTAAGATGATGGGAGAAAGATAGTGAAAATGTCGACAAGTCCACAAAGTAAATGTGAAATGTGATGATGTAAGAATGTGGAATTCTTAAAGTTCAACAAGATAACGTTAAACTTAAGACTTATGACAATGAAAGATCAAGGTGATCAAGAGGGTGTTTGACCATGATAAATCAAGTATCACGATGTCAAGACTTAGTGAAGAAGAATGAAAGTGCTCAAGTGCAAATATGGATGTCTGTAACCCAAGACTTAGACACATTTACAAAGTGACAAGGTGGATGAGAGAGAAAATGTGAATGAAAAAGTGAAACACAAGTGTGTAACACATGAGAAAAATGAAAAATGATGTTTGTGAAAGTTTTGGCCTCTACCTTAGATTGGCTTGGACAAGGCGTGGCTTCCTAGGTGGTTCACTCAACTAGGTGTCAACAGTATACCCGAGCGAGCGCGGTGCTATTGCTAGATGTTGGCTTTACTTTACCCCCTTTGAAACCGTAGAGTCATTTTTATACAAGACTCTATTATCAATCACCACCTTTTGTTTCCTCGCTCTTGTTCTTTTGCCCGCTTAAGCCTAAAATTGACTAAGTATGGAGATGCAAGCAAAAGGCATCCACGTGTCTCTTTGGCGCACTTGGGGCATGAAGCAAAGAAAGGAAGGTCCTAAACAAGCGTCATCCCTCCATGTGTCCCAAGCTCGAGAAAGTTTCCTCGGTGGGTCGAAAATTCAGAAATATAACAAAAACACAAAAGTGCTCCACGTGTCACCCGGACGCAAATTCAAATAGAGAGAAGGAAAGGAAGGCCCCAAATGAGCACACGCTCCCCACATGCCAAAAAGGGAACATCAACAACTCAACAAGTGTCAGTTGGACAAATTAAAGGCAATAAAAAATATCCCAATAGGTAGTTGGGATATTGACCCAAAAAGGAGGCAAAAAATAGACAATAGTTGTGAAAAAGAAGTTCTCAACTCAATTTTGTAATTGCTAGCCTTAGTAAGACTCATTACAGGAAGAAGTTATAATTTTTTCCCTAGTGGCCTTATGTATTATTTTCTCTATTAAGGAAGAGTTATTTTTCTATGCACTTTGGCTTTCATACTCTGTGTTTCTCTTCTTTTCTTTAAGTAGTTTTATATAAAATAGGATATTTATCATATTATAAGCCGTTAGGTTTCCTTTATTCATTGACTATCTACAAATCATCGTGTTTTACGTCTTCTTAGACTACGATGGTCTAAGATACTTTTGAAAATAATGGATCATGCTAAAATTATCTTCAAAATATTCCAAATAAACGCTTAGATGTTTATGTATCTTTTTAGGATCTATTCAGGTGCATCGCCTTAGTTTTACATTTCCTTCAAGATTTATTCTAACCTTATCTCACCCCACAGAGAAGATTCAACTTCTTTAAAATGGAGGTTACCTTAGGGTGCACGTCCCACTAACCTAAGGTATCCAACAACTCTAACGGTTCATTTGTAAGGATAATCATCAACAGTTTTCCTGGCATGCCCAGTGGGACTCAAATATCCACACGTCTAGATTTTTCATCATCAAAGATTTACTAATCTTTGGCAAGAATTCTTTGTTGGTCTACTCTAGTTCTCAAGATGAATGAAAATGAGGGCAACGACAAGGGTTGAAGGTGTGTTTGACTATTTGCAGTTATCCCCACCACGCAACAGAAGAGGTAGACAGATCTAGAGATCCCCGTCTCCTCCAAATCAGAGTCTCTCAACACCTCCGCCAGGTAGGCCCTTTACAGAGTCAACTAGAACCCTCAAACCTATTTTTATGGCTTGCCTTCAAGCTCATCCTCTGAGGAAATTTTCCTCATGTAATTAAGGGAGCCTGCTCATCCTATCCACACCCCCGGTGGTGTAGAATCCTATTCCAACAAATGCCCTAAAGGCACTTCCCAAATTTAGTGGAGGAGACTTCAAAACTCCGTAGGAACACCTCTATGAAGTGGCATAAATATGTACGATATATTATATCAAGGAACAAGACGTTGCCTTACGATTGCTAGTTGTTTCTTTTAAAGGAAAGGCTTTGGATTGGTACCGATCCTTGACCCCTAATACCATCGGCACTTGGGACCAGCTGGGTGATGTGTTGGTAGCAATATTCCACAAAAAGGGGATAGATCATCATTCCTACAACAACTTATCAACATCAAGAAAGGCCCTCATGAGCTAATGACTAATTTCAACACCAGGTTCCATAAAACCTGGCAAAGGATTCCTACTCTGCAAGACCACCGGTAGGTATGGCTATCGTTTTTACTTAAAATATCTAAATTCAGATATTTTCATAATGATTCAATCATTAGGAGGGGATTCCTTACCATGAGCATACGATATCACCATCCAAGCTAAGAATAATTTAATAGATGCCAGGAAGCTTCCCCAGGATCCCCTTTTCCCATATACCCTAAATGGCTCCCCTTCTGCAAGCTGCAGTGCTTGAGCTCTACTCAAACCCCTACATCTTTGTATAATTACCCATCTTCTCATCCAGCTCCAACTCCCATTACAACGTCATCTTCTTCTTCTCCCAAAATGGAGGAAATGAAAAACATCCTTAGAAATTTCTCTAATGAGATAGTAAATCTTAAAATAAATCAGGTCACTTACCCGAGACAAAATTATCAAAATTATCAAGGTGGTGGGCCTTCCTATTCCTCCCAATATTAGAATAACCAAAGACCATCACTTATGTAGTCATCAACCACTAGTCCCTGTACCAATGCCACTCCAAAATATTCCACCCAATAACAGAAGAGAGATGATACCCGGGCATAACCATTTGGCTAAAGATCCCAATGCATGGTACTTCCCCTGCAACAATTCTCACATGCCAAGGGATTGCCCCCAGGGAACATGCAACAAAGGGTATCCAAACAAAGAGCCATGGAAGATCATGATGTTGACACATCAGGACCTTACCAATCCATGGGATTCGAAAATGCTACTTTAAGTAGCACATATTCAAGTGATGTCCGTGAAACAAAGTAGAAATCACACCAGAGTACGTGATTTTTCTTAGGTAAAAGGAGAGGAATTTGTATTTACCAATGAAGCAATTGTTTCCAAGCCTGTCTAATTTAATTACAACACTCACTTCAAGAAAAGGATCATAGAGGCGGGCGCTCGCCGATCCTAAGCATTCTTGCGCGAACACAAAAGGAATCTAGGACCCTCACCGTGCCACCACCTATGGTCATGAAGGAGGTCATGTGAGAATTATTCTCGAATCAAGATGTCCTCTATCTTGCAAGTGAAGGGATAAATCACCAATCATCATCCAAAGCACCATTGCTCGTAATGCAGTCAATGTAGTTTAGCAACTCAAGAAAGTGATTGCTAACACATCCTTGTGGGATCTTACGGCATTCCAGAGTAAAAGGAGTTTCTCCAAGAAGCACTAGAATCAAATGATGATCGAATCATCTCTGGGAAGGAGAAGGAATGGGTAAAATCCATTCGAGTCTCAACAGAAGTAGTACTGTTGAATAAAAAAGGAGAGGTAAGTAAACCGAGGCCCAATCCCTTTTTCATGACTCTTATAATAGGTAGGAAATTACTGCATAATTCTATGATAGACTCAAGCACCAGCATTACGGTCATTCACAAAGCAATTATAGACACCTTGGGCATTAAATATGAGCCCTTAAAAAGAGGAGTTATGCAACTAGATGGGAAGTCTGTCCAAACCATAGGAGCTATCAAGGGACTCCCATTACAGATCTATTCTGTCTGAACATTATCATTCCACAAGATATTGTGGTAATCAACGTCCCACCATTCTTCAGACTATGCCTCTCTCGTGATTTCACAACCAATATTAGAGACTATATATCTCTTGATTGGTCTCATCTGATTCTGCAGACCAAATACATATCTAAATTAAGGTCTCGTCATAACCCCTCGCCAAAGAGCATATAATAGACCAAGCGGCTTTAGGTTTCAAAGCTTCCCATGCCATGATCACTAGAGAAGAGGAATCGTATACTTGAGAAGGTGATCTTCAAAGTGGCGGTCATTTAGCCAACATTCCTCCTGGAGATCCCTTTGGGAACTTCGATTCCACTGGTTTGGGTACTTACGTCATTTTTGACGAGGACTCCATGATTCTAAAGGTGGCGGGAGGATGTGATAAAAATAAAGGGAATCCCTCCAAAGATCCCCATATATGGACCCTACATTTCGACGAGGCCAAAAGCAATAATAGCTCAGGAGTCAGAATATGCTTATTATCCCCAAGCGAGAAGGAAGATACTCTAGTCATTCCATTTCCAATTCTCATGTACCAAAGACTCGAGGCGAATACAAGGCCTTAGTGCATGGCTTGGCAATGGCCCAAAAAGAAGGCATTAAATAGTTGAGTCTTTGGCAACTCAGAATTGGTAGTAACACAAGTAAGAAACTTTTCCGCCATGAAAAATCCTAGGATGAGGTCCTATCGGCATCGGGTGTGGGATCTCATCAATGATCTTGAAGCCTTCAATATCAAGGTTATTCCCCGAGATCAAAATACTAGAGGCTGATAGGATGGCCTTGATCGGGTCACAATTCAACCCAATACGAGATTTGATAGCAAATGAGGACACCATAAAATGATCATCCACCCTTCTATCCCCGACAACATCATTGGTAGGTCTTTATGGTAGTGACCGCAGATTATACACTTCCTCTAGCAATCCAATCAATTTGCAAACCAACTCCAACCCAAGATCGAGGAAGCATATGGAGATCAAATTATCCAGTTGAAGACAAACAAACTTCCGAAAGGGTTAATAACCCTAGAGAGTCTTTTTGATTCTGCGATGCTAGTTCAAACCGAAGGAAGTTTGCAGCGATAAAGGAGGATTATGTTGAATTAGAAGTATCTAAGGAGAGAAGGCTAAAGGTTGGGAGATTGGTCACCCAAAAGGAAAAAGAAAGACTTGTGGCTTTATGTCATAAGTATGATAAGGTGATGGCTTGGACGTATGATGACTTGCATGGCTACAAAAAAGATATCATCCAACACACCATTGACCTCGAAGAAGGGACTAAGCTTGTGCATTAGAAACAGAGGCCCGTAAACCCAAAAATAGAAGCCCTCATGGCCGAGGAACTGAGAAAATTTTTGGAAGCCCATATAATCTTCCCGATCAAGCATACAACATGGGTCTCCAACCTAGTTCTAGTGAGGAATAAAAATGGTGAGATCAGGCTCTGCGTAGATTTTAGAGATTTAAATAGGGCATCCCTAAAAGACCACTACCCTTTTCCCTCCATGGAGAAAATATTACAAACGATCGCAGGCTCATAGATGTTTTCTCTGTTGGATGGTTTTTCAGGCTACAATCAGATATGGCTCACAGAAGGGGACCAACACAAGACTATGTTTACGACCAAATGGGGAAATTTTGCATATGCAAAAATGCCATTTGGACTCACAAACACTAGAGCTACCTTTCAAAGGGCCATGGATAATGCATTTGGAGCATTGATCAACAAGGTGATTCTTATATACCTCGATAATCTCACATTGTTCACCAAGACAGTAGAGGAGCACTTTGATGCCTTGGAAGTTGTGTTCAAAAATGCCAAGAGTTCGGAATCTCTCAACCCAAAGAAATGTGTCTTTGGAGTGCCCCAAGGTAAACTCCTAGGACATATTGTGTCAAAGGAAGGGATCTCCATCGACCCCGAGAGAATTAAAGCCATTTTGGAGCTCCCTTGCCAATCAATAAGAAAGTGGTCCAATCTTTCTTAGGAAAGATCAACTTTGTAAGCAAGTTCATTTCGGATTTTTTTAGACAATCCACCCGATCACTCTCATGCTTAGAAAGGACCTTAATTTCAATTGGACCGATGAAGGTCGTCAGGCATTTGAAGCCATTGCTTCCACCCCGAAGCTGCACAACCCTAACTTCTCAAAAGACTTCATTATGTATGTATATGGAGGTAAACATAGCATATCATGTGTAATAACATAGAAAGTAGAGTCACAAGGAGAGGAACATCTGATCACCTTATTTTCAAAAACTCTCCATGACTACGAGACAAGGTACAACTTTGTAGAGACAGGCTTATGCCATAGTTAAGGGTCTAAAGAAATTTAGGCACCTGGTCACTCATAATAGGATCTAGGTCATGGTGGCTCACTCTAGCGTCAAAGAATATATAATGGAGGGTGAGATAACCGAGAAAAGAGAGAATTGGATCACTAAGATCCTTGAGTATGACATTGAGGTAAAACCCACAAAGCTTGCGAGGTAGGGGCCTGTGTCAATACCTAACACAAGACTCCATGCCCCTGATTGACGATGAGCCCGAAGAGATATTTTATCTTCAAGAAAGTGACTCAGGTAGTTGGGTCTCAGATAGGGTCCATTTCATGTAGACCGGAAATACCCAGACCATCTCCCCTTAAAAGAGGAGATATTATCGGCAACAGGGATCTAATTTCACCATCATTGATAATTTCCTTTTTAAGAGAAATTTTAATGGAATCCTCAGGTGCCTAGAAGACAATGAGCCTGAAAGAGTCTTATGTGAATTACATCATGAGAGTTCGAGATGTCATTTTTCGGCCTAAACCATAGCCATAAAATCCTGCAAGCAGGATACTTCTAGCCAAGCTTGTTTACCGATAGTCAAACAAAGACAAACAGATGTAAGGTTTTCCAAGTTTACACAGGTTTTCGAAGGAACACAACATTTCCTCTCAACCCCATCCTGATTGAGGAGCCATTTGCATAATGGGGTTTGGACTTCATCGGAATGGTTAACCCAACTTCAAGCATCGGCCACAAATGGATCCTCACGACAACCGATTACTTCACCCAATGGGTGGAAGCGGTCCCACTTAAAGATTCCACAGAGAAAGTGATCCTGGAACTCCTACAGGATATAACTACGTGCTTTCCCCCACACCCCCCGATGTTATATTGGTGTTGGCGAGGAAATTTTTCGGGTGGAAAAAATGGGAATTCCTTGTCAACACTTTGGGAATCTAAGTCCCTCTACTTAACTAGTGTAGCTACCGTATATGCATGCATGAGAAAATGTGGATTACTATGGTGGCCTTTCGACCAGGGATCCAACAGGGGCACTCCACTGACCCTGCGGAAAATGCTCGCAATTATCTGCAAGGGGGGAATTTGATATGAAGGTGGGAAAGGGAGTGAGAAATGAGATAGGGAAACTAATGTTATAGGTAGGAAATCATATTCCTGCATCGAAACTTTAACACGTGCATTTATGAGAAGAAATAACCCCAAAATGGTAACAAGATGAGATGGGATTGTGAAATTAAAGTTTCTAAAATCTCCTCATCAAAGATGCTACAAAATCCTTCTCATATTGATGCTTAAATAGAAATAGTACATAATGTGGGAATGGAAGAAATTTGAGAATGGAGGGAATTATAAGAAAATGGCTATCTCCTTTTCTTTCTCTAAGTATAATGCACTCGTGAGTTTACAAGATCAATTGTCGGCCCGTATAATGACTTCGAGAGTGATCTGAAAATGGGTGTTTTATTTTTTCCACTTTTAAACACTTTCAAGGATCTTCAATTTTAATCAACTTAAAACGATTGTATACTTCCAAAACTGATCAAAATATGATTTATGGACTGAATTCGAACTGAAATTAAGTTTGCAATTTACTCAAAATTTCATTGTTTGATCAAAGCCCAAAATTCATTGTTTCATATTTAATTGATTTTTCCAATTTTATCAACTCTGATTATAGTTACATCCATATTCAAATTTGGAATGTAAATTACTGCGAATAATCAGAAACTAAAAATAAAAATTAGAACACAACACCAGATTGTTTACGGGGTTCGAATTCCTACGTTCCTGGGTTCGTGATGAACCGATCCATTAATAATGTTAAAAAATGCAAATATAATAACATTTACATTAACCAATAATGAATCAAAAACCTGCAAAACTATGTTTCAGAACTTCAAAGAACGTTAATGGAGCTCAACCTTTGTTCTTCACCTTCCTGATCCACTTGCAGCAGTGTTTCCCTTTGGTTCTATGCCTTCGTGTGACTTTAACAGAAAATAAATCTATCACAAAGCTCCAAATCAGATAAATGATAATATCATTGCAATTGTTTCAAAATTCTAAGTAACTTCATATATATCTCAAGATCTGGAAGTGAGCAAAAGTGCCCCAAAATTGCACTTTTCCAAAACTGCCTCCTTATTCCCTTGACACAGACCTGACACTTGTCCATTACAAATATAAGTGAGCTTTATTTATACCACTTACAAGAGAGTAGCGGATTGGTAAGGCCACCTACTTTTTTAGATGAGGTGCTGAGTTCAAATCCCCCTTCCATGGGTTTAGGCACCCAATTTAGCCATTGACCCCACATTTGGTGGGAAAGGGATAGGATAAACCTTTAAATAGCTTTTTGTCTCGCAAAATCCTCCTTATCCCGTGGGATTAGGCTTATTCACGTGGAATGGATTAAATAAAATATTATTTTAAATCCAAAGCCACTAAAAACTTTCCAAGTGTCATGCCCATAATATGTCATTTGTCCACGTTAGAGTGTGTCACATCATCATTTGACCACAACTTTGACTATATATATCTTTCACATACGAACTCAGATTTGGTCCATTCAAAATGTGTCATAAATATTACGACGAGATCTATACCATGGAACTGATTTTTAAAAAATTACAAGACCATCAATTTTGCCTTGTCGCCAATTGCCACGTGTCACCTTGTCATTGGTCCACTTGTTGACATGTTGACCAAAGTTGACTTCCATGTTGACTAAACTTTGACCGGACATAACTTGAGCTTAGAGTGTTTGTTTTTCACGTTCTTACAGTCATCGGAAAGATATCTAAAGGATCTACTACACTGGAATGGTCTATGGAAGTTTAGGGAACTTTGACACTAAAAAATATCCCCTAATCACTCCTCCCTACTGAGAAGGCTTTTTGTCCACAAAAAGTTATGTATCAACCCACAAAACATGTTATCTCTTCCTGCATTGCAAAAACACATACAAGAACCCAAAATAACATTATAGGTTAATAAAATGCAAATAGTTGATTAGCTAATTACATAACTGATTAGATAATAACACCCAATTAAGCTAGTGTTCAACTGAAACGCTGCAACCCTGTCAACTCTGCACACAATTGTGAACTATCATACCCCACTGTAATGCCATCACAAATAATTGACCAGATAATAACACCCATTCTATTACGGAAAGCTAGTGTTCAATTGTCACTTTGTGATATGACCGATTACTTAAATTACAATTTCATAACACAGATCAATATACCAGACATCTAAACTGCCCACAATTAGGCTAGTGCCCACTGTCCATCTGAAACTGTAACAACTACAAGTATTCACTATCCAGAATAAAATAGACTATCAATGCCCAAAAATAGCTATAGTCAACAACTGAATCCACATGAATCTGCTAAAAACATCATTGTATCGCCATCACAAATAATAAGTCAGATAATAACACCCATCTATAACGGAAGCTAGTGTTCAACTGACACTTTGTGATTATGCTTGATTACAACTACAAATATTCACTATCCAAAATAAATAGACTATCAACGCCCAAAATGGCTATAGTCAAAATCTGAATCAACATGAATATGCCAATATTCTATCCATACATTTAATTGTAAAGGGATAGATTATAAATTGTATTCTTACCCAAATTGGTGAACTGCCATAATCTGCAAAATGATCACCTGGTACCTTTGCAAACCAGTTTGTTAGTGTAATAAATTTACACCCTAATTGCAACCACATCTGATAGTTACAAAAATCAAATTTGCCCAAAATAAGGGTCTTATAAATTAGTGTAAATAACACATGTGGATACAACAAGTTTGTCTATTTATTACAATATCAAACAGGTGCCCGAATGGGTCTTATAAGCATCCATAATATTTGCACAAATGACAACACTATAAAACTACAAGTTTCAAAATAGACATTCTGATGATGCCCATATCCATGCATATTGTTGTCAGAAATGGAATAACCAACCAAAATGTGAGAAGATGAATATGAGTATGATGAACTTATCACTTAAATCTTCTTTACATTGCTTCCAAATTATTTCAAAGCTGAATATTAACATAGGATCAAAATCCCTAAAATATAGCTTTGAAAATGTTTACATACTATCACCACCATTCGTAATGCAAACATAAAGTTGAGGAATGTTTTACCCATCCAATTACTTGGATTTCTCCATTTAGGTGGTTTTACTTCCCCAGTACTAGAATGAGCATTTACATGAGTTAGATCAACAAATTTTGGTTTGACATTATTTTCCTTTTTAACAACTTTCCAATGTTGTCAGTGAAGGAACATACCAACACATCTTAACATCATGACCATTCCTTTTCAATGGTAACAAAATTTAACTTCCTTATTTTTAGGAGTCTTACCCGTTTTGCCATTCTTGAAACCTTTCTAGGAGAATGATTCCTCTATTTAGGAGAGGTAACCTTTTTTCCATTTCTCACCTTACCAAGGAGAGATTGGTCTTTAACACCTACCTTATCATTCACAAAAGGCATTAACTTCTTTATCATATTTTTCCTCTTCCAAAAATATGTTGTAGAATGATTAGTACCTTCACAAATGTGCAAGGAAATGCATACTTCATCTACCAAAACTATATTGTTCAAACTAAAAGAGTGTTTTAGAAGTTTTAGGATTAAATTTCCCCTTAGTGTTATTTTTAGTGTAAGTGGGAGGAGGTGGAATTTCATTACCTCGTTTACCTATTTTCTTACACCTTTCATTGTTCCTCTTGATGGCAAAATCCTGCATTTCTAAAGGCATAGTTCCTTGGCCATTGGAAGCTTGTCTTCCTTCACCGCTTGGAACTTTCTCCAATTTCTACTTGCCCACTAGAATAACCCAAACCTACAAACCGAGGTTGATCCTCTACATGTATTGGGTTAGCATTACCTTGTCTATTTTTACCAAGGCCTTTTCCATTATATCCCATCTTAACCATTATCTTAAACCAAATCCCTTAGCGTGTTTTTCAAACTAACCTAAAGGAATATCTGAACCGAATGAGAGGAAGAATTAAAATGTGAAAAACTTACAATGCATTCTCGCCATAGTACTGTGATCCGATTTGGAAATAATTTTAAAATATATGGTCATTATATTATTTTGCCGCTTAAAACATGGTCATTAGATTTGCTTTTACAACTATAAATTTGGGTTGCCCACATGGAAGGAATTGATTGGAACGGGCCTACAGATGCTTTAACTGTCTACCTTTTGTTTGGTGGGGCCGTATATCTGACCACGATGCGTGGCAGCCAAAGCACTCATTTGGAACTTGCCTCTATATTTTGTTTTTGAATTTGCGTCAGGCTTACACGTGGAGAGCTCCGTTGGTTCCTTCATACTTAGCCGATTCGGGCTTTGTTCTGTTTGACTCATGTTGACCCCTAGACACGTGGAGAGCTAGCGTTGATTTGAGTTTCCGCTTTGGAAGCGCCTTCTAAAATTGTGCCAAGTTGACACATGGAGAGTTTTTTTCCTTTCATACTTAGCCGATCCAAGGTCTATTCCTGTTTGACTCATGTTGACCCCTAGACATGTGGAGAGATGGCACTGATTTGAGTTTCCACTTTGGAAGCACCTTCTGAAATTGCGCCAATCTAACACATGTCTCCTTCTGCCGGGCTTAGACTTTTCAACTACCAACTTTGTCTCTCTATTGACCCTGGACACGTGGCGATCTGGCACTCATTTGGAAATTGGCTCTTTTGTGTCACTTTTGAAATTGTGTCATTACGGCACATGGAGACTCCTGAGACCCGCTCATACTTAGTCAATTTCAATGATCGGCTATGTCTCTTTTTTTGGACCTAGGACACGTGGAGGATTGGCAAAAGTTTGAGAACTACCCTCGGCTTTTATTCTTGAAGTGCGCTTGGAAGATGAGGCACGTGGAGCGTTGGCACAAGTTTGAGAACCACCCCCGACTTTGAATTTTGAAACTACACCGATGAGGCATGTGGGGCCATCCGTTGAATGTTCCATACTTAGCTGATTTTGGCTTATTTTGTCTTCATTTTAGACCCTGGACATGTGGAAAGTCTGTGCATATTTATGGACTATCACTTGGGCCCTGTCCTTGGAGTTGTGTCGTTTAGACATGTGAAGGCTTCTGATGTTTCTTGAATCATGGTCATGCTACATCCAATCAGAGATATCCACGTACTACTCGTGGATGTTGGGGAAAATTTAACAGGGAAGATCTGCCTGTCATTCCCGACTGTGGAAAAATGCATAGAAGAAGAAAACTCCACCATTTCGCGCCCGATCCTCAAATTTTCTTTTGTGAACCAAGGAATTGAAAACAATACAAGGTTTGACGATCCATGGCCATAAAAATTTTGACAATTTCATTCAAATGAGGACAACAATAAGATTTTCACGCATCTAGACCGGAAAATGGAAGATTTATCAAAACGTGCAGACTGGAGAGTTTAAAAAAATTCAGAGCATGAATTTCTCTATCTTTTCAGACTTCTAGTTTTACTTGAACACTTCTGGAGGGTGTGAGCTCAAAATTTTTGAATTTGACCTAAAAAATGAGGGGGGGGATTCGAGGGCGACAACAGCTGGCTCTAGCTTTGGGACATGACGTGGATCGGCATAGTGAAGATATGACATGAGAATCTAGAATCTCAATTTTTAGACCATGTAATTCGTTGACCGATTAAAGGCTTATCCATTGGGCCTTATAGATTCATATACAAATTTGAGAAAGAAGGCAACACACAAGCACACAACAATAACGGAACACACGACACGCAATGTAAGGGGAAATAAAACCACATAACGGAAAGGGAAACACACCTATGGTACAAGGTGGGGAACAACCCGCTTTCACTGATGATACAATTTCAAGTATTTCCCACTCCGAGGTAATTCTAGCGGTGTTCCATCCAAATATGAGAGAAGAAAAGTGTTCTCACCGCAAGCTTCACAAATTTGGAATGGACCAAGCCATAATGAATCAAACTTTCCATGTCTACCTTTTGGTTCTCTTCTCTTGTCACATAGCAAGATGAAGTCTCCAACTTTGAATTCTCTTGCCTTTGCCTTCTTATCAAAAAAATTCTTTACTTTCAATTCGTGCAACTTAATACGATCCACCACTTGGAGTCTATTTTCTTCCATCTTCTCAAGAAAGAGGATCCTCTTGTCAATGGAATCCTTGACCGCCATCTTCTATTACTTATAGCAGTTTGAGACCTGGCATCTCGATCGTGAGAGGAATTTCTTCTTCGACTCCATATAGTAGTTGGAATGGTGACATACCTATTGCCTTTTTGGGAGTGATCCTATCCACCCACAATGCATCATACAACCTTTTATGCCAATTCCTTTGATTCTCGTTTACAAGCTTGGACAATGGTCACAATGTTCTTGTTACTTGATTTGGCTTGTCCGTTTCCTTGTGGATAGTAGTCAGAAGAATGAGATAGGGAGATTCCATAGCTATAAAGCAAAACTCGGTCAGCTCTCTTAAAGAGAAATAGGTAGCATTATCTGCTATAATCTTCTATGGCACTCTGAAACGGACTATGATATTCTCCTTGATGAAGTTGCATATTGTTTCAGTGTTGGCTTGTTTGGTGGAATGGCTTCCACCCATTTGGTGAAGTAGTATGTTCTTTGTGAGTACATAGGTGTGCCCCATGCTTGAGTGAGGGTTCAAAACACCAATGAAGTCCATCCCCCACTGTTGAAATGGTTCTTTAATAACCACAGGCCTAAGTGGTAATGCAGCAAGTTGTGGTCTTCCAACGAACTGTTGGCATGCTTTGCATTTAGAAACCCAATCTTGAGTGTTCATAAATATGGTGGGCCAAAAAACTTCCTCGAAGGATCTTGTGTGTAGTGACCATCGCTGAAAAATGTCCACCACATGCTTGGTCATGGTATGCTTTAAGCAACTTTTCTTGTTGCTCTTTATATGCGCACTTGAGGAAAAAACCATCCAGGCCTCTTTTGTAGAGCGCATGATTCCAGATTACAAATTTAGCTACCTTCAGCTTGAGTGTTCTCCTTTGCTTGTAATCAAGATGGGGAGGGAATTCTCCATAAGTCAGGTAATAGGAAATATCAACATACCACTCATCAGTAGTGGTGACAAAGAGAACCTATGGGTTGTCTTCTGAACAAGTTGAGCAAGCACAATTTTCTTCACCATGTTGAAATTTGAGTGTTTCATCTTCAACAATCAACTTGCACAAGCCATTTCCCCTTACTAGATTGGAGGGTCAAATCTCCAAGTCATATTCTTGAGTCTTTGCAATCCAATTTCCTCTTTTAGCTCCGAGATCTTGCTATGTCAAGATGGACTTGATTGCACTATCGGGGACCATCACCACCGTATGGGAATTGAGGATGTAAAACCTAAAGTTTTTTATAGCCTTGACCACTGCATAGGCATGCTTCTCCAATTGGTTGTATTTTAGCTCATGCTTTTTCAAAGGACAACTCATGAAAGCAATAGGTGCTTCCACACCTTCATCATTTTTCTGAACGAGAATGGCAGAGAGTGTATGTTCTGATGCATAAAAATACATGATGAATTCTTTGTTAAAATCTAGAGATACAAGATTCAAAGCCTTGGCAATGGATTTCTTGATCTCTTCGAATGTTACCTTCCCTTCATTATTCCATTTGAATTTTGCTTGTGGTTTCATCATGGAAGTGATGTGCTTCATCAACTCAGCAAACTCAGGCACAAAATGACGAAGAAAGTTCACCTTTCCAGAGAATGAATGAACTCCTTGGTTACTCAGTGGGTAGGGCTAATTCTTGAATGGGTCTAACCCTCTTAGGATCAATGTGTGCTCTGTGTTTGTTCACAATGTTCCCCAATAACTTGTCTTCTGTGACTCCAAAAATGCACTTTTTGGATTTAGTGATATGCCATGTTTCCTACACCTTGCAAGTACTGCTTCCAGTGATAGATATGATCTCCCATCTTCATATAAAATACTCGAGATCATCTAAATATATGACAATACAATGCTTCAGATTTTGAAGGCCAAATCCATCGCCCTTTGGAATGTAGCTCCTGGATTGATTAGGCCAAAAGGCATTTTTTGTCAGAGCAAAAGTACCCCAAGGTATTGTAAAGGTTGTCTTGGTGCGGTCCTCCTCTACCACTTTTATTTGATTATATCCTAAGAATCCATCCAGTAATGAAAGCATTTTAGATCCAGTGACTGCTTGCAGGATATGGTCCATGATAGGAAGAGGATAATTGTCCTTTAGTGATGCCTGGTTTAGGTTGTAAAATCTACACATATCCTTATTTCACCATTCTTCTTCCGCACTAGCACAATGTTAGCTACCCATGTTGAATGGTGGATGGGAAAGATGATCCTTACATTAAGCATCTTCATTACTTCCTCCTTGATGGTATTAGCAATCTTTTGGTTGTACGGCCTTTGTTTCTACCTGAAGGGCTTAGCACCCTGCTTCAAAGGAATTGAGTGGTGCATTTCCTTTGGCTGGAAGGATTTGAGTTCATCATAAGAGTAGGCCAAGACATCTGAGTATTTCTTGAGTAAAGCAACAAACCTTCTTTTTTCTTCAGGTGAGAAACATTTTCCAATATTGACCATCCTTGGCTCCTCTGGGGTACCAATGTTTTCTTTATCAAAATCAGTTGGGCACCGAGAAGATTGCTTTTCTTTCTCTTGAATGAATCATCATGTTTGTCAAAGAGGTCTTCTAAAGAGACTAGGCCTTTGGGAATTTTGTTCCCTTTCAATTTGATTACTCCCTCATCATCAATCCCTTCAATTCCTTCTTTCTCTTCTTTGGGGTTGCTTCTTGGTGTGGATTTTCACCTCCTTCAAAGAAGAGACTATTGAAATTATCCCTTTGCTCTAAAAAGGCTAGAATTTGGTTATCATCATTGAAGACTTGCCAATGGTTTGTATTGTCTAGTACACTAGGCCTAAATACCATTTCAATGGTCATTTTGTCTTTACCAAAAGAAGGATGAGGTGTCACTAGGGAAGTTAACACTACAAGAGAATCATCCTTTTCATTTTGTTCCCTTGGAATAGCTTCAATGGAAAATGCATCAAAAGAT
Organism: Taxus wallichiana var. yunnanensis; assembly: GCA_018340775.1. NCBI lineage: Eukaryota > Viridiplantae > Streptophyta > Pinopsida > Cupressales > Taxaceae > Taxus > Taxus wallichiana. The sequence goes on from CM031240.1 coordinate 452,980,490, forward strand.
TCAATGCAATCCCACACTCTATTTCTGTAATTCCGAGTCTTGGATTCTTCACCTAATATTGTTGGCAAACCTGCTTTACTACAACCTTTGTATCAGCTCGACATCTCGGTTTCTTGATTCTCATGTCCTCTGATTCACTCATGCCTAAGAGTAGTGCTTCATACTCTGCAGTGTTATTTGTATTATCAAATTGCAACTTGTAGGAAAATGGGTACAACTCATTGGAAGGAGAGTACAATACTACACCAGCTCCTGAACCTGCTCTGGAATGACTACCATAAAATTCCATTGTCCAAATTTGATCTTCCTCTTCCTCCATGAGAAGTGGCAAGTTCTCCTCTTTTTCTGATGTGAGGAAGTAGTTTCCTAGCCCACAATCTTGAAAGAGAATGTTTGCTTTCGGATCATCAGACTTTCGTACTGTGAACTTCATCTTTCTTACTGGTAGCAACTTCTTCATCTCACCTTTTACTAGGATAGTTGTAGATGACCAATCCATTTTTATTTCTCCACCTAGGTCTCTGCAAAAACTTCGCTCAAAAGCATACCAAAAGATGTTGGGATGTCTGCTACCAGTATGGTCAAGAGCACCTTCTTGTCTGGAAAATCAGCTAGTGCCACCTGTGCATCCTTGATTCTTCCTACCAATGGAACTTGTTTGGATTCCATTGAGTAGCATGTGCCATTTACCCAGGTCAAAGTGAGGCCTAGAGAATTTGTAACTTTGGCTGGCATCACATTGTCTAAGGCTCCAGAATCTATGATGCAATTATTTAGCTGGAAGCCTTTGATGAGGAGTGATAGGTAGAAAGGTTCAACCCTGTTGGTTTTGGAGGCACTGAGGGCTAGCATGTTTTGGGAAGGTGGTGTGGATGGTGTGGGGAGTAAGCCTTTAGAATTAGGACTCAAGAATACAGGGTTACCACCACAAACTGTATTAATGAATCTATCAAATTGGGCAGGATGTGTTTGTAGGTATTCTATTTCGGAGAGCTGGACTTTGGTTTTGCTTGCATGTTCTACAAAGTCAAATGGGGCAATGGTGGGTGAGGAAGAGGCTCCTAAAATGGAGGAAGATCTACATGGTAGAGACTTTTCTACTTTTGGTGTTGGGTTCTCTTTTTTAGATGTAACAATTGGCTTGGAAGGGGGTGAGGGTGTAGCCTTTGACTGAACTTTAGATGTTTTTGCAGGACCAGCATTTAGAAGAGAATTATTCTTAGCAACTTTTGAGCTAGAAGAAGAATCAAATGACTTACTTGGTATAGTAGCATGCTCTTTGGAAACTAGTGAGTCTGGTTTTTCTTTGGCTGATTCCATGGAAGGTGGTAATGGTGATCCTCTATTGATGATTTTATTTTGTGTAACCTCTGGAGGACAATCTTCTTTATTCTTCTTCTTATCCTTTGTTGCAACTATTGGGGCTGAAATCCCTTTCTTAGATTGAGCACGAGTGAAAAAAACACATGAGAAACTTGGAACTTCTTCATCACCTTCATCTTCATCATCAACATACTCAATCAGGCCATTGTGCATATCAACTTCCTCAATCTCAAGATAGTTTTCATAATCTTCCATGTTTTCTTCTTCAGTTTCATCAATTTCTACTTCCTCCTCTGGCTCTTTGGTGTCACAGATGGCATTGACTAGTGGTGCTTCAAGAGCAAGATGACGAGGAGGTGGAGAAATCCTTGGCCTATCTGGAGGGTTTGGTCTCCTTGAAGCATTCTGCATTGTGATCTAAGATAGTTGCTTCTTCAAGGCAACCAAGTCATTTGCCATTTTTTGGAACATCGGATCTGTGGTGACAGAGTTTGAATTCTGACCCTTTTGTTTCCCATTGGGGCCTTTCACCTTTCCAGAAAGGATTAGATCATCATCGGTTTCTATTGCAAATTTCGGGCTTGCCTCAATGTTCTTGGTTGGGCTCTTCTGAGGAAGAAACCTACTTTTGATGGCAGAGCACTGATGAAAAACCTCTTCAAATTATTTTTGGGAGGCACCACATCTTTAGGGATCCTTCTTATCACTCTATCATATCTTGCTATGAAGTCCCTCATTGACTCAGAGGTTTCTTTCTTCATTTGTACCAATTGGACCAAAAGATCCTAGACAATATTTTGTGGTCTTGAACCTATGTTCAAATGCACTTCTTATATCTTCCCAACAAGTGATAGACCTCGGGGTAGCATGTAGAACCATTTGGTAGCCTTTTCTTGAAGTGACTCCATAAAGAGTCAGATTGACACATCTTCATCCTCAACACCCAACACACCACAAGTAGTGATAAATGCTACTACATGCTCTTCAAGGAGTTGAGAACCATCCCCTCTGAATTTTGGGAAGTTTTTTCTCGAGCCTCTTGATAGCTCATGGAGTGGTTGAGCGAGAGCCAATGGACTGGTGTTTCCTCCCCATGGTATATTAGGCCTACAAGCCTCATGATCACGTTCACACTCACGATCACGATCTCCCGTTCTATTTCGATTCTCACTTCCACCTTACTAAGGCTGCGGCTTCTATTGCTGCTCTTTCATCTACCTCGGCTTGAAGTCTCTCGATTTCTTCGAGTTGAGCTCTTATTTCCTCTTCTGCTCTTGCTTCTCTTTCTCTAGCTTCTTCTTCGGTCTCTACGTCGGTGAAATCTTCAAGGTTCTTGTTGATGTATGGAAATTCATCATCCAAAGGATTGGTAACACTCAGGTTCCCAACATGATTGGTTGCTTGAGAAGGAAGCCTCTAGATTCCAAGTAGCTCTTGTCTCCTTTGAAGTTCCTCAAAAATGGGATCAGTTTGTCCTCCTTGTCTTTGTTGTCGGGTGTATCTTTTATTTGTCAGCTTGAAAATATATGCTCTTATTTGTTGTGCTGGAATTTGTCTTTGCCTCTCCAATTCAGCAACGCGTTCCTCTTCAAGGTCTAGAATTCTCGTGGCAATGAAGTAGTGATTGGCACTTTATCTATTATGTCAGATAGCTTCCCTCAAATCTAAAGCAACATCTTCTTGGATGTGGAAGAGAAATTTGGTTCTTTCAACAAGAGGGTTTCCCGAATAGCCGTGACTTGAATCCATGTGGTTCATATAGCAATTCAAATTCTAGAAATTTTTCTCTTTTTTTTGAATTTTCTGACCTTGCGGTCACATTCAAGTGCAGATGTTGCTATATCTACCCCACGGTGGGTGCTAAAAACAGTTGACAAGAAAATTTGTCAGGTGAACAAATTTGTGAATTCCTTGCCAACACTCTGGGAATCTAAGTCCCTCTACTTAACCGGTGCAGCTGTCGTATATGCATGCGCGAGAAAATGTGGATTACTGTGGTGGCCTTTCAGTCGGGGATCCAACAGGGGCACTCCACTGACCCTATGGAAAATGCTTGTAGTTATCTACAAGGGGGAATTTGCTATGAAGGTGGGAAAGGGAGTGAGAAATGAGATAGGGAAACTAATGTTATAGGTAGGAAATCAGATTCCTACACACATTAGTCAGAAACTTTAACACATGCATTTATGAGAAGAAACAACCTGCAAATGGCAACAAGATGAGATAATATTACGAAATCAAAGTTTCTAAAATCTCCTCATCAAAGAGGCTAAAAATCATTCTTCTTGTATTGATGCTTAAATAGAAGTTGTACATAATGTGGGAATGGAAGAAATTTGAGAATGGAGGGAATTAGAAGAAAATGGCTATCTCCTTTGCTTTCTCTAAGTACAATGCACTTGTGAGTTTACAAGATCAATTGTCAGCCCTGTACAATGACTCCGAGAGCCCATGATATAGCCCACAAGAAAAGGTTACACTTCCTTGAGCTAGAAAGAAATAGTTAAAACCTATTCTAATTATTCACGCCCCTTTCCAATTCTTGATTCACAGAGAAACGTTTATGGTGGAAAGAAATAGTTTTAAAATATATGACCGTTACATTATTTTGCCAGTTAAAACATGGGTCATTTGATTTTCTTTTACAACTTTAAATCTAGGCCACCCATATGGAAGGAATTGATTAGAACGGGCCTGCAAATGCTTTAAATGTCTACCTTTTGTTTGGTGGGGCCGTATATCTAACCCTGGACACGTGGCGGGCCAACGCTCATTTGGAACCTACCTCTAGATTTTGTCTTTGAAGTTGCGCTGGCTGACATGTGGAGAGCTCCACCAGTTCCTTCATACTTAGCTAATTTGGGCTCTGTTCTGTTTGACTCATGTTGACCCCTAAACACGTGGAGAGCTGGTGCTGATTTGAGTTTCTACTTTGGAAGCACCTTCTGAAATTGTGCCAAGTTGACATGTGGAGAGCTCCATTGGTTCCTTCATACTTAGCCGATCCGGGGTCTGTTCCTATTTGACTCATGTTGACCCCTAGACACATGGAGAGATGGTGCTGATTTGAGTTTCAAATTGCGCCAAGGCGACGCGTGTCTCCTTCCTCGGCTTAGACTTTTCAATGACCAACTTTGTCTCTCTATTGACCCTAGACACGTGGCGATCTAGCACTCATTTGGAAATTGGCCCTTTTGTGTCACTTTCAAAATTATGTCGTTGTGGCACGTGGAGACTCCATGAGACCCGCTCATGCTTAGTCAATTTCAACGATCACTCTGTCTCTTTTTAAACCTAGGACACATGGAGGATTAGCGTGAGTTTGAGAACCGCCTTGGATTTTATTCTTGAAGCTACACCAATGAGGCACGTGGAGGGTTGGCTCAAGTTTTAGAATTTCCCATGACTTTGAATCTTAAAATTACGTCGATGAGGCACATGGAGCCGTCCACTGAACCTTCCATACTTAGCTGATTTTGGCTTGTTTTGTCTTCATTTTGGACCCTGGACACGTGGAAATCCTGCACTTATTTGTGGATTGTCCCTTGGGCCCTATCCTTGGAGTTATGTTGTTTGGACATGTGGAGGCTTTTGTTATTTCTTGAATCATGGCCATGTCGCATCTAATAAGAGATATCCACATACTACTCGTGGATCTTTGGGGAAAAATTTAACGAGGAAGATCTACCCATCATTCCCGACTATGGAAAAATGCAGAGAAGAAGAAAACTCCACCATTTCACGCCCGATCCTCAAATTTTCTTTCGTGAACCAAGGAATTGAAAACAATACAAGGTTTGATGATCCATGGCCATAAAAAGATTGACAATTTCATTCAAATGAGGACAACAATAAGATTTTTACACGTCCGGATCGAAAAACAAAATATTTATCAAAACTTGCAGATGAAGAGTTTTAAAAACTTTAGAGCATGAATTTATCTATCTTTTCGAACTTCCAACTTTACTTGACCACTTCGGAGGGCGTGAGCTCAAAAATTTTGAATTTGACCTAAAATGAGGGGGGGGATTTTAAGGGCGACAACAATTGGATAATTCTAATGCCTTTTGGGGGCAAAGTATCCGACGTCACAATAAACCATGGGATCTACCTAAAGACGTCCTCCAATTATTACCCATGGGGAAATGGTTTGGTGGAATCTACCAATAAAAACTTAATCAGACTCATAAAGAGAATGGGGCATGAACATAAGAGATTGTGGCATGAACATGTCAAAACAACCCTATTAGTTGATTGGATCACTCGAAGCAGATCCCGAAAACTTCTTTGTATGAAATAGTCTATGGGAAAAGCGTTGTAATGCCAATTTCCATGGAAATCCCTACATTGCAACTATTGAAATGGGATGAGATAGAGGAGAATGGAGTGATGCAAGTAATACTTACCAAGCTAGTAGAGCTCCAAGAGAAGAGGGAATCCACTCATGAAGCCATGATCACCGTCAATAAGTGGTCAAGACTTGGTTTGATCAGAAGACATCGAACCAAAATTCCGGTCAAAACTATGGTTCTAAAATGGGACGTAAGGGCTACCAAGCCAGAAATCATGAAAATTTTGACACATTACGAGATGGAATCCTTTAGAATTAGCGCATGTAAACAACACAATGTGTTTGAGCTTGAAACTATGGAAGGTGATTCCTTGGCGATTCTGTAAATGGAATTCACTTAAAACCTTTCCTATGAGTCCCTTCATAAAATATTGTATCATATGTATATTTTGCTTTTCTTTTCCTTTTCACTTTGTCTTAGACATTTATTGTATCATATGTAATAAATGTCTCAGACATGTGTCCTTTGTAGATTTCCATTTCCCCTTTTTTGAATTCTTGGAGGGAGTGTACCTTCCTAATTTTCCCCAAAATTAATGATCCAACAACTTCAAAGTACACTCGAGAGGAGAAGATTTGGAATTGATACGAGATCTCTTGAAAAGCGCAGAATTTGGCACTTTGGGTCATTAATTAGAAATGGGTTGTTATGTGAAATGACTCTAAATGCACACGAGCCATTACTCTCCAAGTCGAGGCGGTTATTTAAGAAACCCATGAGTGTTTAATAGGCTTATTTCAAACGCCAAAGTCTCCTAAATCAGTCGTCCAAGGTCGAAGCAAAAGAACCAGAGTCTCTTCAAAGTTTCAAAGCACCATGGCCACTTCCAGCTTTATGCTACTAGTGAAGTCTTATGAAGGGCAGCTTGCACCCCCTCGCCCTCTTCAATCGAAGTTAAGATTCCTAGGTAAGGTGTCTCATTCTAGCGACCCTACTACAGTTTCAAATTCCTCAATGACATCTTCAATCTCATCCTCTCCAAGAAGTCGAAGGCCTTAAGAGAGGCAACTTATGCCAGGTTTATTAACATGGGAAACTTTGAATCTTTCAGCAAGGACATGGAGCACGAACCTTGCCCAATATATGGTGCCTCTTGTGCACCCATGCCCGAGCTCATATAGATGTGTGTGGGATGTTTCAATTCAAGAACCCATACCATCTAGGGTAGGAACCTAATGGTGGTGATTACACCACAAGCTATCAGGGACATGCTGGCTCTAACCCATGACCCAATGACCAATTTCTACAATATGGCCAAACTCCAAAATGTCTAGGCTTAGTGCCAAAACAAAGCTTCATTCCTTAATATGGAGTTGAGGTAGGCAAACTCGTGGTGGTTCTGAACTGTGACCTTCCCCATTCCATTAAAGTCACTAATGGTAGATTCTCAAGATGCCTGTTCCATGTTGGCATTCATTTTTGGACAAGATTTAGATAAGAACGTCGAGGATTGGTAGATGGCAGCCCTGTTTAGAATGAGGTCTATCATGAAAGAGTAGACGTACCACTTCGACTTTACATAAGTAATTACAAATTCTATTTGTGAGCAACTTCGTCGTTTCTCGGTAGCATCCACTTTCAGGTATTCTTCATACTTGTTCCACCTGATTCTATATCAGAATGCCCAATATTTCGGTCAGTTCATGACTCTGACCTTATGGGACATGGAGATTGATCCCCAAAGGTCATTCGGTGTCCGCATGGACCCATGTACTATTCTGTCATTGGACGTATATGAATTCTTTAATTCTTTTATGGAGCCCCTCCTTCTAGAAATTGATCTTGAAGGGATCAACAATAGAATGAATGATTCTGTGCAATCCATCCTCTCGGACCCCTTGCACCCTTGTGATTATTTCTTCACCAGAGGACACTCCATGATTCACATGCATGGTTTCAGGGATGAATCTTTTATGTTCCCAAGGGTCCTAACCTCGTGTAGTAGGTCTCGAGATACCCAGGCAGCTAGTGCTCTTGGACATTGAATTCGGCTCAAGCCAAAAGAAGAAAGCACTCTATGATCTCCCCTTGAGCAAGGGAGGAATCACTGTACTTAAGAGAAAGGTGGATTACAGCCTCTTGCAGAAGCTGGACTCCTACGGCTTCACCATAATTTAAGACTCGTGGAGATACGACCCAGAGGGGATAATGGTTATAACCCTAATCCATAACAAGGTCTCTAAATCTTAAAAACTTGAGTCGAGGAAATTTTTTAAAGCAAGGTAGAGCTCCTTACTAGATTCACCTGATATATTCGTTGCGCTCAAAGAACATACCAACCCCATATTGGGAGGCATTCCACCTAGTAAAACACAGGTATGATCCCACCCTCACTATGACAAAGGGACTCATGCCAGCCCTAAAGAGGAAGAGCTTGAGCACATAGAAGATTGAATCCTATTAGAAGTATAGGTAGGAGATTGGCCAGACCACCCTCAATTTTGAGGAAGTCTCGAGTGACGATCAATGGGAGGCATTTTGGGGCACCGATCATGGATCCGATCTTTGAGAGTGAGTATATGGTAACAATCACCTCGGAGCGACATGTGGGATCGACGACAAAGTCTTCTAGTGCTTTCCAGCAGTAGTTACCGGTTCCACCTACACCTTCCCTTCTACAACAGGGTTTCTCTCGATTCAAACCCTCACATCGCAGCCCACAATCATCCCCTTAGGTAGGAAACTTGTGGAAGATCCGGCATCATGCCCACCACGTAAGAAGTTAAATTCATTCATAGCCACTGCTTCTTCTCCCCCTCTTCCACTTCCATAGGCTCCATTTCAATCTCCTCCTCCGCCATCATTTCACCCTTCAAAATTGTTCCTTCGTCTCAAGCTTGCCCCATCATGGACCCTTCTTCCGCTTGGAGCCCCTCTCTCCACCATTTCAACCTTCTCCCCCTGCATGGTGACAAACCCTTCTTCGTCCCTGGTAACTTGAATGCCCCAACCACAAGTTACAATTTCTCATAGTTTGTCACCCATATTCCCTTTCGCAAGTAGGATTGTTCCCTCTCCCTCCAAATTTTTTAGCCAAGAAGAGACCACCGTGGCTGCCAAGGCTACCCAGGATAGCAAAAGGGCAAAGTAGAAGAAGAAATAAATGGAGATGTCAGCAGCCAAGCATATGCACGATTATTATATGACCATCAACAAAGATCTTTAACTATTACTGTCTCATTCCCGGGTATCCAATAATGTGGATCAAACGCAACCTAATGACTACTCTATCGGTCTTTCAGTCGTAGTCGACCTTTTTGAGTTCCGGCCTCAGGACAAGGTCGAATTAATGAATGAAACTATGATAGTAGTCACTACAGACTACCTGAAGCTCAACAATCAGCTGAAAAAGGCACAAGCTAGCCTAAGCAAGGTGGAAGCCACTATATCCAAACATCAGGCTGAGATAAAGAGTCAGAGAAAAGAAATAAATCAGCTCCATAAAGAATTGAAGGAGGCTTCGTCAAAAGAAGCCCTTGTGGCTTCTCAAATGGAAGCAAAGACTCTAGCGGCCAAACTTGCCACATCCGAGGCCTCTGCTCATCCACTTACCCAAGAGAAGGGGGCCATCTAACAGGAGGTTGATTCAAGAAAGGTGGAAGTGGCAATGATACAAGCCAGGTTGCACACTATCAAGGCAAAAAGGGGAAGCCTCCAAATAAAACTAAAATCATCTGAGGACGCATTCAAGGACTTGACCTGAAAGATAGGACAACAATCCCAGACAGGGGGAATCATAATGTTAGTGTATGAATTATATGCTTCCTACTGTGACCGGATTGCCACAACGACAATAGATCTAACCCCACACTCAGATTCATATCCGATGCACAAGGATTGTGCTCAAATGTAGAAGTCGCCACCTCCACCATCAATAGCATAGTGTATGCCAAGGTCCATGAATAAAATATTTTGATTCAAAAGCTTTATGATGCTTTAGAATCCGCCCTTGAAGGGGCATGAATCACTAACAAGCAGCTGATTGCTGGAAAGATCAATGAGATTCTGAGCTGCAATAAGGCATCCATCAAGTGTCAGAATCTCTTGGCTCAGCTTCACCAGGGAATCAGAGAAAGGAAGTAGAGCATCAATGAACTAGTCCAGTTAGGCTTTCCTTCCCCCTTCCTCGATGACTCTGCAGTCTTTTGAAGGACCAAATTCAATAGCTCCTGATCACCAAACGTCAGACAAGACTATATTTTAGTCTTTAAAGGAGAGCTCCAGTGTTACCGAGGTGGAGGCTATTCTGAACCCCATCATGCAATTGGAGTTTCACTTGCACGTAGTAGTGTAGAACCTCCAAAACTTCTCACATAAGGAGATAATCGAACTAGACCGAGCCTTCCAGCCTTACAGAGAAGGACCTACCCAATGGAGGAGGAATGGCTCGGATATCGGGTTGTTTTGCATGACGGCTCTGAGTGGCATTTTTTACGAGCCACATTTTGTTTTTTAGGCTAGGAGATTATCGGGTCCTTCCATGACTAGCACAAAGTCCCTTAGTGAGTTATCATAACTATAGAGTCCTTTTTGTATAAGACTCTTTTATCAATCACCACCTTTTGTTTCCCCGACTCTTGTTCTTTTTCCCGCTTAAGCCTAAAATCGAATAAGTATGGAGATGCAAGTGGAAGGTGTCCATGTGTCTCTTTGGTGCACTCGGGGTATGAAGCAAAGAAAATAAGGCCCCAAACAAGCGTAGTCCCTCCACATGTCCTAGGCTCAAGAAATTTTCCTCAACGGGTCAAAAGGTCAAAAATATAACAAAAACAAAAGTGCTCCACGTGTCGCCCAGGCGCAAATTCAAATAGAGAGAAGGAAAGGAAGGCCCCAAACGAGTGCACGCTCCCACATGGCAAAAAGGGAACATCACCGAATCAAAGAGCACCAGTTGGATGAATTAAAGGCAATCACAAATATCCCAATAGGCAAAATTGGGATATTAACCCGAAAAAGAAGGCGAAAAATAGAAAATAGTTGTGAAAGAAGTTCGAACTTAGTTTTGTAATAGCTAGCCTTAGTAAGACTTTGTTATAGTAGGAAGTTATAATTTGTGCCCTAGTGGCCTTATGTATTATTTTCTCTATTAAAGAAGATTTCTTGTTCTGTGCACTTTGGCTTTCATATTTTGTGTTTCTCTTCTTTCACTGTTAAGTAGTTCTAGATAAATTAGGAGATCTATCGTGTTATACGCCCTTAGGTTTCCTTTATTCATTTATTGTCTACATATTATCATGTTTTACATATTCTCGGACTCTGATGCTCTAAGATACTTTTGAAAATAGTGGATCATGCTAAAATGCTCTTCAAACTATTCTAGATAGACTCTTAGATATTTTTGTATCTTTTTAGGATCTATTCTGGTGCATCGCCTTAGTTTTATATTTCCTTCAAGATTTATTCTAACCTTATCTCACCGTACAGAGAAGAGCTAGCTTCTTTAAAATCTATAGGTTACCTTAGGGCGCATGTCCCACTAACCTAAGGTATCCAACAACTGTGATGGTTCATCTATAAGGATAATTGTTAACATAAACCCCGAGTAAAGATCTTACGCAAAATGAATCACATTGGGGTTGCAACTAAGGATATCTCGTGACTCTAACTCATAAGGATTTACTAGTCAGTTGGGATAAAAGGTGCTCATTTTGTCATCCAGTTCCCTCAATGTGCTTGACTACTTTGGGGTTCTTGTGGTAATCCTCAAAAGAGTTTTATGGCTTATGTCAAGGAACTTCCCACAGTTATGTAGACGGGTTTTTACCCTTATCCGAACCTACAAATACAGTGTGTAAAAATGTTTGTTTTATCTTATTTAAGCAGTAATTTCCTACATGAAAGAATTAGTAGTTTGAAGTGCGCGAGAAAAAGGTAACCTACAGTTAGTATTTTTCAATGTTTTAACAACCTTCATGAGAGTGGGTCCTGCAAACAAGGATTAAAATGCTCTCTGAAGTAGGTAGAGGACAAGACAACAGAAGTGAACCCATGTTTCTAATTTCCAAGATCGCTTAAAAGCTGCAAGGAAAGAGCATACATGTGGGTTGGATTTGATTAAGTGAAAAGTGTTAATTCCCAAAAACAAAAATGAGAAACGATCATGTTTCTGATTCCCAAGATCACTTAGAAAAGCGTGAGGGAAGAGCATACACATGATCACATAGTGATTTAATCTCACAAAAAAAAATTGACAATAAAAAACATGCAAAATACATTAGAAAGTGTTAGTTAATATACAAAAATGATTAAACGTGTGCAAAAAAGGCTAAAAAGCAACAACAAAATGAACCAAAACGTCCAATAACCCTATATGAGCAACTTTCACGATTAGGCGAAATGGGTACAAGTGATGAAAAAGTGAACATAAAAGGGGTCTAAAAGTAAGTTTAGGTTGACAAAAAGTCTCGATGAGAAAAAATGAATTGGAATCGAAAACGCCGCTCGCCCTCTAAAAAAATGAGATGACGATGAGCCCAAGTTAATGTAATGATGAAAATGATTTAAAAATCATTCTAATGCTATTTAAAACATGTAATAGAAATTAATTAAAAGCTTATTTAATATACAATAAATTCATTAGTTGATTGAACTAATGAACTAACTAGAAACTATGTTATACATAAACTTAAACTAAAGTAATAAATAATTAGTTGGAATACATTAAACTAAAGACTAATCCATACTAAGCTAGAATAAACTAATCTAAATAAAGCAATCTAAAAGGGGAAAGCGACATGAGAATTTTTAAAAGAAATTAAATAGGAAGCTACTTGTAAACTATTTAAAACCCTTTTGTTACTGTCCAAGTTAATGCACCAAACTAAACACAAGAACCACTGAAAACCTCAATGAAATTGATACGATGAAGATGTAGACGGATGAGGAAGCCGATGTAGACAAGGCAGGCGCACACGAGCAATTTGCACAATAGATCCGAGTAACTTTGCAAAACACCGATGCTTGTGAGAAAAAGATGGCGTTAGAAGATATATGGGTGGGCTGCCCAGAAGCGGGTCCGGAAGCGATGAGCTTCCTTGGCGGATGTCGATCCACGTTTTGATAAAGAAAAGGAGCATACATGATAAAGGATGTAAATAAAGACTAGATTTTCGATTGCGGTAATAAAACGCAAACCCAATGCAGCAGACGAAAGTACGAGAAAATAGGAACAGGAAATATCTATCGATTTGTGTTACCTGTGACCTTTACTGTCTGCGAGAGAAATCGGCGTCGGCCCAGGTCTAATCGGCGGCCCGATGTGATCGCGTCGGCCCAGGGCCCGATCGCGTCGGCCCAGACAAGATCGAGTGTCAAGCGAAGCGATGAACAATCGGGGGTATGCGATAGGATTGGAGGATTGGAAGGTGAATGTGGTCTGCTGGATGTGTCGAAGTTGGCGAGACACTGGAACAGGGTCACCAGATGATAGATGGTGATGCGACGCTGATATGACAGGGACAGAGTAACGGTGCTCCTCTCAGGGATTGATTTGGACAGGATCTGCCCTAATTTGATACAATTGATGCTAAGAAGATCTCTCTTTCTCTCAATCTGTATCTTTCGCTCTTCTGTTCGCTTTTTTCGCTCGTTCGTAATCTCTTCCGTTCTCTTCCGTAGTCTCTTCGGTTGTTAGAACTGAGCTCTGGGCTTGCTTTTATAATCGGCGCCGCTCCTAGAAAATCGGCGCCGACCATATGGGTCGGCGCCGATCGCGGAGAAGACTCCCTAGGTGGCCAAATTGATCGATTCGAGAAAGATAAGACTTATCCCGACTACGGGAAATATCCCGCTTAGGGAAGATTAAAAATGGATGCAATGCATGGGTAGAATAAATTTGGGGTGGATAAGTGATTAAGATGCATGGGAAGAAGCGTAATCAAATATTTAATATTTAATCACTCATGGATAAGATGTGATGGGATGAATTAAATTTGGAGTAAGCTATTAAATTGCAAATTGGATAATATCCCAAGGGGATAGTTGGTGACGTAAACGTGCCCCAGGTTACCTAGGCAAGTAAACGGATGGGAGGGACACTAAATTGAGTAACCAATTTTAGGTGTCTACATTTTGCCCCTTTTTGTCAAGTAACTTGCGATAAGCAAGGTTATGAGACAAAAACAAAGGGATGGAAAAAGAGAAGAAATTGTGGTGATGTGATCCCCCTCAAACTAGGGATGGGATGAATGATAGAACAGACGGTCCCGAGTTTGAAAGAGGTAGATGAAAAATGCAGGATGCCCCAGTCGGATGCCTGGAGTAGATCTGATCATTGAGGATGCATTAAAATAAACACCAGGGGCAGCAACCTAAGGAACTCACATTGGTAGGGAAAACTAGCCGGTCTCCTCATGAGACGACGTTAGTGCCTACAGACCCGCGAGTGGAAGGAGAACTGCAAAAAAGCCAGCATCGAAAGAGAGACACATTGGTAGGGAAAACTAGCCGGTCTCCTCATGAGACGACGTTAGTGCCTACAGACCCGTTTAACTCTAAGCTGCCGAAAGATACGAGTGTCCTACGCAAAGGGAACAAACCCGAAATAGACAATGACATCTAAAAGATGTGCCAAAAGGCAAGATTCAGCACACAACAATGATCAGATAGACCAAAAAAGCTAAGTATCAACACTATGGCAAAAAGAGATGGAAAATCGGCGGCGACTAAAATAATCGGCGCCGACCAAAACAAGCGGCGTCGACCCAAAAAATCGGCGCCGACCAATCCAGACGCATATAAAAATGCGAACGGAAAACGTAAACGATTTATTTTCAACGTGACGATTGATTCAGAGAGAGATAGATTTGAGATTTGAACGCAATGGAAGCCTCTGGGAGCGGACAGAAGCGCAGGAGGACACGACCTGGGGTAAGTGATTATAATCGAACCCCTTCGTCGTTATGATTTTGTTTTTTGTTTGATTTTTTTTTTTTTTTTTTTTTTTTTTGGATACGAGGCCAGGGTCTGATTTACGTCCGGCCAGGCAGTCGGCGCCGATTGGTATAATCGGCGTCGACTAGTTTTGGATCGGCGTCGATTGGTAATAATCGGCGCCGACTAAAATGAACGACGCCGATTTTATCAAATCGACGCCCCGATAAAAGATGTTTAGTTCATTGATTTTTATGTTTTGGGAAGATGTGATTTATGAAAACAAGAGACTAATTATGCTTTTGATGTCGTGGATGCAGGCACGAGAGACTCTTCACATGAGGGATGCCATCCCGGAGCTATTGGAGACGATCCTGCCTGATGTGACAGATGCAGACTGGCAGCATTTAGAGCTGGCCGGGCTCGGGGGATTTAGATATTATAGACGAGTGCCACGGGATGTGGAGCTCATGCGAGCATTAGTGCGACGGTGGGACAGCCACACGTGCACATTTTGGTTTAGGACGGGTGAGATGACTATCACCCATGAGGATGTATCTGAGATCCTCCGATTACAGATTACAGGGACCCGGTGAGATCACACCCGAGCGGCGGCGGCGAGCCACAGTGCCTGTGCGGTTATGCGAGACGAAGCGATGATTCGGAGATAGTATACGGCAGGCGTGAGATATCCTCACAATCTGACAGAGATAGCCCTCGGAGCGGGCGGATAGCCACGGTCGAGATGGCTATATCTTATTTTGCCTTGCCCGGACTCGGGAGGTGGAGATTCCCATTGCTCTCTTGCTAAAGCTGCGTGTGCGACATCTTGCGTATGAGACATTTTTGCTTTCGCGATGCCACGATAGCTCAGATTTACTATGAGCTATGGATGTACCTACCTCTTGAGTCGGAGGACGAGGGATTGGCGTTAGCTTTGTGCTCCATTCTTTGGCGTATGAGCACATAGCGGTGATTAAACCATCCAAGGCTTAGTGGATGCCGCGCGGTGGGGTGTGGACTATGGATTTCGGAGATGGCGGGCTGACATGGCCGCCGGAGACACAGGTAGATCAGCTGAGTGGTACTCGGAGCGTTTTAGGACGCTTACACCGAGATCGAGTTATCTCCCAGACCATATCGGGCATTTCCGATATGGGTTGGTCGAGATGCTCACTTGGTAGCATTGAGACGGAGCCGAGTGGTCAGAGGTCGCAGACCAGACATGTGGGAGCGAGTCCCATTCATGCGGATACTGAGGCAGTTTGGTCTTGTACAGACAGTCTGCAAGCCACATATCGCCATATAG
The DNA here is from genome assembly GCA_018340775.1 of Taxus wallichiana var. yunnanensis. Lineage (NCBI taxonomy): Eukaryota > Viridiplantae > Streptophyta > Pinopsida > Cupressales > Taxaceae > Taxus > Taxus wallichiana. The sequence continues at coordinate 452,996,345 of CM031240.1, forward strand.
GCGGGATGGCGAGAGAGCAGTTTGCGATTTTGATCCCAGCAGACCCAGAGAGAGCTCCACCTTCCGATGACGAGTGATGAGCGGGGGTGGATGAGGGCTACTGCGGCGTGGTATGACCACGAGCTTCCACGACATCTCCCGCCCTCGATAGATGCTGGTGAGGAGGACATAGCTGCGACACTAGACAGACTAGAGGGAGAGCATGCCACACTGATACAGACACATCAGGTAGCTCTAGAGGAGATCAGGGCCTTGACAGAGGAGAGGGATTCCCTGATTGCGGAGAGAGACACCGCTCGCCAGGAGCGAGATACAGCGATCCAGCAGCGGGACCGCTATTTTCGGCACAGGGAGGCCCTCAGGGCCAAATACGGAGAGACCGGTGCCATATCAGAGTCTGGCACACAGGGCACGGCTCTAGGAGGGATACCACCAAAGCGCGCGCCAGGCCCAGCGGCAGCGGCGGCCTCGTTACGAGCACCGGATGCACCATGAGCCTTAAATGCGTGCAGTCTCTCCTTGCTGAGGTGAGATATTATGAGGATGCCCTAGCGCAGCATGCCCCAGATGTGCCTCGGTATGGGGCGAGGAGGAGAGCAGGGATGGCTACAGCGAGCGGAGCCTCAGGCGGAGGGAGCACTGGGAGAGATCGAGGTGGGCCGAGACCTCCAGCAGCAGGTGCATCGAGCTCGGTAGGCGGCGGCCAGGAGAGACAGCCGGGTGGAGAGGAGGGTGGAGGAGATAGTGTCCTCCACGCTTCGGATTTTACTATATAGAGATTTGATAGACTTTTGTATTTGTATAGTGATGTAGCCTCGATTGGAAGGCATTGTATAGATGGCTCGATTGAAGCCACCCATTTTTGTAAAAAACACACATGTATATATATAGATTGATCACGTTACTTGGCATATAATTGTACTCATGTTTTTTTTTTTTTTTTTGGTTTTGATATACATGGATAGATGGATATAGATAGATGTTATTGGATAGATATAGACTGATAGATGATAGAAATAGATGTGATTGGATAGATAGATGTGATTGGATAGATATAGACTGATAAATGATATATGTGATGTGGATAGAACTTTGATAGATGGACATGATGTAACTTGGAGGTACATGTGTCTGATGTTTGGATTAGATATGGATAGATATAATGTATCTTGGATGTGCATTTTGATGGATAGATTTAGATATAGATAGATGTAACGTACCTTAGATGTACGTACTTTTCGATATTTTGATGGATAGATAGATAAATGTGTTTGATACATGGATGTAATTATAATGAGAAATGAATAAAGATAGATGTTTTGATAGATGATAGAAGATAAATTGTGATTGAATTAACATGTGAAATGTCAATTTAACAGGATGCAAGACAGAGAGATGGAGAATACTCCTTGCAAGAGCCTAAGATGAAAGCGGGAACAACCGTGACCTAGAAGAGAAGACACTCGGAAAAGAAGGGAAATGATAAGTCGGACTTCCAACCGACCATAGATAAAATCCCGATAAGAAACCGAAAGACCAAGCATACAAGGTCCTATATAAGATTAAAATAAACCTGACACTAACTAGTCGCAAACCAGATCTAGGATAGAAACGGAAAGAAAAGTAAGTAAGTACCTTGTTGGAATTTACAAGGGACAGAATACATGTCCATAATAGGGAAAGAGGATTCTCCATATGATCGACCAAAAGGTCCCAAAACTCAGCTTCATAGTTTTGATAGAAAAGCAAACTGATCGATACGGGAAGTTTGCTTGATATGGAAAGACTGATCGATGCGGGAAGTCTTTCAGTGATGCTAAAAAGTGTATAAACTGACTGGAAGGCTGATTGATTACAAGAAGCCTTGAGTATTTCTTTGAGAAACAGCCGTCCTTCAAGGGAGCGGTCTGTATTGTGAATTTTAATGATAGCCATCCTTCGAGGGTATGGTCTATTTTTTTTTTTAAATTTTGATTCACTTGATAATATATGGATAGCTGTCCTTCGAGGGATCAGTCTATCTTTTTGGATAGCATCTTTCTCTTTTTTTTTTTTTTTTTTTTTTTTTTTTTTTTTTTTTTGAAACTTTTTTGGAAGAAGCTGAGTTTAGACCTAGATAGATCAGATGGAGGGGAAGAGAACATGGAAGAACATGTACTCTTGCCTCGAGCAGATCCGATTAAGATAAGTACTTGGGACAGATGAAGTGGTGATTAAGGTATTCCTACCATGAGGAGGAACATATCCAAAAGAAACGTGCAATGAGTAGAGCCGCGATACTCATATTTAAGGTAAACGAGGCAATAGGCGGAGAACCACACAATTTCAAATCACCACGAAAGTAGATGGCTAGTTACTAGGACGGATGAAAGATCTGAGTTGCGACTAGATTTGTGTAAGATAGATTTTAACAATAGAAGGGCCGTAAATGCAAGGCATTAAGAGGTTCCGCTTCAGGGATACCATCCATGGAGGATAAACGATAAGCCCCAGACCCATATTTATGAGTGATAATGTAGGGGCCCATCCAGTTGGGAGCAAACTTACCACGTTGACTCCTTTCGAGTGTAGTGACATTTTGATTTTCCTTAAGAACAAGGTCACCAATTTTGAAGTCACGGTGTTGCACATGCTTGTTATAAGCACGCTTGACACGCTCGAGATAGACTTGATGATGCTCAAGAGCGTTAAGACGCCGCTCATCTAATAATTCAAGTTGTGCTAGACGATTTTGACGATAATCCTCATCGGAGACAAATTCTCTGAGAGAAACACGGAGAGATGGGATTTGGACCTCTAAAGGAAGAACGGCCTCAGACCCATAGACGAGAGAGAAGGGAGTAGCACCAGTAGGAGTACGAATGCTAGTCCGATAAGCCCAGAGAGCGAAAGGGATATGTAGATGCCAATCCCTACCCATTCGACTAGTTACCTTGCTGCGAGGATATTACGCAAAGTTTTATTGGAAGCTTCGGCTTGACCATTAGCTTGAGGATAGTATGGAGAAGAAAAAGCGAGCTTGATATTGAAAGCGTTGCGAGAGATTACAAATCAGCGTTTTGAAGGACTTACCATTATCGTGATTAGCTTGTGTGGAGCATGCGGCGAAAATGATGTGTTGATAGACGAAATCAACTATGGGCTTAGCCTTTGTTGAAGAAAGAGGATGGCTTCTACCCACTTAGTAAAGTACTCGGTGGCGTGTAATGATAGAATGATAGCGTTGTGAAGAGCGAGGGATTGATGAGACCAATAAGATCAAGACCCCCTTTGCGAAAAAGGCCACAAATCTGCGCGCGAGTTCTGGCTTTGACTAGGGATGTGCGTGAGATTGGAATGTTCTTGCGACACTTGACGCACTTCTTAGTGTATTCACAACAATCTTGATTAAGAGAAGGCCATAATATCCCAAACGTAAGATGCGCAGCTGCAGGCTAAGCCACTAAAATGTCCACCACAAATACCGTCATGGACCTCCTGGATGGCTTTAGATGATTCATGGGTTTTGAGGCATCGAAGCAAAATACCATCAAAGCCGCGTTTGTAAAGAATCCCACCTAGGATAGTATAGCGATTGGCGCGTTGGACAAAAGATCTTCTACCATTGGAAGTCAGATCTGGAGGAAGGACCGAATGAGATAGATAATCAACTATCTGTTGATACCACTCATCCTGAGTATGGGTTGTGACAGCATTGATTGACGTTAATTGCCCAAGATAAGATGGTTGATCTAATCGTTGCACAGCCACATAAAGACGCGAGTCTTCGGTAAAAGGCGGGATAAGGGAGGCTAAAGAGGCCATGGTATCCGCAAATCGATTTGCAGTACGAGGAATGGATTGGATAGTGAAGCTATCGAAAGATTGGAGTTGGGCAAGAACGATGTCACGATATTTTTGAAGGATATCATTCTTGCATTGATAGACACCCGTGACCTGATTAACGATGAGTTCAGAATCACCGAAGATGTCAATATGACGAGCGCCGAGATTAACGGCATTTTGAAGACCTAAGACAAGAGCTTCGTACTCAGCCATATTATTGGTGCACTCAAAGTTTAATTTGTGTGCGACTGGGATAGGCGTACCCCAAGGAGGAATCATCACGAAACCCGCACCTCCCCCTTGCTGGCATTTGGATCCATCAAAGAAGAGTTTTACTTTAAATGGAGATAGACCAAAATCAATTTGTTGGATAAATTCATCGGGGAACTGAGCAAGGGGGTCACGAGTGTCCGGAAGAGGAGCACTAGCTAGTTGATCTGCAATAACCTGACCCTTGATAGCCTTTTGCGGGATAAACTCGAGGTCAAATTCTGTCATGAGCATAAGCCAACGAGTGATGCGATCATTGTGATAAGGCTTTGCATGGATTGTCTTAAGTGGATTGACACTTGTGACGATGTAAGTTTTGTGATTAAGAAGATAATGACGAAGCTTAGAAGTTGCAAAGAAGAGAGCGCCACATAGTTTTTCAGCCTCGGAGTAACGTGTCTCATACTCATGGAGGGTGCGACTGATGTAATAGACAGCTTGTTCTTTACCACAAGTGTCCGTGCGAGATCATGGCTCCCGAGCATGGTCGATCACGAGAGATATAAAGATAGAAAGGCTCCCCCTCGAGTGGAGGTGTAAGCACAGTGGAGAAAGAAGATAAGCTTTGAGATCATCAAAGGCCTTTTGGCGATGCTCATCCCATTTGAAATGAACATTCTTACGGAGAAGATGGTGAAAAGGTTGACAACGGTCCGACAATTGGGAAATAAAGCAGCCTTGGCGATTGAAGACGTCCTTGGAAGCTGCGAGTTGCTTTAAGTTAGGCGGGGAGGCATCTCAAGGATGGCTTTTATTTTTGCGGGGTCAACTTCATACCCGATGGAAATGATAAACCTAAAAGTTTACCGGTGAGGGCGCCAAACACGCATTTAGATGGATTTAGAGCGAAGACGAAGCGGATAAGCCTCTCGAAAGAGGTGCGAGATGAAAAGATGCTCTGACGGCGCTTGGACTTGCCGAGGAGATCGTCAACATAATCCTCTGATTTTGTGTAAGAGATCATGGAAGATGTAGTCATTGCTCGTTGATAAGTTGCTCGGCGTTCTTAAGACCGAAAGGCATGACACGATAGCAAAAGGTCCCCGAGGAGTTATGAAGGAAGTCTTATGTTGGTCTTACAGTGCGATGAGGATTTGATTATATCCGGAGAAACCATCCATAAGAAAGCATCTCATGACCCTTGATTAAATCTACGAGTTGATCGATATTAGGAAGAGGAAAATCATCCTTGGGACAGGCAAGATTAAGATCCCGGAAGTCGGTACAAATTCGAATCTTCCCAGTAGCTTTAGTTACTGGTACTACATTGGACACCCATTGCGGATAATCGATGGGTTGGATGAAGTTAGCCGAAGCGTGCGTGTAATTCTTCTTTAACAAGAAGGGCTACTCTAGGGTGCATTTTACGCAATTTTTGCTTGACTGGTTTGATGTTGGGAAGGGTAACGATATTGTGGACCACAATATCGGGATCGAGCCCTGGCATATCTTCATATGACCAAGCAAAGGCTTGACGATGTTTGGAAAGGAAAGTGGTAAAGTCCCCTAATTCTTGTGGATTAAGGGATTGGCCGACCTTAATGATGCGAGGGTCTTCAGAAGTCCCTATATTAAGGTCGATAGTGGCCTCGTTGAGAAGGGTAGACGTGTCAGAAGGAATGGTTTTGGGAAGATATGAATCCTCTGCCCCTAGATAGGTGAGGACAGAATCGTCATCCGCACAGTGGATAGTGTTGATAGTGGGAGAGTCGTCTCCAACTATTTCAGGGAAGATTAATGGTATAGAAGTGGACCGATTGTTAGTCTCATAGACTAACGGCCCTAAGGAAATGGTATTGATCAAAAAAAAAAGTTAGGTGGGATGGAAATGTCATCGTCCACATCAAGTGATGCTTCTGATTTAGTGGGGGAAGGTGGTTCTTCAGTAGGAAGAGGTTCATCAAGAATAGTGACGGTGGCTTTTGAAATGGGTTTAAATCCCAAACCAAATTTTTGATGTGGCATGAGAGTGGGAATGGATTTGAGGTCATGTATACCTTGTTCGTATTTTCCAAGGCCAAAACCTTTCCACGCGCATCGATATAGATAAGTTTTTGCAAACGTGGGATTCTGTAGATAATCAAACCCTGTTAGGTAAGGTTTGGCTCTAGGAGGAGAATCCGGGCGATAATGAGGTGTATCAAGACCACCGTAGATGAAATTGAGTGCATTGATTGGGCGGACCAATGGTGACGATGCGGCCAGACACTGTTTGATATTCGGGTTGTTTATGGTCTACCATACTCATTAGGTTTGAGATGGGCATCGAAAAGAAAAGAGAGGAAGCTCTCCTAGTGAGAAACGCTGCAATGTCTCTTCCAGATTTTGTAAATCCGGTAGTTTGGTTGCAGGTATAGAAGAAGATGAGGCCCTGTCCGGAGAACATGGATTTTCTTTTAAAGGGGCAGATCGTGTGGTCATGTCGCATTGTGCGGAAGGAAAAGGATCTCCTGGATGAGTATATATTTTGCCTTCATATTGATATTTTAGGCATCGATGGAGGGTGGATGGGACACAATGCATTGCGCGAATCCAGGAGCGTCCGAGGATCATGTTATAGTGGAACTTTCCTTCGACAATATAGAAGAGTTCATGAAGCAGCTTCTTACCTACTCGAATGGGTAAGACCACAGTTCCTAAAGTGACTGCTAGCTGATCGTTAAATGATCGAAGGGCGAAAGGTGGGGGTGACACCACATTCTTCGGTAACTTAAGTTGTTCGAATGTGTGGGAGGAGATGACATTGAGAGCAGCTCCACTATCGATCATAACACGTTTTAGGGTAGTGTTATTGATTTGGACTGTGATGAAGAGGGGAGCTTCCAAATCCTCTGAAGAAAGAGGAGGAATTTCCGAATCCTCGAAAGAAATGGCGGTTGATGGTCCATTCAGTCCAACAACTAACTCGAAGGGTTGGGGCTCATCGGAATTTACTGCGATGCGACGCAGATTATCGATTAGAGCCTGGCGATGTTGTGGGGAGGATTGGATGAGGTCAAAAAGAGACATTTTGACCGGAGCCTGGGTGAGTTGTTTCATAACACTCTCCTCAACGGATACGGGAACTTGAGCCCGAGGTGCAGCACGAATGGAGACCTTGGGTCGTGGGGCTGATGAGGAAGGAGACACGCCTTGGGGGCTGCGAAATGACAACCGTGGTCTAGATGTTGAAGATGAAGATGGGTTATCATAATGTTGGGTTCTAGTGGCGATATGGATTGTGTCGATTTGGGAAGGAGGAGATCAAGTGGAGTGGAACCACTAGAGGTCTGAATGGATGGTTGAGGTTCGGATGAGGCTAGGGTGACAGGAGGTACTTGTTCCTCCTCCAGCAAGAGGTCACTTTCTTCCAGAAGGTTCTTGACAACGGCTTGAAGAGCTTTACATCCCTCAGTGTCATGACCTGGAGTACGGTGGTAAGCACAAATCAGATCAGAGTTAAACCAGGTAGGTTTCACTCCTTTGGGGTTATAAGGTTTAATCGGAGGAAGGGTTATAGATGCAGATTGGATAAGTTGATGAAGGATTTCGGTATAGAATCCGGTAGACGAAGAGGAGGATAGAGATGATGAAGATGGTTCTTTTACCTTAATCGACTGCCGAGGTAAGAGAACTTGCATGTTAGGTTTAACAGTCTGTTTAGGAATCCTCTTATTTGTTTGGACATTTGGAGGAGCAGTCTTGGGTGCTTGGGATGGGAGTAAATGAGACATGATTGACTTTGGTGGAGGAGGAGCCCCTAAAATAGACTTTGAAGGTGATGGAGATGTGATAAATTTTGTGGTCTTTGGAGACAAAGGGGGTTGTTTGGTTGAATTTACTGATGACTTAGATGATGTCGGTTTAGAAGAGGAAGAAGCCCCCAAAGTAGGTGAAATTGGAGGAAGATAGGGTGACTTGGTTTTTGGTAATGGTCCTGATAGAAGAGGTGATGTCTTTTTAGTAGGTAGGTCTATTTGTCGGGGTATTGATGAAGAATGTGTTGTGGATGAAGATGATGGCTTTGACGGGTGTGTAGAAGAACACGCCTTCTCAGCGGGCAAATCCAATCGTTTATGAGGCGTGGAGAGAGATTTTTGTGGAAGAGCACCAAGAGTCTTGATGGTCCGAAATATGGGCTTCCCTTTTTCAGGGATGGTGACAACTTCAACGGCATAAGGTGATTGCAACCTTTCCGGAGGAAGCAAATGGGGAGACACTGATGGTATGATGTTAGATTTTGGTTGTCTCGGTTTAGGTTCGGGAACCGAGCGTATAGATGTTGATGCTACTTCTTTTGATTTTTCCTGAATAGGTGAAGTAACATTAGTAATGGAAGAAGTAAGTGATGAAGAAGTTCCTTGCGAAGGGACCACTTTTGGTGTAGTGATCAGGGGTGGAACTACCGTAGGAAAAGAGATAGGAAGAGTCAAAGTCGAAGACACTTCCGTCGAAGTTGGCACGATTATAGGTATGTTCACTAAGGACATAGTTGTAGCGGGAATGGGAGCAACAGAAGTAGATGTGTCCGAAGTGGAAACTCGAAGGGATGTGATTGCCTCGAGCATTGAAAGAACGTCTGATGATGAGACAGATGCGGAAGACACTGTCTCGGGTATGGATGGGAGATCGGACGAAGGAGCGGAGAGAGATGAATCCGTGCTTAGCAATGTAGGAATATTCAAAGGTGGGCTATCGGAAGATGGGGGATTTTCAGTGATTGGTGAAGTGGGAGAGGGTTCTGATTCGATTGCCGTGTTTGTAGATGACGTGGTTTCCGAAGCGGATTCTTCAGTAGAAATGACGTTGATAATGTGGGTGTTTGGTTTTTGAGATTCTGAAGAATTATGATTTGGGGCATGATTGGGGAAGGGTTGTTTAAAAACGTCCAGTGCTTGATTTGGGGGAGCATTTGGGTTATCCAGGATAAGCTCGCCTTTATCAATGAATTTTTGGACAAGGTTTTTGAAAGTCTGACATCGTTCAATGTCATGACCTTTGGTTCTGTGATAATGACAGAAATCGTTTTCCCTAAACCAGAATGGACGTTCTCGGCTTTCATCAATGTCCCTAATGGGGGGAAGTTCGATCATGCGAACTTCCAACATTTTTTCTAAGATAGAGGCATATGATTCCCCCAAGGGAGCAAAGGATCGAGATGATGAAGCCCCTTTTCGAGCAGACGAAGGGTCTCTTCGTGGTGGTTGATTAGGAGTACTATCAGTTCTTGATGTTTTTAATACGATAGTATTTGTGGACCCTTGATTCTTATCTTTAGGAGGGAAAGAATTTGGTTTGGTGAACCGAGAAAAATCGGGTTTAGACTTGGAACGAAGTTTTAGTTTTCCTTGTTCAATGGCACGAGATTCGAGTTTGCGTGCCATCGTGAAGGCTTCTTCGAAAGTATGAAAAGTTTGGATTCTTAACGTGGAAGAAATGTGACTAGCACAAGATCGGGTGAACAACTCGATCTGTTGAGATTGAGGGAGGGAGAAGGACAATTGGTTGATTATCCCTCTCCAACGAGCGACAAAGTCTGCAATAGACTCATCGTCGAATTGGCGAATGTTGTAAAGATCTGTGATTGAGATCTTATGGGCAATATTTATTGAAAAGTTTTCAACAAACATTTGGGCCAATTGAGAGAAAGAAAATAATGAATGTTGAGGAATATTATTGTACCAGTCCAAAGCGGGACCCGCTAGAGACATAGGAAAGGTACGGAGCATGAGCTCCTGATCTTGGACAATGAGATAGCAAGCATGTTTGAATGCTCGCAGATGTTGTTGGGGGTCTTCCCGACTATGAAATTTTGAAAATTTGGGAAGTTCCCATTGGGGAGGATAAGGCTTAAAAGCCACCGAAGGATGAATGGGTTCATTGCATACTTCTTCAAAGGAGTATGAAGGGCGGGCTCCTTTTGTGGAGGCTTCCAGTCTGCAATTTTCTTGAAGAGAATTGAACCACATCCGATTGGGGAGGAGGTACATTGGTTTGTCCTATATGAGAAGCAAGTAGTGGGTGTTGTTGAGGTGTCGATGGGGGATTCATCATTGTTGGATAGGATGATAAGAGGAATAACCGGTGTTACAGGTGACACGGGTGGGGTATTTCTTTGTGAGGCGGCTTGCGTATAGGCGAGGCTGCGAGATAATAAGTGGTTGAGCAAATAAAGGTTGGGTGACGGATGGAGCACATGATTGGTGGACTCCTATGTTTGTTGATTGAATCGGGATAGATTGAGGAATATGAGTGTTGGTTGGATTGGTCATGTTGGGAACAAGACACGAAAGGGCCTTCTTTTGCCGAATTAGGTATCAGGGTGCCGATACTAGAGGATGGGCGAATGTCACGATCGCTGGAATATTGGAAGAAAGACCCCTAGAGGGCGAGAAGTAGGAGCCAACAATGCTATTCGGAGGGTTGACTCATGAAGAGGTATTGACCTTGAGAAAGCGATAGAGGCATAGGCGAATTGGCGGCAATGTGCGGATGTGCAGACGCATTTACTATAGCAAGGGCAGAAGACCTCTCAGAAATGGGTTGTGGAATATTCGAGGTAACTGCAGTGTTAGGGATAGGTAAGACTAATTGAGAATTAGTCGACATGGTAGGTGGAAGAGAAAAGGGAGGCATAGGGACCTCGCCCTTCTCCGTGGCTCGAGGCAAGAGAGAGGATGAAAACTGTTCTACATAGGCCTGGGATGAACCACGAGGATAATCGTACACTTGTTGGATTGGTGGTCCTTGATCAGATATTCGAATGGACTTGTGTACTTAGGTAGTCCATGAGGGCTACTGGATTGCGATCGAGGAGGCACGAAATTGAGGATCTCCGCGAGAATAGACTCGAATCGAAGATATTTCGATGGACTAGGAGAAAATTGGACGTGATGGGATTGTTTTGGCTTGATGGAAGGGATTATCGACCATGAGGGGAACAACTAACGGTGGTCCCGGGAAGATGGGAGGGTGCCGAAACATCCACGGCCGGTGGTGATTTCGGAGGAAGAAGGAACTGTTGGGCCATTTTCCTAGATTGCGGCCGGGTGATAACCGTCATAAACAAGCAAGAAAAGAAGATTATCCTAACTAATGCACAAACAATTCAAGCAACGCAAGTGATTATCTCCTTTAAATTTTGATGCTTTTAAGAAAAGAAAATGTTAGGGAAGGCTTTTAGAAGCAGGAACTACTCGAGATAGCCAAACTAAGGATGGTTTGGGTAATGTTTGGTGAGGAGTCCCGAGGCACTTGATAAAAGACAGTCGTGGCTTGATATAGGGGCCTACCCCGCACTTCACACACCGCTGCGATAAGGGAGTGGGTGCTTTGCCAATATATACCAAAATCTTTCGTGAATTTATAGCGCGGCCAGTACCGCGTAGGCTCTTCCTCTTGGATATCACTTCCAAGTAGGCGAGGCCAGGGAAGGAGTTTTGTTTAGATGCTTTATACCTAGTGATTTTGGCTTTGTGTGCAAGGGTGAAAAATAAAAATCAAATAGTGTCACTACCGATTTTGATCAATTTTTCCAGCCTATTTAAAACTAGGTGAAAAGCATGCAGCAATGACAAAGGAAAATGTTCTTTTTAAGCACTTAAAAATGAAGTGTTTGATTTCGATGAAAACAAGCCAAACAGATTCTTTCCCAAATGCGATTAGGTTCTTTTTAAGCACCAAAAACTGAAGTGTTTGGATGTGATAGACAACCAACAAAGAAATCCTAAAAAGGAGAAAACACCGAAAAAGAGGAATACCTGTAGGTTTAGCTCTCCAAGGTGTGTGGACTTCAAAAAGCGCGTTGTTGAGCTCTTCCCCTCGAACAATCCCACGAACAAGCAAAGTGCTCCATGAAAAAAGATCAAGCAAACAAACAAACAAGATCCGGAAAGATACATCCAGATAATGGCGAAACGAAAAACTTCTATTTTAAGAAAATAGAAAAATTTCAAGATAATGATTTCGCCTAAGAGCAAAATTGAAATGATGAACAGAAATGCTCAAATAGGACTGATAGAAATCAGTGAAGAAAAGGAACAAAGTTCAAAACTAGGAAAGAAGTGAACTTACCAATAAGGGACTTTGGTTCAAGTCCCACCGGGCGTGCCAGAATGTAGATCAAGAATTTCGCGTTTGTTACCTGTCCAAGTTAATGCACCAAACTAAACACAAGAACCCTGAAAAACCTCAATGAAATTGATACCTGATGAAGATGTAGACGGATGAGGAAGCCGATGTAGACAAGACGGGCGCACACGAGCAATTTGCACAATAGATCCGAGTAACTGCAAAACACCGTGCTTGTGAGAAAAAGATGGCGTTAGAAGATATATGGGTGGGTGCCCGAAAGCGGGTCAGGAAGCGATGAGCTTCCTTGGCGGATGTCAATCCACGTTTTCAAAAAAGAAAAGGAGCATACATGATAAAGGATGTAAATAAAGACTAGATTTTCTGATTGCAGTAATAAAAGCAAAAAGCCGAACAATGAGCGAAGAAATCGAAAAACGAGGAAACGAGGAAATATCTGGTTTGTGTTACTGTGACCTTTACTGTCTGCGAAAAAATCGGCGTCGGCCCAGGTCTAATCGGCGGCGACTGATGTGATCGGCGTCGGCCCAGGGGCCCGATCGGCGTCGGCCCAGACAAGATCGATGTCAGCGAAGCGACCCAACAATCGGGGGCGTGCGATAGGATTGGAGGATTGGAAGGTGAATGTGGTCTGCTGGATGTGTCGAAGTTGGCGAGACACTGGAACAGGGTCACCAGATGATAGATGGTGATGCGACGCTGATATGACAGGGACAGAGTAACGGTGCTCCTCTCAGGGATTGATTTGGACAGGATCTGCCCTAATTTGATACAATTGATGCTAAGAAGATCTCTCTTTCTCTCAATCTGTATCTTTCGCTCTTCTGTTCGCTTTTTTCGCTCGTTCGTAATCTCTTCCGTTCTCTTACGTAGTCTCTTGGTTGTTAGAAGCCCAGCTGGGCTTGCTTTTTATAATCGGCGCCGCTCCTAGAAAATCGGCGCCCGACCATATGGATATGGTCGGCGCCGATCGCGGAGAAGACTCCTAGGTGGCCAAATTGATCGATTCGAGAAAGATAAGACTTATCCCGACTACGGGAAATATCCCGCTTAGGGAAGATTAAAAATGGATGTAATGCATGGGTAGAATAAATTTGGGGTGGATAAGTGATTAAGATGCATGGGAAGAAGCGTAATCAAATATTTAATATTTAATCACTCATGGATAAGATGTGATGGGATGAATTAAATTTGGAGTAAGCTATTAAATTGCAAATTGGATAATATCCCAAGGGGATAGTTGGTGGCGTAAACGTGCCCCGGGTTACCTAGGCAAGTAAGCGGATGGGAGGGACACTAAATTGAGTAACCAATTTAGCAGTTCTAAAGAATTTAGGGCGTAATGGGATTAATTACGAAGTTGTATCTAGAAAGGTGGTTATACGTGTAATTAAATTGCCCCCATCTTTCTAGGATTCTAGAAGTATAGTTGAATGGACCAGAAGTGGAGTCCATTCGGAGTTGACTAAGGATTTGAGCGCCATTGACTAGGATGTGCACACTTAATTAATTCACCATTTAATTAATAAATGATAATTAACTTAGCACAAAGGGGTCACAAGGGGTACTAGGGATTAATTTAATTAATCCAAATGGTGTAATGTGTATGATTTAATCAATTAATCACAAATGGGTGAATAACAAGATGTATTGTGATAACATTGGAAACAAGCATGTGATATAGGGGTGTTTACAGATAGTTGTAAAAATTTCATCGCATTGGCATTGCAAGTGATGAGGTGGATGATGTTGATCAAAAGGTAAGCGAATCAAACGCTTGTCAAACAAGGCACGCAACACATCATGAGGTCTAACGTGATGAGAAAAGTGCAATAGATCCCGTGAAGGAGATGTAAAATTCTGAGGTTGAGCCTAACGCGGTGGAGAAGATAAAGGATGCTTATGTAATGGAGAAGACTGAACTTTCTTGCGAGGTGGAGGAGATGGAGACTTAGTAGGTTGCTCAACAAATGGAAGTTGAGAAGAACTAGTTGGTGCGGCAATAAAAGAACTAGGAGGGTTTATGACATGTGCAACAATGAGGTCTGCTTCTAGTCGATGACCTTATAACATAAGAGTGTGAATGATTCACATGTGTCATATTACAATCGTTGTTTTAAAGTAGGAATGAGGCCACGACAAAAGATAAATTGCTTTTCTAATTCAATGGGTTGAAAGACTAACTGATGCATGCAAGCATTGAAGCACAAAATGTAATCAATGATAGGTTCTATTTTGCCTTGATGTAAGCTAGGTAAGCGATCATATGTAACTCTAGGGCCATTGTTAAGTATAAAGTGTTAAAGGAAGGCCTCTTCCATATCACAATAGGTACTAATAGATCCAAAAGGTAAATGTGTGTACCATTGGAGAGCGTCATCAATAATACTATGGTGAAAATCTTTTAGCAATAATTGATCATTAGAATAAGAAGCCATAGCTAGACGATAATGCTTAAGATGTAAATATGGATTTCCAGTACCATCAAAGCATGAAAATGTAGGCATAATGAAATCCTTAGGAATGTTGAATTGTGAATATTTTTCTAATAGGGTTGTCATGTAAAGAATTGTTATCGATAGAAGCATAATAGGATTTGCTTTCAAGTGTGAGAGATTGGACCTGAGATTTGTAATTGACCAATAACATGCATGAGTGATAAGATATCATGTGAAGGAATAGTAGGAGATGTAGATGGTGTATTGAGCAGTTGTATCTTTCCATTATGAGTGATCATAGGGATGTCAAGAGAAGAAGTAGAAGATATCGATGCTAAGGGCACACTAGATATAGGTGTCAAAGAAGTAATAGGCGGTGAAGTAGTAGGACTAGCATTGAAAGCGTTACTAGGATGAAGTAATGGAAGGAGATGAATCATGCATGTTACTTGAGAAAATCTCAGAAGAAGATGAAATTGGAGTAGAAAATTCACATTTAACAATATGCAAAGAAGTAGAATCATTACTATTATGTGCCTCATCAATATCAAACAAAGATTCAGATGTAAGGATTTCATTAAGTGTATCATCAACATATAATGAAGGAGGAGGAGAACTAGTATGTGATGCATTATTAGAAACATTTTTAGAAATGGAAGGAGTATGAGATGCAACTATAGAATCATCCTAACTAGTATGAGAAACAACATCATGCACATGTTTATTTTCATCTTGTTTTTTATCTAAAACATCATCATCAAGATTAAGCATAAAACTAATAATAACATCATCTAAAGTTGATGAGCCCCCATTTTTATGCTTAAACCATGTGAATCCCCATACTATTTTGATATCATATTGCACGATGTATAATGTTAACTGCTTATACTTAATGTTTTACTATGTTTTTGAAGGAATTATTGTGCATATGCTTGTTATTTTTATCTTGTTATTTCTTCCTCAAAAATGGCTTAAATTGATCTTTTTATAAGCATTAACAGTACCTTTGGAAAATTATATGTTGAGTTATCACAGGAGTAAATTGTAATAGCATGGGACTCAATTAGTACACCAAACAAGCATGACTCAATTAATGCACTGCTGCAAGACTTGCCTCCACATTAATATAGGACTCACAATAAAACACCGAGCTTGTCCAGGTCATCAACTTTGAATTCATTGAAATAAGGGATTTTCAAAAGAAGATAAATATCTTGAACTACTGGTGATACAATTGGTGGCATAACAACATGAATAGGAAACATGTGCCATTACCTCAACCTACATTCATGCAGATTTTGAGGTTCAATCACTTCATTTTTTGGGAGACGTGATGCGAACCAATAACTAAGGAATTATTACCACCACAATTCTCTATAATCAATCTAAGAACTGCAAGATCTTCTAGTGACTAACTCTCTCTAAAGGAGTCAATCACGTACCTCCTCTATAGTTAGCAAGATTAATTCCAATCCAAACACCTCAAAGACTACTTCTTCCACAATTGTATTCCTTAAAATATATAGTCATTGTTTTAGTCAACATTCAGTTTAGTAGATGTTAGTTATTACGAATAAACCAGTTCTCTCCTAGAGTGACTAGGATTGATATAGTATAAAAGAGCTAATATATTTAGATTTATAGGCTCGGCTCAGTTATTTGATTCATTGTATAAGCATTCTCTTTCAATTGAATAAAATTGCAAATTTAGGGTAAACTTTTGTTGTGTGAATTTCAGTATTAAACCTAATCGAAGGGAAGGAGAAAGGGCCACTCCTACCCAACAAGAAGGGATATTTGCATTTATTTCCTTTCTATCATCTTTGATGCATTTACCATTTCAGCATTAAACTGTGTTAAAAATCTTTAGATTTTGTCTTTAATATTCTTTGCTTTTCATGCATTACATTTTATACTTACAGTCATTTATTATTCAGTTAATTTTGTTATTAAGTACGTGTTGAGAGCAATTCCTATTGTTCCCTTTATTGCAAATAGCCATGGACACCGCCTGGATTGACAAATATATTATCATTAAAGTACGAGTATTAATGACACTCGTCAAAAGTATCGGTAGAAATAGAAGGTGGAGTGCGGCTAATTGAATAACAAGGTATACAACCAAAAAGCATTGTCGGATCGAAACAATGCTAATGGTACAATGATCAAAGCTAGTAGGCACATTACATTCATGAGCTAACCGTTGCCTTTGAGTATCATCTGGAAGAATAGTGTTGCGATATAGAGTGGTAAGTTAGTTGTGGTTAGGATCAACACTCACATGAGGCATGACTAGCCTAGGAGGAGAAGAGATATCCTTAGTCATCAAGGTCTTAATGGATCCTAGGGTGAGTAGTTCTAAGCTACGGGTTCACCAAAATGATTTAATAAAATCTAAATATTTTATTAAAATTTGAATGCAAAGATCTGTTATAATTGATATATAATGAAATACAAGCACTTGGTAATTTATTTGATCTTTATATGAAATAAAATGCAAGAGATAGGGCACTTACCTTAATTACACTTATCCCGAAGTGAGTCTAAACTAGAGAATGTGATGGAACAGAACACATACCATCGCAATCGACTAAAAAAATGTAGAACATCTCAGACCCAATGTAGTTATATGTTCTTGTGTGTGCAATAATGCTCCTAGGTTGCCCTCGCGCCAATGACGCTAAGATAGTGGGCGGTAGCTAGATAAAATACAAATGTGTGGATGGAATAGAATGAACTCCCCTTCCTATGCAATGTGTATGCAGAATAATGCACCCAAATGTAGTCCCTTGAGATATGTAGATAGATAGCCCTTGATAAGAATTGTCCACCCTTATAATGGTATGTATGTTGTGTTTATATAGGGATCTCTTGCTTGAATTTCAACACTAATGACCCGACATGCCAACTAGTACCTCGGGATATGAGAGGGAAAACTGAAAATAACGACCTCAAATGTAAAAATAAGATCAAACATAAAGAGGGCATGAGCACCTAGGTGCTAGTGTCTAATCCTAGGTGCTAGTGTCCAGAGACAAGTGATGACAAATGAGTGGAGACTGACTGATAGGGATCCATGTGACTTGACCGAACTAGGTGTATGAGTGACAAATGTGAAAGATAAAATAAATAGAAACCAAAATTATAAGCGGATGGACTATATAATGAGTTACCATTGAATACTCTTCATACGCAATATCTATATATAAAACAACATACTTTGTGGTATAGTAAATAATTGTAAGTGCGTGATTTTGTGTCTACAACTAACAACTCCAACTATTCCCTTTAACTCCACTAGAATAGGGAAGTTAGGGAAATACTATTATTAGTAAACACCTAAGAAATGAATTCTAAAAAGACTCTTAGTAATTCCACCACACAACAAACAACACTTAATTAATTGGTTACATCATATGAGCAACTTGTGACAAAAAAATTATTTCTATAAGGAAAAATATATGCATAGAAAGCATGACAACAACTATGACAAAGCCTAATATTTCCAAGAGTAATGAGACACATGATCGAGTAGAAATCCCAAATAAAAACCGAAACTCAACCAAAAATAACATACCTAAACAATGATCAAATGAAATAGAAATGGATTCTCAATACAATGTAGAAATTGAAAAGAGCAATACAAATGATCCCCTTTTAAACCAATGTTTCTTGCAGAAACCTAACACTCCTTACCTCTAAACGTAGGTTACTTAACATAACTGAAAATAATCTCAGGTCATCTTCTTCAATTAAAGAAACCAACAAAGCATGATTGTTTGCAAGTGGAGAGCATGGAAAAAATGAGCACATATCCACATTAGAGATAACTTTTAAAGAAGATTTAAGTTTTTCGGGAAAGATAGAAAATCACAATTAGTAGCAAGAAAATATTCACCATTGGATTTTTCATCTAATTCATTTACATATGTGTTGTTCAATTTCTAGTGAATGGGAAACATTAAATGCAAGGAGGTGTCTGGGAAACATTAAATACAATCATGTTCAACTTTAATAGATGGATCGTGGGATTCAAAATCCACATTCCTCGGTGGTAAATTAATTTATGATAGGAAAGGAATGAACTAGTCACACTCCTTCTTGTCAAAAAATTTGGGGATTGAAGCAGAGATAAGGATTTATTTTTAAAAAAATTTAAAATAGTGGCAACACCTTGTGGTAGATGGAGAAGAAGAAGAAGAAGAAGAATATATTTTAACGTCCACAAGGCTACCAAAGATAGCCTATGGGACAACAGATCTTGCTAAAGATCTTTCTGACATTTAGATCTCCTGTTGGTGAGTTTAATAATCAGCTCCCTTATTTTTTCAACCATATTCTCACTGAAAATATCTTGAAAGGATGCAGTAGCCACCGTGCTAGAAAACTAGGCCCTAATGTCATTATAAGCATTACACTCCAACATGAAATATTTCTTTGACTCCACTACACCGACGCGCAAAAAGACACAAATTCTCTCTTCCCATGCCTCTTTAGGTCTTTTCCATCTTCCTGTTGCACACCAAATATGATGAGAATTAGTTATCAATTGAGTTATGAATATCTTTTCTTTCAATGGGATATTAGCATGTATGAAATTATTTTATTGATGATCGCATGTAGAGTTAAATTCCTCCAAATAATACCTTATATTTCTCCCTAACGGATTTCTCCACATAACTTAAAGCAGAATTTATCTATAACAAAAAAATTATCTCTTGGCTATTATTAGGACATGCATTCAAGTAAATGTTCCATTTTTAAGCCATTTGTTGTTTTGATTCATCCATGACTTCTTTCTTTTCTCCAAAAACTCATTGAGGATAACCTTAGGCCATCTACTACCTTCCATTTTCTCAATCCTTTTTAAATATGTTATGAGATGAACCATAATAATAGCTTCAATAGGTACAAACCCCATTTCAGCTAGAAGAATATCATATGGAACTGAAATCTTTAATTTGAACTTGCTAGTAATCATGTTTTTTTGAATCCTCTCAAATTGTTTCCACCTTGAGTTTGAAATGTTGCTAGCCCAAACCTCACATCTGTAAAACACCACTGGAGTTACTAAAAGCCCAAACAAAGTCTGCATAGTTTTCCAATCCCATAATTCTCGCCTCTTTGCATTTGTTTTGGAAAGCATAAAAAGCTCTCCACCCCCTAAAGTTCTCTTTTTGCTACAAATCTCCCAACTAAGCTTGTTATTAAAGTCAAACCCAAGATATTTATACTCTATTACTTCCTCTAAAATGTTTCCATCGAAATAGAAATCATACTGAGTTCTTTTCTTTCTATTGGAGAAGATCATAATCTTGGTCTTATTGGTGTTGACTTGCATCCCCACTTCTTTACAAAAGTGCTCAAGTGCACATAAATGATTTTGAAGGCCTTGAGCGGACCTAACAATCAAGATAAGATCATCAACATAAAGGAGAAGTCTTACAACATACTCTCCTAGGCGAACACCATCTTCACTCTACATATTTAGCCATTCCTCGAGTTTTTTGATATATAGGCCAAATAAAGTAGGTGATAATGGGCATCCTTGTTTAACCCCAATATCACTCCTAAAAATTTATAATATATCGTTTAAGTTCTATTTTTGACTTTAACATTTTCATAAAGTTTGTGAACATCCACTCTATGATGCTCTGGAATACCAAGCTCCTTCATTCTATCACATAGCTTGTTCCTAGGAACTGTGTCAAAATCCTTCTTAAAGTCAAAAACAACATTAAGCTTCCTCTTTATCATTCCAAACTTTTTCAATAATGTGCCTCAAAGTGA
Organism: Taxus wallichiana var. yunnanensis; assembly: GCA_018340775.1. Taxonomy (NCBI): domain Eukaryota; kingdom Viridiplantae; phylum Streptophyta; class Pinopsida; order Cupressales; family Taxaceae; genus Taxus; species Taxus wallichiana. The sequence continues at coordinate 453,016,738 of CM031240.1, forward strand.
TACCATGATCTATTGTTGAATACTTAGGTCTGAACCTTGTTTTCCCTTTTGCTCTCTTACCTTTTTCTTCTACCCACTTGTTGATTCTGCATTCCACCATGCTACCAAATAACTTTGTAAACAATGGGTTGATCATGATGGTTCTGTAATTAGAGGGGTTATTAATATGTTCACTCTTGAAAAGAGTTGTCGCAATGCTTGCTGATCCAATCTCCAGGAAAACCATGTTGAAAGATGTTGTTGAATATGTCGACAATGTGAGGAGCGAGAAATTTTTTCCCCATTTTAGATATTCTGCTTAAAACTCATCCAAGTCTTTGGCTTTTCCAACCCCCAATTTCATAATACCCTCTTCAACTTCTTGCATAGTAAATTTTTTTGTTGTTGTGTTGACCAAAGGGGGGCCTTCAACTTTTGGATCCTACTCATAACTTTGTTTTCTGCAAACCGAAACCACTGATTGGTTGTGATATTGTTGTCATGTATATGTTTTTTATTTGATTAAACTTCCTTCTAAAAATATTTTGGGTTATGTTTCCCTAATTGTATAAAATTCCCTCCTTATGGTTATGAACTCATATTTTTTCTTTATGATCTGTTTGTACAAATTTGTGTTCAACTTCTCTTTGCTTGTTTCTTTAATATCTCTCATATCTGTTTTATAATCCTCAACAAACCATCTATTTACTTTGAAAAATAATTTGTTTGCTTCTTCTTATTTTTTGCTCTTTTATAGCTTATAAGGGCCTTCTTAATTATGTTTGTTAACTCATAGATTTTAAGGTAGTGCTTGGATGGTAGTGTCATTCTTAATGAAAAAGAAAAGTTTTCTAGCAAATAACTAAGTACTCCAGACTCCCAACTTCCTACGAGACGTGTCATGTGGATTATAAAGCATTGTTTTGATTTTGCAATGTCGGATGAGCATTTATATACTCAACCCTTCTTTTGAAATTTTAAACAATAATTTATACTTCCATAATGTCATTTCAAATTTACTTTTTTATTTATTTTTTTCTGAAAGACAATTTTTGCATGATACTTCTTTGTTGAGTTTGATCCCCTTAACTAGACTAGAACGAGTACAATTTTGATCATTGATCCCCACTATTTACTTTATATAAGATATTTACTAATATAACATCCATCGATTATAATTATTTAATAATAGTTTATTAGCAATCTTACGTGAAATATACAATGGATACATTGAAGTGGATATTTTGAAGGAGTCAAAATAGAGGGAGAGAAATAATAGCAGAGGATGAGGGGTGAAGAAGAAGGGGTGAGAGGGTGGAGAAGTGCGATGGTGGAAAAAATGGAAAGGGGAAACAATGTGAAACTCAATTGTCTGAGAACCACATGACAAATATGTCAACCATTTAAATGAGATCGGGGTATTGTTTAAGACAAAGCGAAAAACAACTTATAGATATATTGATGAATGTAAGGATGTTAGAAAAATATTTTCCAAGTGAGAATTTATTTATAGTTTTATCTATTGCATTTAGAGGCATGAAGATGTGGAGTGGACGTAACATCTCGAAGGTGGTGACTTCATGCACGCTCTTCTATTGAGTTATGGAGCTTAATTGCTTCACATTAGCATGCTTTACAAACTTGCTATAATACACACGAATCGACGTCGTCCAATCGACCGGCCGCGTCATTCACCTAGGGACCGATATCGCTTAAGGCAAGGAGGAGCCACCATCAATTAAGGTAACTTGATTCGGTTACATGTTTGTGAATGTTTATATTTAACTCACGAGAATTAGATATAATCTTTGTTATAAAGTTGATCTAATGGTTGTAAATGCATAGCTAAGGTGCCCTAAGTTGGTATATGTATAAAGGCATGAGAATTAGGGTTTAGAAGGTGTGAATTGCATTTTTGAATGTAAGTTTCCTTAGAGAGCAAGAAAGAGTAGCTGGTGAGGAGAAAGCATTGTACATCCTGTGAGGTGTGGAAGATCATAGATCTTCATTGTATTTCCTCTATAAAGCACTGAATAATAAGATTGGTCATTTCTTGGTGGACGTAGCCCACATTGGGTGAACCATGTTATATCTGGTGTTATCTTTCTCTTGTTTATTTTATCTTCTGGTTAAATTTCGTGTTTATTGTTGGTATGATTTAATTGATTATAGATTTGTACAACACTTGGTTTATGGTTTAACCCCAATAACTGGTATCAGAGATTTGTTTGGAGGTTTTGTGTGTTGACAGGATTTACTCTCAGAGGGTTTTCTGATTGAGTGGGAGCACAACAATGGTAGAAGATAACAAATATATAGTAGAGAAATTTGACGGCCGTAATTATCAATTATGGAAGATGCAGGTGGAGGATTATCTGTATCAAAGATATTTATATTTACCGTTGGATGAGAAGGCAGGCCTGCAAAGATGACTAATGAAGAATGGAATATTCTTGACAGAAAGGCTTTGGGATCTATAAGATTGAGCCTGGCAGCATCTATAGCTTCAAATATAATAGAAGTAACAACCACGGTAGATTTAATGAAAGCTTTAGCAAACTTATATGAAAAACCAAGTGCATCGAATAAAGTTTATTTGATGAAGAAATTATTTAATTCTAAAATGCAAGAAGGTGGATTTGTGTCAAATCATTTGAATGATTTTTGTTCTATTGTTAATCAATTAAAATCGGTTAATATTTTGTTTGATGATGAAGTGAAAGAACTTTTATTCTTTTGTTCTTTCAAGATAGTTAGGATAATCTAGTAATGGTTGTTAGTAATACAACATCTGCTTCTAATATTTTAAAGTTTGATGATGTGGTTAATATAATCTTGAATGAAGAAATACATAGGAAAAGTACATGAGAATCATCTTGGAATGCTTTGAATGTGGAAAGCAAGGGAAGATCTAAAGAGAGATCCAAGAGCAAGAAGAATGGTAGAACAAATAATGGCAGATCTACATCTAAAGGCAGAGAGATATCATCTACTGGAATTGTGGAAAGAGAGGACATGCAAAGAAGGAGTGTTGGTTCAAGGAAAACAAAGAGAATATACCAGATAAAAGGTAAAGAAAAAGGTAAAGAGGCAAACATTGCAAGTGAGGTAATGCAAGATGCTCTTATTATCTCCTTGGATAATAAAGTAGAATCATGGGTTTTAGATTTTGGAGCTTCTTTCCATGCTACCCCTAATAAGGGTTATTTCAAAAATTATGTTCGAGTAATTTTGGACATGTTTATTTAGGAGATGATGAACCATGCATGATTACTGGTAAAGGTGATGTTCATCTTAAATTACAAAATGGAAATACATGGGTATTGAAAGATGTGAGGCATGTGCCAAGCCTCAAGAGAAATCTAATTTCTGTAGACAATTAGGAGAATATGGATGCATGGTTACATTCACAGTCGATTCTTGGAAAGTTTCCAAGGGATCCCTTGTTGTAGCAAGAGGCAAGAAGGTAGGAACATTGTATTTGTCTACATGTGTTACTGATTCATTTTTGTGCTATCTACTTCAGATTCAGATGCAAGCATGTGGCATTATCAGCTAGGCCATATGAGTGAAAAAGGAATGTAGATCTTAAAGGAAAAGGGTAAGTTATCAGATTTGAAACATGTAGATCTTGATTTTTGTGAGCATTGTATATTTGGAAAGCAGAAGAAAGTGAGATTTCTTAAGGTTGGGGCAACAAAGAAGGAACATAAATTGGATCTTGTTCATTCAGATGTATGGGGACCAATGACAGTTGTTTCTCTTGGAGGATCCCAATATTATGTGACTTTCATTGATGATGCCAAAAGAAAGGTATGGGTTTATTGTATTAAGCATAAATATGATGTTTTTGAGACTTTTAAAAGATGGAAATCCCTTGTGGAAAATGAAACAAATTTAAAGTTAAAGTGCCTTAGATATGACAATGGTGGTGAGTATTGCAATAAGACTTTTAATGATTACTATTCATTGAATGGAATATGTAGAGAAATAATGGTTCCTAGAACTCCATAGGAGAATGGAGTTGCTGAAAGAATGAACAAAATAATCATGGAATGTGCTAGAAGCATGAGACTACATGTTGGTTTGCCTTTAAAGTTTTGGGCAGAAGCAGTAGATACAACGGTATATTTAATTAACTATGGGCCTTCAAGTGCACTAGATGGTGGAATACTAGAAGAAGCATGGACTGGAAAAGAGGTAGATCTTTCTTTTCTTAGAGTATTTGGTTTAGAAGCTTTTGTGCATGTTGATAAGGAAAATAGGAAGAAATTGGATGCTAAATCTAAAAGATGCACTTTCATTGGTTATGGTTCTGGTGATTTTGGATTCTAGTTTTGGGATTTAGAAGATACTAAGATTGTTAAGAGCCATAACATTTATTGGAATGAAAAGAGAATGTACAGGATCATGTTTTGGTACCCAAGAGTGAATAGGAGAAGATTTTATTGAGAAAGATGCATTCTCGAATTTAAAAACAAAATCCATAAACACCACCATCGATCAGGGTGACCGGTGTTGGTCAGAGTAGGACCGACGTCGGTTGGGTGAACCGATGTTGGCTACAGAGGAACCGACGTTGGTTACAGGAGATCGACTTCGATCACTGCTGTCGAGATTGACACGAATGTGCAACAGGCACAAAATGAGCCCGTGCACCCCAAATCTCAGTGAGAAGGTCACAAAGGGTAAGTAGACCTCCAAAAATATTTACTCCTTCATTATCTTATTTATTATTGACTGATAATGGTGAACTCGAGTGTTTTGAAGAAGCAATGCAACAAGATACCCATGTGCAGTGGGAGCATGACATGAATGAGGAGATTGACTCCTTGGAAAAGAATCAGACATGGTATTTAGTGAAGTTGCTAGCAGTAAGAGGACATTGCAAAACAAGTGAATTTACGGATCAAGGAGGAAGAGGGTGGAAAGAAGAGATACAAAGCAAGGCTTGTGGTAAAAGGATTTGCACGAAAGAATGTATTAACTTTGGTGAAATATTTTCTCATGTTGTTAAAATGACTTCCATTCGTATTGTTTTTAGTTTAGTTGCAGTAGAAGATTTGCATTTAGAACAACTTGATGTTAAGACGACTTTCCTTCATGGTGATTTGGAGGAAGAGATCTATATGAATCAGTTGCTTGGTTATGAAGTCAAGGGTAAGGAGAAACTTGTGTGCAGATTGAAAAAGAGCTTGTATGGGCTCAAACAAGCTCTAAGGAAATGGTATATGAGGTTTGATAGTTTCATGCATGAGTATGGTTATATGAGATGTGAATCTGACCATTGTGTTTATTTCAAGAAGCTTGGAAATGGGAGCTATATTATTTTGTTACTATATGTGGATGATATGCTTATTACAAGATCTAGTATGTAGGACATTAATGAGCTTAAAGAAAAATTAGCTCACACATTTGTAATGAAGGATTTGGGAGTTGCAAAGAGAATCCTTGACATGCAAACCATCATCCCGCTTGTGAACACATCTAAATTAGATCCCTTTACCACCAACAAGGGCACCCATGACCTCGATGAAGGTGCCTTACTTCTAAGACCAAATGTTTGGTAAGCCAGAACTCTAGTTGTGGATGAGTCGCCTCTATATTTATACCCAAACTCATTGACTCCATCGCCTTTGTTTCCTTACTAAGATATGTCTTTGTAATTTGAAAAGGTGCTCGGATAGTAGATGGTGTCCTCCTTTTGCTCATACCGATTGATCCGGTGGAGCTGTTGTTGTCGTTGTTGGAGAGGTTGTCAGTAGGCACAAAAAGCATCACGATGTTCCCATCAAAATGGAAGACATTTTGAAGATGACACTTGACAACCTTTAATAGCCCTTTGATGACATGCTAAAAAGCCTTTCGTTGGATTATTCATTCATTGCTGCCAAGCTCAAGATTCCAACAAATATGTGACGATTTTACGATGGTAAGGTGTGTCGAACTAAGCCCTTCCCTCCCCTTATATAATTTAAAGCATACCTTTGGCGTAATTAAATACAACGACGTAGATGCCCCTATCTTTATGCTATTAAAACATATGAAATATTTCCTAGGATAGTGATTTTACATATCACAACTCGATTTAATTTTAGATGCACCTACCCTTACGCTATTAAAACAAAGGATTTTCATGACTTTGTTGGTTTTGTATGTGAGAGGAAAATTTTATTTGTTCATGTGAATCAACATTGTTTGCTTTGCTCTTTTACTTTTGGTGAGCATTTAAGTATCACGTGAAAAGAAAATAAACAGAATAACGATCCTTGATCCAGACAAAAAGCATATATACAATTATGAGCCAACTTTCACTCTCCTCATCTTACCACAAACATCGTCTTCTCTCTCCCTGTTTCCAAATTTTGGTCTCTTGGTTTTCCAGTGGTTATGGTTGAAATTGAGGATGAACAACTAATTTAAGAAGAATGAATCTGTTGAGGATTTGAGTAGTTTTACGACTGGAAGATCGAGGAGTGTGAGGAAATTCAAATGAGGTTTTTCGGTGGATAACAATTATCGACGCTTTATTTTTCCTCCAATTCTGAAAAATAGATTCTATTTCATGGTAAGTTACAAGTAAAGAAGGCACCAAGTCCATTAATGATGAAAATACTAACATTACGCTTTGTGATTGGAAGTATAAAGTGTGATATTGTGAAGTCGGCCTTATTCATTGTGATATTTGTTCTTTTCTTAACTACACTATAGATTTACTATACAATTAATGATTGCTAGTCATCATGAGCTCACTAAGCATTTTGAAAAGTCGAATAGACATAAAAGATATTAGAAAGGAAGGTGCTTTTAAAAATTAAACGCTCAAGGATTATGTAATCTTTTTCAATGTTAGACTTTGATACATCGATGACCTTCAACAACCCTTTGATGACATGTTAAAAATCCTTTCACCGAATTATCCGTTACTACTAAGTTCGGTATTCTCGACAAATATGCGAGGATTTTACGACAGATGCGATGTGTCAAAACCAAACCCTCCCCTTCCTCTTAATATAATTTAAAGTACGCCTCCTTGGGCATAATAAAAACTCACATTCTCTTGACCTAAATCACATTTTTTAGAGCAGGATTATAACATTCATGTTTGATTTCAACTAGAATAGCTTTGAAAACCTTTGATTGGGTCCTATTACTAAGCAATCACATGTGCACAATGCAATGTGAACACCGAACAGTATATGTTATTTGATTTAGAGGAATAGTTATTACTTTTGTAGTTGATGTTGATAAGGGGTGTGATTGATTTTGTATGTGTAGGAATATAGATGAAACATTACATTGAAAGGTTCCATGTGTACATTTCAAATTTGTTACAAATTCGTACATATACATTTACAAATCTTATATCATGAGATCTAAACTAAACATGAATACATGAATAAATAAAACCCTGACTTAGTTTGTACATAAGACACAAAAGCGGAAGAAATAACAAACAGGGGAAAATAATAAGATACACAGAAAGGATCCAGAGTGTTACAAATATTGCAAAACTTCATTCCAATAGATAAGCCTAGGAATGTCTCCGCTTAGTTGATTCTGGGCCAAATCCTTGAAAGAAAAATACATATCTTTGTCAGGATCATTTCAATCTTATCAAATAAATAGGATAAAAAGCCAACACAAAGGGACTTGTAATATCATGATATTATTTTCCAACTTACAAAATATTTAAGTTTGGAATTTGTGACAACATTGAGGGTATAGGCCCATTAACTGATTATTCTTTATAATTGTAAAAATGAATAAACAAACTGAGACTATATAATTGCATCCCTAATTTGAATAACAATGTATATTTTGCATCTCTAGTTTAAATTAGTAGAGAATAGTTTGTTACCTTCTTTCTTTGAGGCCTCTATCACGGCTTTCTCGTACCATGCATCCCTAGCCTTAGGTTCCATCATGGAATTTTGCTTCCAACTCAGTTTCAAATTCACGCAAGCTTTGTGGGTAGTGACTATACAGTCTGTTTATAACAATTGGCTTACAATTCGTTAGAACACATTTATAAACAATGCTTGTAGCACCATAGCCAATTATATATTTCTCGTTTAGATTTTCTGTGTTTCCCGTTTGCCTACAGAATTTTCAAACATTAGATCTAATTCAACATAAAATTAGCTTGCATGTATAATTTTTAATATTATTCTAATATTCGAAAGAGCATGGCTCAATTTCAAATCCAGTGACTTCCTAAATCCATAGAATTCTTGCATCTGAATGACATTGGGCATGGGTGGGTAAAATGGAAAAATTACCAAAGGGTTTGTTGAATTCAATTACCATTTCAGCTCTCCATTTTTGCTTTACGACATAATAACTTACACCAAAAATGGCAAAGATCACCAAAGCAGAAGCAACCACTATGCCTATGATTGTGTATGTGGTTAATCTATAAAGACAGAGTTACAAGAACAAAAAAACAACTCTCAATATCTATGTTACTAAATGGAAAGCCCCTTGTTTAGCATTTACCAGGAAAAATGTACGAATGAGCTAAAAAGTAGGAGGGCCCAAATTCTAGAGGAGCTCAACGTTTGTTTACTTAGAGCAAAACCGATCCGTTGGACATATTTTTGCTTGAAGAATTTTCCCTAGGTGGGAACATCTATAGAATGAAAGCAACAAATGAAGACATAACCTGCGGGGAGGGTAAGATTGTGCCATATGGAAGTCTCTAGATGTTGGAACCTCGATTCATTTGATAAATCTGAGAATGACGGGACACGAACATTAATTCACTGAAAATGGCACTTGACATTCACAAGTTGCAGGGTTGAGTTTCTCATAAGGAGTGTGGCATGATTTTGTGTTGCACTTTGATAAAGAAGTGTTGTAGGAAGCATCCATTTTTCTTGGATGACATATTTTGTTGCTTGACAAGGAACTGCTCTCACAAGCTGGGTTCCCCAATAATCTGCAATTCCCATTGTTAATGTCTTCCTCCGGGCTAATTCAAAAAATCCATTATAACAAAGGACTTACAATAGAATTCTTTTGTAATTCGTTCGCATGTCGATGTCTCGAATATCGTTGTACTCGAGAGCCACATATTGAAGGTGTGGACCAATCCTGACACCAATGTTGAGGGTCATGTCGAAAGCGTTGTTTCGAAGTTTGCCCAAATTCTAGAGGAGCTCTGAACGTTTGTTTGCTCAGAGAAAAACCGATCCACCGCACATATTTTTGCTTGAAGTATTTGCCCCAGTGGAACATTTATATAATGAAAGCAACAAATGAAGACATAACCTGTGGGGAGGTTAAGATTATGGCATATGGAAGTCTCTAGGTGTTGGAACCTCGATTCATTTGATAAAACTGAGAATGACAGGACACAAACATTAATTCACCCGAAAATGGCACTTGACATTCACAAGTTGCAGTGTTGAGTTTCTCATAAGGAGTGTGGCATAATTTTGTGTCTCACTTTGATAAAGAAGTGTTGTAGGAAGCATCTATTTTTCTTGGATGACATATTTTGTTGCTTGACAAGGAACTCTCGTAAGATGGGTTCCCAATAACCTGCAATTCCCATTGTTAATGTCTTCCTCTAGGCTAATTCAAAAAATCCATTATAACAAAGGACTTACAATAGAGTTCTTTTTTAATTCATTCGCATGTCGACGTCTCGAATATCGTTGTACTCGAGATCCACATATTGAAGTTGTGGACCAATCCTGGACACCAATGTTGAGGGTCATGCTGAAAGCTTTGTTTCAAGTTTTCGCTTTCTGACATGCACACAACAAACATTACTTATACTAATGGAAAACAAAGCTCAGGAGTTATATAATTCTTGATACCTACACTGATTGAAGTTGTGGCAAGCTAAAAAGATCGGGAAACTTGTCCTTCCAAATTCACATTTTCCATCACTCTGCAAACCAAAACAATATTCTGAAAGGTTAAAATACAGAAAAGTTAGATTTCACAAATTGCTTAACTCGTTGGGAATGGATCCCGTAAAAGCACATCCCATTTGGATCCTGAACAGAGCGTCGATCAGATGTGTTTCTCAGTTTTGAAGTGAGATGCTAAACCCATGAAAAAAGATTAAATTTTATAGGCTTACAATGTATCGAGGTGAAGCAATTGGCCGATGGAGTTTGGGATTTGGCCAGTTAACTCTTTGTTGTAGGATAAATCTTTGTGTCACAAAACGTAGTAGATAATAATACTCATACATAGCTAAACAATGCATGGAAACAGAACGACATGTAAAATTCATGACTTACAGTGATTGGAGGTCACTTAGATAGCCTATATTGCTAGGCAGAGTTCCTTTCAGATTCATAGTTGATAAGCTCTTGCACCAGTACAGAATAATAAATATTGTATACTGATGCACCTAAATTCTATGATTACGAGAGAGAAGCGTGAGATGTATACAAAGAGGTAACTTTGGAGCCGAAGCAGGTAACCCCTTCCCAATTAGAACCGCAAGGATCCACACCTTTCCAATTTGAGGGATTTGTGGGTGAAAATATGCCGCTTCCATTGTATTGTCCAACTAAAAAGGCAACTAGAGTTCTTCATGCAACTAAAGTTCTTCCCTTAAATCTTGTTAAAAATAGCAAAAGTAAAATTGTTAAAAATATCAAAACCATCATTTAGGCCGCCAAATTTGACACAATCCCATGAATGTCTGCAAAGCCTTTTCCCATAAGGGTAACGCCTTTGGTGTAAAACTAGCAATCGCATGTGTACAATGCAATGTGAACGCCGAATGGTATATGTTATTCAATTTAGAAAGATAATTATTACTTTTATAGTTGATGTTGATAAGGGGTGTGATTGACAATACTGATTTTCTATTAAAGCTAGAACAAATGTTGCAAAATACATTAGAAGGGATGTTAGATAACAATCGGTTGTGTAATAATTGAATACAAATGCAAGTGAGACATGCAAGTTTGCTAATACTCACTCTCAAGAATGTAGTGAATGTGAAGTGTTGTTGTCAAAGTAGATTGAAAGAATGACTAAGTACTTTAACATATTATCTCTCCATGAAACTAAAATGAGACAAAATATGCAATCATATATAAACAAATCTGAAATGGTTATGGTACATTCCAAATTTCTTTATTACCTCAATGAGTTTGAGTGCATCATTGTTAGAGCTATTTTGTGCATATCTTACAATCATAACATTCCATGAGACCACATTTCTTTGAGGCATTTTGCAAACAAAAAATGGTATATGTTATTTGTGTTAGAGGGATAGTTTATACTTCGTAGTTGTGTCTTGTTTAAACTATGGGTGATTGATTTTGTATGTGTAGAAATATAGATGAGCCACTTCATTTAAAAAGTGCAAACATGAGGTCTAACCCTTAAAACTATTCAAAATGCAAAAAAGTGATATAATGTACAAAGTTTTGGATGGAAACAACTATAAATTGCATTGTCCTTTCTCGACATTTTAAATTTATAGGTATTTGTGTGCAGATGAAGACATTAAAAATGTGTTGTTGTTGGTTAACATAAAGAAACATGCAACAATAAAAAGGAAAAATTGAACATGTATGTTGAAAAGTGTAATTTTGTAATTGTAGATATATAGATGAACCACTTCATTTAAAGGTTTCATCTCTTCATTTCAAACTTGTTACAAATTTGTACATATACATTTACAAATCTCATATCACGAGTGGTATCATTTTGCGGACTATTTTATTTGAACTTAACACGAGAAGAATTATATAATGAATACTCAACAAATACAAATAACTAAAACCCCTTCAAGGAAGTGCATTATCATCTTTTCAAGAGTCACTGAAACATATAAAATATGTTCTTATTGCTGAAATGAGTTTCATCGACCCAAAGTTGATAAGAAAAATTGACAGATATGCTACGTGAATCTTTCCCACACTCAAGCACATCTGAATTTGGGAACAGGTCAGTCATCCTCCTCGGTGACCTTGGCCAATTACCACCGGTTTTGGATAGTCCTCTTTACGCAAGTAATTCCTATGGAGCCACCCTTTGGAAGGGATTCCATTCTTCCATTACATTGCAAACAATATTTCGGCAACAAGGAACAACCAATACACAAGTTTAATTTTGAAATTTATTGCTCCACATGCGAGATTCAACCCCTCTTATTGAGGATTGGGAACTCTTAATGTCTCACACAGACACACACCTAACTCAACAAGAGCTCAACATTTTTAAGGATGCACCACATTTGTTTGCAAAAAATGATCCGTGGACTCCCACAACCTTCAGCATCTCTTGAAAATATGGATAGCATTTGGTGATATGTTTCTGAACGTTGCTCGACTTTGAAGCATATTTTGCAATATACAATAAAAACAAAACCAAATGCAAACTACCTCTACAACTCATGGTATTGATGCTTCCATTGACTCTAATGAAACGTATGAACACTCATTGTCTTTCATGCCAACACCCCACAATTCAGAACAAAAGAATAGGAAATCAAACAATTCTTGCTCAACCACGACGGTAACACCCCATTTACCATGCTATTATGGCGAGTTTAATTTTCCCATCACTTTCAATGAGCAGGGATGGAGTAGGTTGTGTGGCCCATGGTGCGTTGTACCTACACTGCAACTATGATTGCTTTCTACACAGACATTTCTGTTTTGAACATTTTATGTGGCGATAAACACGATTAATCAGTTCTTCAAGGTTTGCATGTGGGGAGGAGGATAGTATTTGTGTTGTATTTAGCAAACAAGGGTCGTCTACAGTAGTGACTCAACAAAATCCAAGTGGGACGGGGTTTCTAGGAAGACACAAATTTATCAAAGTATTGTTTTGTTGCCTCAATAACTATTGTATCCTCCCACTCCATTGTGTCAACTTTAAGTGCGTTCTCGAGCCACATAAACCGCCGACGTGTGCGAAGCCTCCAAAGGAACGATAACCAGATCGTATTCAAGCCAAGAACACATATGCTAATCAAATACCACGATGAATAAGATGAAAGCAATTCACCTTTCATAGCTTTACATAAAATCATTGCAAACAAATGAACAACAATATCATATATTATTATGGAACTCAATGCAATACATTGAGAATGGGCCTTCACTTAAATAGACAAGGAATAATAATCTAAGAACCAGTCAAGGTCGTAGATCAAGCCATAAATCAAGGAAATAACTAGTCATCAAAGAACTAGTCAAGACCATAGATTTAGGAGAGAACTAGACATCAAGGATCTAGTCAATACCATAGATCAAGGAAAGAACTAGTTAATACCATATATCAAGGAAAAACTATACCTAACAACTAGATAATATCTCCTAATATCTAAATAAGATAAAATAAATATCCACACACATAAGTGGGTGAGGATAAATACAATAAAGGTAAATAAAATACCTAGGCGAACATGAGCTAAGGTAAATAACTACTCATATGCGAGCCTCTGTTTCCATTCATACCAGTGAGACGAGAGAGCATAAATATTAACTATGTAGTTTGGAAAAAACTTATTAAATAGTAGATTTTATTACCTGTACCAATAGTCTCTGCTCCAAGTTCCTTCTCGCAATATTTCCCTAAAGTTCATTTAGAGACGACACTCTCTTCTTTCTGGGAGAGTGAGAATCACAAATACCCTACAAAAAGTGAAAAATAAGTTAATAAAACTAAATATATCTATACTTATTCAATTAGTTACATAAAAAACAACCCTATTTTCGACGAGATTATAAATTGATCAATGAATAGTTGAGCACCAATTTTCAAAGGTACAAATTAATATAGAGGTAATTTTACAATATTTTAAATGAATTATATATGTAATGCAATTCAAAACACTTCTAGAACATAAACAAGGGCACATTTAATACACTGAAGATGAACTCCATGAAGTTTTGGAACAAGGACAACAAAGAGGTGGCAGGGGTGGGGGGAGATGAAAAAGTGACCAAGTAATAAGATTTAGACAAATTTGTGTACACTTGATATCTATTTGTATCTGAGCTTGATAGGTGAAGGTCCTTAATAATGTCATGTTTCTATTGAGCTACCTTGATTTAACACTAGTCCATAGTTGTTGCTCCTTTAAAGTTGTACATAACTATAGTTGTTTCTTCTGCCAGTATATAACTGTAGCTATAAAAATTGAGTGATGAAATGGATACTATCAGATGCGTCTATCTACATATTCTGGCTTTGCATGTTTCTATGCAAATCAAACAATTTGTTTGAGTAGGAGAAGCTTTGAAATGCTTGGTGAGATCAAGATAGATATACAGTAAAATATCCAATATCAAAAAGGGTTGTAAAGTTTGTAAGATTGATAATTTTCATGGCAAACCCTTGATTCCATAGACTATTTTCTAGATTGTAGATGTTATTAAAATCTTATCTTTCTTTCATTCATTCCATACCAGCAAAACAAAGGTATAATTGTTTTTTTCATTATATAGATACTTAAGCTCATTCTCAATATTTATTTCTTTAGCATTCTAATTCACTTATCCAAAAATGTTCAAAGACAACTAAACATAATACAAATTTGAAAACAAATTATTGAAGGAAAAACCTACTAAAACCCCTTGTGATTGACAAAAGGGGGTAAATTATGAGGGGCCTGCTTATTAAGTTGATAGATGTCTAAAACCAGTGGTATTTGTACCAAAGCAATTTGTATGGTTGATCCATACACATGAATATTGAATGTACATCTTTCAAGAAAACAATTATCTCAAGTTGTGCCTAAATTGAAAGGGAGGAATGTAAAAATCCAGAAATGAGCAATGATGTCGAGCATTTTTTGGGCTACCATGGAATTTGAAACTATGTTATCTATCAAAAATGTTCTTTCATTATGTTTTGATGCATTTGCATATCCTGTTTCAAAGGTGGTTGTTGACAAATACCTTGCTTTTGTAACTAACTACACCTCCTCTCATTGACTTCGACATATTCTCACTACACTACACTCTATACATATATTGCACCCATACACCACAGTCACTGGCATACTTGCCTTCTAGAATAGTGTGACCAAAAAAGATGTCTTTAGGTGTGATTTTGAAGAAGCTTTTGATTCTGCACAAGAGAAAAGAAACATAACGAACAATTATGGTCTTAAACCTTGCACCATTGGTTGGAATGATTTATGGACATGGCTCTTCACATGTATGATGACATAATGAGAATAAGAGAAAATATAAATGAGAAATATATAATTGGCTATGGTGTTACAAACACTTGTTTATAAATGTGTTCTAAAGAATTGTAATCGAATTGCTATAAAGAGACTACACAGTCACTACCCACAAAGCTTGTGTGAAGTTGGAACTGAGCTCGAAACAATTGGAAGCATCAAGCATAGGAATCTTGTGAGTCTGCATGGATATTCGCTTTCTCCACCTGGAAACCTATTGTTTTATGATTACATGGTAAACAAAATTCTGTGGGACATCCTACACGATGAGTAAAGAAAGTGAAGATTAATGTTTCTCGTGGTATTACTTGTTGTAGAGGTAAATACTGAGTCTTGGCAGAGCAATGAAGTTAAAGATGGTCTCACAGAAGGTGAGGATGGAGACAAATCATCTACTGGTATTCCAAGTGAAGACCGCAGTGGAATGGGTGAGGAAATTGAGAAAACATCAGAAACATCCAAGACAACTCTATCATCAACATCATGTAAAGAGAGTAATCCAACAAAGGATCTGGTTGATGGAGAAATAGTTAAAACAGTGAAAAAGTTCAGACAACAACAGTCTCAGTGAAGAACCGTCCACACCTTCCTAAAGTAACTGGTATTGTCTACGATGACAGGGGCATGAAGCTACTGGCAAATGTGGCAACCTATGAACCTTCAAAGGATGAGCAAGTTTCCTTTGGCAATTCTGGAAGACGAGTTTTTGTGATAGTAGATGATAGTTTGGACAAGTCTATGGTTAATACCTCCTCATGCGGCTCAAAAGCTAAACAGCACAACACAAAACATAACCTCATTGACCAAGAACCAAAGTTGTAGAACTGGTCATAAGAGGAGGCTAAGAAATATAGTTCTACTCTTTAAACAAAATTTACATACAAGTATAAAGAGCCCAAAAAAGCAATTTAAATGCAAAATAAAATTTAAAAATAGTAAAGCCAAAGCAACATGCAAAATCAGAAAAACAGAGTTGTTAAAAATAGCAAAAACAAAATTGTTAAAAATAACAAAAGTAAAATTGTCAAAAATAGCAAAACCGTCATTTAAGCCGTCAAATTTGACACAGTCCCATGAATGTCCGCAAAGCCTTTTCCCATAGGGATAACGCCTTTGACGTACATATAAAGAGCCCCTAAAATTTGATAAAACATGAAAAAAGGTGAGTAAAGTTCCACTTTGGGAGTGGGGTTTGGCCGAGAGCGGAAGTGGAAGCTTGTTAAGTTTCAGCCAACGCACTTCCCCAAAAATAAAGGTATCGATATAATCTCGTCTTTTCCACAAGCCTCCACAATTAAGTAGTAAATTATATCGAAAATATTTGTTGGATTAGATCCAAGATTCTACTTGAATGCTGCGAGTATTGTAATCCTGCGGGATCCTCTTTACGGCAAATTATTCAATCTAGGGTTGAATGAGTTTATAATTGAAGCCTGTGTTCGAAGGACGAAATGGGTAATCTGTTTACAAAAAGGTCAAGGTTACTGATATTGACAGGGCAATATTGTCTCTTAAAACCCAAAGGAGAAAGCTTGCGCAATATCAACACCAGGTGTGTTCTTTCTCAGTATTTGACGTTTTATATGCATATCATTTCAACTTGCGCCAATTCTTGCACATGTCAGACACAGGACTTGCTCTCTTTTTGAAAACATAGTGTTCCAGAAGAATTTTGTTAGTTATTGGTTCAAGGTTCACCGTATAAGTCTGGACTGGATTGTATAATCAGCCAGTAATGGAAGACCTTTCCAGTCCAAGATGATGAGTGACGGCGATATTTAAATCTTGCTAAGGACGTGACCACCGTCTTTTTAAATGGAAACATTAAATAGTTTGCTTTATTTGGTGTGAATTGCTCTACATGCAATCCCACTGTAACTTCATGACGGGTTTTTCTTTTTTAGCTTTCATATGCAACACGCGTATGCTCCGAGATTTTGCGAGTCATGTAATGAAAGAAATCACGTTTTTTTCCCCTCAGCTGTATGTATTAAAATGCTGGCTTTTTTTGGAGGGGTAAACGTTAACTCATTCTTTCTACAACCTTTGTTGACCCAGATTTAAAAATTCCTAGTGTTAGGAGGGGATATGGGTGATGTCCCAGACATTTTGGGGACGTGTTACCTAGATTTTGGAGACGTCCAGGGCATTCAAGGGACGGGAGGCTTGGAGGGTAAATGTAATGAAATTACTTAGATAGATTTAACAATAGATTGCTAGCTGAACACAGAAATAGAACAACAATAATTCACAATTATAATATAGAATAAACAGATACTTGATATTTGATGGACAAAAAAATAAAATGTATGACTCGACCACTTTGAGGGGGCCAAACTCCACAACCATATAAGAAGAATAGTATATGCAATATCATCATCAAATACTAACTACTACTTCCTATATATATCCTACTTAGGCTATGGTTACTCCACGGGCTAACCCTACTAACAATATGCAAACAGAGAAATGTGATATGACAAGAAGAGATTATGTCAGCCACAGACCAGTCATACATATCCCAATACACATTAAAGGTTAAGGGTGTAGCAGGGACATCCCCAATTTTATTTTAATTTTAAATTTTTTTAGAGGCCTTTACTTTAAGACATAATCCCTTAAAAGGCTATTATTTTAACGAAAACATTGAACCCTAATCCAGAAAATACTCTGAAAAACATTAAATAATGTTTAAGCCTCTCAAGTTCATTGAATAAAGTTAATTTACTGAACAATTAGTTTTTATATATTATTTTAGTAGCCACCCCTTGCTATCTCCACGCCATCCCAAAATCAAGGGATTTTTGGCTCTCTCAAAAACCCCATCCCCAAGGTATGAAAATTCTAATGTAAGGAAATTTTACATGCTTTGGGATATTTGCTTGAAATGAATCCTACATTTGTTTTTTTCATTTTTTCCCGAATATTTTTACTCAAACATATTTCATGTTGTTTTGAACTTATCATAATTTGTTGTGGGGACTTGACTACTATGCATGTAACACAAAACTGCTTGAAAAAATGGAAAAAGATCTCCTTGGGATTTGCCTCACATTATAAGGCCGTGATTTCCAACCGCCTTGTCACTTTTTGTCATTTTAATAAAGCAACCAAATGACTTAGTTAATGCCCAAGCCATTTTTACAATTGGAAATGTGTCACTTATTATTCGAGGTTTTTTCCAGCTATGTAGAACAACAAATTGATGTTATGGATTTGAGGTTAGATTTTCTCAAGGTCCAAGACATATTCAAATTATTTTTTATTGACTTTTTCTCCAGCACCATGACATTCTCTATTTTATTGCCCTTATTTTATCGTTAACATTTAGGACCAACTCTTGAGATGTGACTTTGTGCTTTCTAAGAGAAAATCAAATGTTATCTTGGTAATATATTGGTCGTTCAATCTTGCTGTTGTTGTTTGGAGGTAAAATATTAGTCGTTCATTAGATTAGATTGGAAAACAAAGGGATAAGGCTTGATCAATGGTTTTATTGATTTGAATAGATAGCTCTTCGCATCTCATTTAAGTTATTTCCACTTCCTCATTATGATCAATTACTTATATTGTGCATTTTTTATCGTTTAGGCTAATAGAATTAATGCATGTGTCTTGTGCAACACTAACTTATCTTGATCTACGTGTTTTTTCACTACGATTGTTATACTTGCTTGGATAGATTTATTTCTTACTTGATTACTTTGATTGTGTGACAAATTTTTATATGCGGCTTGAGTGCCTTGATTGTTGTGACATCGTGGGTGTCCTATTATTGTAGCTCTATGCCTATCCTATGTGTATGCACTTCTTTGTATGCGGCTTGAGTGCCTTTATTGTGATTGTATACACCTTATTTTCCACTCTTAGCCTTAAGGCTTAGGCATACACAGAGTAGGGTTGGGCTGGTTGGAAGTATCTCGTGAGAGAATCGTTGTGGAATTGCCTTAGTTTACCCTAACATGCCTCATTAGTACTGTTGTCGCTGAAATTCGCACCCTTGTTGAATCAGGAATTCAACATTTTAGTGAAAACATGAATGATCTTGAAAGTGTGGGGGCAATCAAGATCAAACCTCAGGTGAAAGGGCCGGTTCCTCTCACCCCCATTACAACCACTCTAACCAATTCCTACTCTAACACTATCTAATCCCGCCTGGCCTGACTTGATATTCAGGGCCCCCTATCTATATATGGCATTGACCAGGCGACTTCAGCCGGGTAGGGGATTGACCTCTCTCTATATGGCCCCCTATAGAGAATAGAGATTAGATGGGCGGAGTTATGTCCTGTAGTTCAGGGCCATAGTGAGGTGGGTCACCCGAAATCACCCCCGCGCCCTAAATTAAGAATTCCAAGGAGGTAGGGTGAGAGAGGAAGAAAGCTGAAATAAAAGGGAGGCGATGCACCAAACTGGAAAGTGGATTGATTATGGCTCCAAAAGGCATAAATATGAACCTGCAAACGAAGCTTGGAGGAATGCATACAACTTTGAAGGACACAAAATGGGAAATAATGGAGGCACGCAAAAGGACAAATATGTTCACATTAAACACAGAGCATTCAAAGGAACGAAGTCACACTTGCATTAATATCAAAACTTAACCATTTATAGACACAAAGCCGAGGCAAGAAATCTCCATATGTGAGTTACAGAGGCCGCGAGCAAGAGTTTTACAAGCTCATAAGGAGGAGCTGCAAATTTAATAGAAAATAACCCATATTATGTGTCAAAGCACTTACATTTATATAATTTTAGAGAGAAGAGAGAAGAGATCGATCACATCCAATGATCAATGAAATCAACCACCCACCACCACCAAGGACCAATCGCAGTCGGTATGGGCGTTTAACATTGCCCAAGTGCACGCTAGTAGATCACCAAAGGTCACAAGAGGACGACGCCGCTCAAAATTAAATTTGGGTTGGTGGAGTGGTTGAACATCTGGTTCAAAAGAGGCACGGTTTTGTCATGCCGCACGAAATTTAAATGATTTTGCTTGATCCGCTATTGCCTCTTTCATTTGGCAACTTCTCACATCCCGCCCCTTTTTAAAACTTCCCCATATAGCCGTTTAATGCTTCTGCTTGCGCCGCAGAGTCTTCTTCCCTATGTCGCGGCTTTCTTCCATTTCACGACTATGTTCCTTTGTTTCGTGGCTTTTGATGTATTTTGCATTCAACCTACCTTCTCTACATGTCACGAGACTCCAACTCTTTTCCTCGCAACTTTGTCCTTATGCGTTCTTTGAAAGCCCCACAACTTTGTCAACTCCGCAGAATACTACATCTTGATGTCCGTGGGAACATTAAGTACTTTGTTCGCGACTTCCAACCTTAGCCGCATTCAAACTTGCTTGCTTTTTCCGTGCGGTGTCTTGCGACACTTTTTCCTTGCATCACAACTTCTCTTGGGCGGATTGCATGCTTTGTCACAGTAACTAACCAACTCCTTGGAATTCCCTATTTTCCAAGTCCACATAACATTGACATTTGACCGGTCTCGCGTCTTCCGCGAGACACTGGATCCTCAACTCCTTCATTTCGCGGGTCTTCAAATTGGAGCCGCCTAAGTCTGAAACTTGGATGAGTTGTTCAAAATAATACGGGGTGCTATTTTGGACAACAGTTTGGTGACTTTTAGGGAACATTTACCCGCTAGATGGTCCGATCAAGCTGCTTTTAACATCCATTGGGCATGGAGTTAGCATTTTTCTTTGAATTCTATTTCAAACCAAAGCTGCTCTATCATTCTCTGTGGACTCAGCCTGTGAGATGCAAATAGGACCAACACTTATGCAAAAGCACTTATTTAAAAGACCACCATAAGGATTGAGGAAAAGGAACTCAATTGCGATCAACACACAACAAAAGGTGGGAACCCCAATAACAACAAGGAAAGGTAAAACAAGAAACAAAAGTATGTACAAGATGCAAGAGACCAGACTTAATGAGAAGGTTTGAGATAGATCCCATTAACTGGGATCTAAAGTGCCCCTATCAAGTTTGGACAACTCAAAAGAGTTGGCTTGCTTGCCACGCATCAAACTTGGAGTGCCGCTTTGGTTTAGCTTTGCGTCCCATTTCAGGACGAGATCTCCTATTTTGAAAGCCCGTGCTTTAGCTTTCTTGTCAAACCACTTCTTGGTTGACCTGCTCTTCTAATCTGATCATGACGGATTGCCTCAATTCCTCAAGCTCAATCAATTCCGCAATTCTTATTATTCTTTGATCTTCACCCTCAAACTCTAACTACTGGTCCAACTCCAATGAAGGCAACTCCAGAGACAAGGAAGCCTGGCTTCTCTACCATACACAAGGATGAAGGGAGAGTTGCCAATTACTCTCTTTGATGTGATCCTGTCAGCCCACAAAGCATTTTTACCTTGGTGTGCCATTGTCTTTGATTGATCTCCATTGTTCTCTTCATGATTCTGATCAGTTCTTATTAGTAGATTCTGCCAAACCATTACCCTAAGGGTAGTAATTGGAAGAGGTCTTCAAGTATATTCCATGTCTAAGAGCCCAATCAGAGATTTTAGAGCCTAGGAAGGCTTTTGCATTATTAGAAATAATGGTTTGAGAACACCAAACCTTGTCACAATGTCTTCAAGAAAATCAAGGATAGCTGATTTAGTAGCTTCCTTGAGTGCCACAACCTCCGTCCACTTGGTAAAGTAATCAGTTGCTTTCAAAACCCATATATGACCCGCACTTGACACGGGATTAATCATTGTAATAAAATCAAGTCTCCACTGAGAAAATGGGTCATCTGCCTGAATGAGATGAAGTGGGTGGGCCACCATCTTCTTTTTACCAATGAAGAAAGCACATTCCTTACATTTGACCCATTGATGAGCATCTATGAACAATGTGGGCCAAAAGTATCTTGCCTTTATAATTTTCATCGTTGTGGCCTTGGTTGAGAAGTGTCCACTGGAGAAACCATTATGGAACTCCATTAGGACTTTGTTCACTTGTTCACCCTCAATGCGCCTTAGCAATACTCCATCGAGGTTCTTTATGAAAAGAACCACCAATCAACGATTAAGGAATGAATTAACGCGTACAGTGCCGCCTCTTAGTTTTGTTTAAGCCGGGAGGATAATTACTCGCAGATAGGAATCTAGATATATTGCTAATCCAACTGTTGTCATTATGTGGATCCACGGTAGGTTGTTCCTGTTCTTGCCCCTCTTCCATGAAGGAGGTCCCTTGATTAGCTTGAGCATCGAAAGCCAATTGCTCACATAATGCTCTGCCTTTTACCAATTTCGTGGCCTTGATGATCACATCATACTCCATAATCTTGGTCACCCATCCAACTCTCTTTTCATTGATTTCCACTCCCATAATGAAGTCTCTCACACTGGGGTGTGAGACTAAAACTTTGATGTGGCTAGCGGCAAGCATGCTCTTGAATTTCTTGAGAGCTCTCATGATGGCAAAGACCTGCTTTTCTACATGACTATATTTTAATTCATAATCCTTCAATGTTTGACTAAAGAAGGCCACTGGTTGCTTTGAACCCTCATCATTTTGCCGTGTCAAAACCGCGGCAATGCTGGCTTCAATCCCATAAACATAAAGGATGAAATCTTTTGAATAGTCAGGGTTGATAAGTGTGGGTGCTTGAGCAATTACCTGTTTGATCTTGGTAAAACTTTCTTTTCCTTCCGTGGTCCATTTGAAAGCCGCATCCTTCTTGAGCAACATTAAGGTAATGGGCTTGGCAAGTCCTACAAAGTTAAGAATGAACTTCCTAATAAAGTTTATCTTACCGAGGAAAGATTGTAAAGCCTTCTTGTGAGTTGGCAAGGAGAGAGAAAGGATAGCGGAGATTCTTTCAAGGTCAATGGCAATACTATCCTTTGAAACAACATGACCCAAAAGTTTGCCCTATGAAACTGCAAAATGCACTTTTTAGGATTAAGAGACACTCCAAACTCTCTACATCTTTGAAAACTTTCTCAAGATGACTGATATGATCTTTACTCTCTTTTGAGAAAACAATGATATCATCCAAGTAGATGAGGATGAAGTCATTTATGTAGCCCTTGAATGCAATATCCATGGCTCTTTGAAATGTGGCACCCGCATTTGACAAACCGAAGGACATCTTCTCATATGCATATGTTCCCCACTTGGTTGTAAATGCGGTCTTATGTTGATCTTCTTCTCTAACCCTGATTTGATTGAAACCTGAGTAGTCATCAAGCATATAAAACCTTTCATCTCTTGCTACTTTGTTTGCAAAATTTGTTCCATAGAGGGCAGAGGATAATGATCCTTTAAGGAGGCTCTATTCAAGTCTCTAAAATCCACACATAGTCTGATTTCTCCATTCTTCTTCCTAACAGGGACCAAGTTAGCCACCCAAGAGGAGTACTTGATGGGAATATAATTTTGGCCTCAACGAGCTTTGACAACTCTTTTCTCTTGAGGGGTTCTATTTTGGGATTAACAAGCCTTTGTTTCTATCTAGTTGGCTTGGCACTAGGATCAAGATCTATGGTGTCTGAGTAATGCTAGTGTCAAAGCCCTTGAGATCTTCATAACTCCATGAGAAGACATCATGAAATTTTTGTCCTAAGGAGATAAAAGCTCGCTTGTCAGATTCATCACATACCTTTCCAAGCAGTAGCTCCTTGTCTTGTGTAATGGTGACTGATTGGTAGTCCTTTTGTTTTGCTGTTATATTCTTTCTTTCTCCTTTGAATTCATCATTAGGGTTGAAGATGTCTTCAAGAGTGACCAACCCTTTAGGCAATTTGTTTGTTCTTAGCTGAATGATTTGATCACCATAACCATTATGCAAATCATATTGTAATTTTGAGGAGAACTCAACTTCATTTTGGATGAACTGAACAATTTGTTCATCACTATCAAAGATTTGCCAGCTAACTTCATTATCTGGAATTGATGGTCTCATAACCATCCTAACATGTTGTTCATTGCCTTGGATGAGATCTTTAGCTGGTGAAAACTGTGATCCAATGGCCGCCATCTGATCAACTTCTTGAATTACATTATTTTGCATTGGGACAAGTGCTTTGCTTGTGTTAGCGACAAGAAGCGGTTGTATAGAACAACCGTTTGAAGAGGTAGATGCGGGTTTTGTCCTTGTAATCTATCAATTTGATGATTTTGGCCATATCTTTGATTTGGATATTGGGTTCTCTGCGGCTGATGACCTTGGTTAAAACTTTGGCTTGAAGACTGCCCTTGGTTAAAACTTGGGTAACTTCTATAGGATTGAGCTTGTTGCCTCTTCAGAGAGACAATTTCATTAGACAAGTTCTTAACCAGGGTTCTAAGGTCATCATCATCATTTTGTTTTTAGGAAGGATAGGAAGTGGAGGCAGAAGATGGGGCATTTGGCTCAGGAATGGGAGCAAAAGAAGGTTGGGTACTTTGAGGCAATTCAAAAAAGGGGCATATGCAATCTAGGGGCTATTTTTCCAGCTTGTATCAAACAATTTTCAGCCCTAATGGCTATTGCATATGCGTTAGGTAATTGGATAACACCCATATATTGTATCATTACAACTATGTCAGAATTTAAAGCTCTTAAGAAATATAGGAAAGCACCTTGTGGAGTTGGTCTTAATAGAACTGGAATTCTATCCCATGTTTTCTGAAATTTGAAGTTAAAATCCGCCACGAGTTCATTGTGGGCTCTTTTGATGGTTGTTAGTTGTTCTAATAGGGATATGATGTCTACTGTTTCATCAAATTGTTGACAAAGGGCTGTTCCAAGCTCATCCTATGTATGAATGGAAGTAGACCTCAAATTCCTATACCATTGAAGTGCTTTTCCTTTTAGTGAAGAAGCAAGAAGCCTAACTGAAACATCATCTTCAGTAATAACTAATAAGATGAATTGAATATACATTTGCAACATCATGGATATGATCTGTAGGGGTTGTAAGGTTTTCACCAATGAATAAAGGAATACTTTTCAGAGCAGACATTGGTATATCATGTTGGGATTTAGAGCCAAGGGACTACCACCATTAAAACTTACAAAGGGTAGATTTCTTTGATGCACCATGAAGGGAATAGGCCTTAAATTTCTGATGGAGAAAGAGAAGGGTCTACTAGGAGGAGTGGAAAGACTTCTATTTGAAGGTAAAGAGATCTCTTGAATTGATCTTTTTGCTCTCCCTTTTCTTCTTCTTGGTGAGAGTTAAAAACTCAAAAGATTCACCTCTTGATACACACTTTGCCTTGTTTGTATCCTTCTCATGAAAGTGAGCAAGTGGATTGCTTAATCAATAGATTTAAACTTGGGAGTCACCAGATGTGTAGGAAGATGCCTCCAAAGGCTGAGATCCGCTAAGACACACACCAATCTTAGTGGAGATGGTGTAAAGCTCATCAACTTTGTCCCACCGGTGTGCCAAAACTGTTGTCGCTGAAATTCACACCCTTGCTGAATCAGGAGTTCAACATTTCAGTGAAAACATGAATGATCTTGAAAGTGTGGGGGCAATCAAGATCAAACCTTAGGTGAAAGGGCTAGTTCCTCTCACCCCAGTTCGTTGCAACTACTCTAACCAACTTCTACTCTAACACAATCTACTCCTAAACTAAGAATCCCAAGGAGGCAAGGCGAGAGAGGAAGAAAGCTGAAATAAAAGGGAGGTGATGCACCAAACTGAAAAGTGGATTGATTTTGGCTCCAAAAGGCACATTTATGAACCCACGAATGAAGCTTGGAGGAATGCACACAACTTTGAAGGAAATAAAATGGAAAAGAATGAAGGCGCGCAAGAGGACAAAGATGTTCACATTAAACGTGGAACATTCAAAGAAACGAAGTCACACTTGCATTAATATCAACACTTAACCATTTATAGACACAAAGCCGAGGCAAGAAATCTCCATATGCGAGTTCAAAGGTGTGAGCAACAGCTTTAAAGTTCATTAGGAGGAGCTGCAAATTCAATAGAAAAGAACCCTATTTTGTGCCAAAACACTTACATTTACAGAATTTTAGAGAGAGAGAGAAGAGATCGATCACATCCAATGATCAATGAAATCAACCACCCGCCATCATCAAGGACCAATTACAAGACAAGTATGGGTGCTTCACATTGCCCCAAGCGCACACCATCAAAGCGCCGGTGCACAGGAGGATGACGCCGCTCAAAATTAAATTCGGGGTGATGGAGTGGTTGAGCGTTTGGTTCAAAATAGGTGCGATTTTGTCATGCCCCACGAACTTTAGATGATTTTGCTTGATCTGCGGCTGCCTCTTTCATTTAGCAACTTCTCACATCCCCACCTTTTCAAAACTTCTGCAAGCCGTTTAATGCTCCCGCTATGTCGCGGAGGTCTTCTTCCTATGTTGCGGCTTCTTCCACTGCGATTATGTCCCTTTGTTTTGCGGATTTTGATGTATTCCACATTCCATCTACCTTTTCTACATCCTGTGACACTCCAACTCCTTTCCCTTGCGGCTTTGTCCCGATGCGGTCTTTGAAAGCCCCGTGACTTTGTCAACTCTGCGGAATACTACGTCTTGATGTTTGTGGAACATTAAGTATTTTGTTCAGCTTCCAACCTTAAATGCATTCAAACTTGCTCGGCTTTTGCCGCATAGTGCCCCATGGTACTTTTTCCTTGCATCGTGGCTTCTCCTAGGCGGATTACATGCTTTGTTTTGCGGAAGTAACCAATTTTGCGGAATTCCATATTTTCCAAATCGACATAGCACTAACATTTGACAAGTCTTCCACTGGACATTGAATCTTCAACTCCTTCCTTTCGCTGGTCTTCAATATGGAGCCGCCTAAGTCTGAAACTTGGATGAGTTGTTCAAAATAGCATGGGGTGCTATTTTGGACAACAATACCTTTAAATGACCTTCCTATTACCTCCTTACTACGTCTTTATGACTACTTGACATCCTTAGTATTATCACCTTCACATCTACTAATAACACCTTCAAATCCCCTTTAGATCACCTTCATACATGCTCGAAGTGTTTACTCCGCCCCCATTCTCTCTCCTTTACTCGCCTTTATGTCGGACTATTTGTGGTCATGCCATCTAGTAGAACTTTTTTTTCCAAATGACTATATTGATCATGGTCAATGTCGCGAGCGAAGAGAGATAGTGTCGAAAGGTTATGTTCTCCTATAAATAAGCGTCATTGTTGTCATTTATCTATATCATCATTACGTAGTCTACTCTTGCCTTCACTCGCTAATATGTCCTTATAGGTTTAAGAGGTTTAGGGTTTAACGAGGCTTATACTTGGAGGTATACTTTGGAACATTGGGTTATTAGGAGCAACAAGAATAAGAGTTGCACCAACAAGGTCTACCAAGTCTTTGGAGCATTGGGTTATTAGGAGCAAAAAGAGTAGGAGCTGCACCGACAAGGTCTATCAAGTCTTTCGAGTCCCCAATTTTGGTCTACTTAGGTTTTCTACCTATTCTCTTGTGATCCACCCATAACAACTCTCTCATGGGGTGTTACTAACCGTGATAGGGTAATGTGCCAACAATGTTTTCACAAAGGTAAGTATCCCTAACCCTTCTCTTTCCTTTATGTTGGTGTGATTAATTATGTTTGATGTATCATGTATTAGACTAGGATAGAGTAGCATATCTTTGTTTATTGCATTATCCCTTATAGCCCATGGTTAGTTGCCAAATGACATTATGACCCTTAGTCTAGACTTAGCTCTTGCTTATTATGATTGCTTTTACAACCTTAGGATTCTAGTAAGACCCCACCCCTATCTTAGACACAGGCTTTAGAACCCTATGCCTTTGATACGAATGTGGATTACTCTTCCAAATCCACGATTGTTATGCCCTTAGAGGCTATCCTTGGCTTGTGTGTTGGCCCTAGAATGGTCCTCTACTTATATCCTAATCTATATTATTGAGAAGAGAGAGAGAGGATAATTTTATTGACTATCTTAGCTAACATACATTTTGGTGACTCCGATGTGAATCTCACTCCACCATTGAGTGAGTTATCTTCACGTTTCATTTTATCCCGTATTATCATCTTTTTTTCCTTTTGCACCTATAAGCTTTATCACCATCTTCTTCATCACTTTGTAATCTCTCATATTTATTTATTGTGTAGTTCTAAGCGTCTTATCATCACTTATGATCATGTCACCGCTCAAGATTTTAAGCGCCGCATGACCCATTTTGATCTTATATGGGTTGCTCCTTTCTCCCTCCAATGCTCACCATTGAAGGTAACATGGTGTTTTTTTTCACACTCTCAACCTACACCAACCATCCAATATAACATGGCCAAAGATTCACAAGAGGATTTGCCCATATTCGATGTGTATTTGGACCAAGGTCCAAATGATGATCTTCTCATCTTTGACCAAGATCCACAAGATGATCTTTCCGCATATTTCTATGAACTATTCAATTATGAACCTACCAATTTTCACTTTGATATTAATGACGACTTTACATTTTGTAAACCTCCCGCTATCCTTTATTGAAAACACCAATCGGGTCATTCAACAATTTTAAATTTTACCTCCGAAAATCAATTGAAAAAACTAGACATAATTGATTGCATCGGCCATATTGTTGAAAAATTCGATGCATTTATAAATCATCCCAGATAAAATCAACTGCATCGCCAACTTGCTGAAAATGTAAATGCAGTTTGAAATAATCCTTTTGCTGTAAACTGTATCGGCCACCTTGATTATATCATGGTCGATGTTGTAGAAAAGTCTGTTGTCCATGATTCCACATTATCACATGACACGCTTAATTCTCTCAAATCACTAATTTCAGCAAGATTCACAAAGTAAATCACCATACCGATCAGAAATATGTGGATCTCGAACTCAACATCACTTACACTAGTCCACCACCTCACATTTTTTCTCTTTTGGGGGTATCTTTTGATGCCCATCCCTCTATTAGTCCACATTTTGGGGCATCTTCTAATGCCTATCCTTACCTCAATTCACGCTTTGGGGCATCTTTTGATGCTCACGTTTTCTTTATCGTAATCTTAATAACATCTTGTTTTACCATCCTCTTGTCATCTCAACCTTTGGGAAATCTTACGATGCCTATTCTTGTTCTTTCTCGAGCTTGGGGGCATCTTACATGCCTTCAATTTCCCATTACCTCATATATAATCCAAGAACCTTGTAATTATTGAATCCAAACAAATCCAACTTCAAGAAATCTCCAAAAATGTTGCCTAACCTCGAAGAGTATACCACTCCAAAGCTGCGTTCTTACGCATTTAGATATTTAAGCCATCTAGCATGTCAAGAAATATTTGCACAATTTGCAATTGACAATGGTGACAAAAGATGCTCTACATGAGGTAAGTGACAAATCGATCACAATGAAATAAGAACTCATGGCAACCCTTTTAGTCAACAATTACAAGCACAACCTATCATTGGCAATCGACCCAACGCAATTGTGGGTCTTATAAGTTCGTATATCCCAACTAGAGCTAACATCACCAAGAAGGGTAGCTCTCTCTTCTAAAATAAGTATTTATCCTTTATTAAACATGAATAAACATAATACTTGACTCATGAATGGTTCAAAACACAAATGTCACATATATATTGATCACAATTACATAGAATTCAGAAATATATGTTTGAATCAATTATATTCATATCTCTCACTTCTTACATTGATTCCTCTCTTTCATCTTCGTGATTATATTAACTCTTCTCACTCATTTTCATGATATTCTCTTCCCCCTCATTTTACATCATTATATAGCCTTTAAAAGAAAAAGGTTGTCTTTTTCACTCATAATGACTCATGGTAACCATTGGTTAATACTTATTTACATTATTAACTACTAATTAGTGGATATTTACATATATATCATGGTGTTTATGCATTTTCCTTGTGTAAACTATTATATATTCTTCATTATTATCATTTTAATATGTTTCGTGTTCCACTTGTGTACTATAATGCTCATATAAATCCCGCCAACATCATAAAAGAGCTTTATAATACGAAGAACCTTGTCAACAACATTATCCCCGGACTTCAAACATTGTCTCATCCTCGAGACAACCAAATGATGAAGAACCTTGTTAACATTTATCTTGTCCCCAAAACAAGTTTTGATGAATAAATCACCTAGTTTTCCAAGTTTAGAAGAAGTGCACCTTGGCTTCTCTTTCAAATATAAATTTGTCAGGATCTACTTCTGATTCATCTTTAGAATCTTCATCTGCGGAATCTACATAAGGTGTTGTACCTTTCTAGTGCCTCCATTCCCTATGGCTTTCGTCTTGATCCCTCCATTCCGGTAGAATTGTGATTCCTTTGGGCAATTGAATGAATCATTTTTTCCATTACCATCTTGTGGGACCTTTTTGAAATGTCCGACATGTTTTGCCTCTTTATTAAGGATTTTTGTACCATCTATAGACCGATGCGGCTTTGGGGCATACATACTCATCATGTGTGATATGGCAATTAACACACAAACTGTGATCTGGTTCTTTAACATCACAATCATCATCCTTCTTTCTTCCATCTTGTTCATTTTCTATTGTACCATTTTTCGACCTAAGTATATTTTTCTTCTTCTTATTTATCACCTTTTCCATTCCAAAATTTCCCTCATGTACTTTTCTTTCTATTTCCTCTTGGTTTTGGTTCTTTTTCCTTTCTTGTTATCTCTCTACATTTTCTTTCCTCTGCTCTGCAACATCCTCACACAATGTCACAATTTCATTTTCTCCTTTAATACTTATCTCTTCTTCTTTTTCCATTTTTGGTTTTCTAGTTTATCTTCCATATGATTCTTCTTTGCTTGCCATGATTTTTCAGATTGTAGTGTTTTTACATTGTTGAGTGTCGTGACAACCTCTTGTTGTGGTCTGGCCAATGCTATGGATGTAGCTTTCTCAGATGTTTCTATTATTTTGGTCTCTTGTTCTGTTTGTGTCCCTTCCTCTTTGTAAGATCTTTTTTTAGTATGTCTCTTCTTCTCACAATTCCATACTCCCTCTCTTGCGCATTGGTATTATAAATATACCATGTTTGCGCTTGATCCAACAAGGTTGTGGCAATTCCACTTGCCTTGTGCTTAAGCATAATAACTATCTTTACTTGCTGAATTATCTCGCACTTGAGTACATGCTTAACAACATCCTCCATGCCTCTATAATCTAGGAGCTTCATTGACATCTAATAAAGATGTGTTGTTGTGGGACTTGGGCCTATACTGCTTGCACATTTGTCCCTCCAGGGCTCCCATACCAACACTTGGCGTTGTATCCCCTTCCCCTGATGTTAGTATCTCGTGCACACTTGCTGATGGTGCTGTGCTTCCCAGTGGATTAGCTATTGGTGGTGTTAGAGTTGTAGGGTTATTGTTTTTCATTCCTCCACCCGGTATCTCAAGAAAACTCATGCCAGGGCGTGATGTATTTGAACTATTTCTGAAAATCGACTTAATCTGTATGTATATTATCCCCTGTTCAAGAACAAATTTCTCTCTCTCACCCGTTTTTGAAGTCTCTAACATCCAACACCTCAACACTTCCTCTAAAGTCTCTTCTTTGATAACTTGAGCACGCGTTGGAGATGGCTTTAAGTAGGGTGGGGACTGATGCTCCTTCCCTCAATTTTGCCCTTCCTTCTCTAGTCAAATTTAATGGATCCCAAGGATCATCCTTTGCTGCATCTCCCTTGGTGTAAATGTCATCATGCTCTTGGCTGTGTGCACCTATACTTTTCTGGGAGTGCTCACCTTATGCATGAGAGTTAATCATGTGCCCTTTCTGGCATGTGCAGGTCCTCGTGGCATCACATGACTTGGACCCCCTCCTCCCGGGGTTCATGGAAAGGACAATTTCTTCTTTTCTTCACTATACTTGTGCAACCTTCTCCTTTGTTTACCTTAGTTCTCCGTCCTGTCTTTTGCTTTGGATAGATACCATTGAGTCTGGCTCAACCTTGCCTTCCCTTCACTCCTACCCTCCTACTGGCACATGCATGAGAGGGATTTAGCTTTCCATAGTCGAGTGTGCAAAACTCCAATCTACCAACATCTTCTTAATCTAGAGAAGAATCTTAGAACTAAAGGATCCTTGTGGCTCACGCAAGAAGTGATAATCTGCTGCCTTCAAGAAGGTATGTGTAGATACAAAAATTCTAATTGGTAGCTACTCAAAGCTCCTATCCCCAGTACATCCACTGTGCAAGTCCAGATCTCATCAATTTCCTAGCTTCTCATTCTGCCCCTCCATCCATGCTAGCTTTTGTCCCAGATTCCTTCTATGACCCACTATGTAGGTTACTAGCCATGCATAGAGATGTTCAGAAGTTCTACAATGAACACCTCATACAATGAACTATAGATTTTTTCCAGCCACTCCTTCGGCTTCAGGCATTCCCTCCCAGGTTTGTCAAAACTATTCCTCCACATGTTCATGTGTCATCCAAAACACCTATTACCATGAGATATCTCCATCTGTTAGTCGAATAAGTCCCAACAATGGTACTAGAATGTTGGGCTATTTTATATGACTCTAACTACATCTGCATTGACTGCACATGCTTAACAAATAAGATATTCCTTCTCTAGCATCACCTAAGTGAAACACTTAGGTGCTCACCCGAGGCACGAAGAGAGGACACCGAGCCCCTGTTGCATTATGACAAGTGGAAATCGTACTTGGTAGCTTAATCATAGAATTCAGAGCACACAACATCGCGAAAACAACATGCAGATGACCACATAACCAGGAAGCATCATAACCAAGCAATTCTCACCAACAAACATAACAAATATCATTAATATACTATCATAGACCAACAAACATGACAAAACGTCATTAATATACTGTCATATCCATGAAAACGGCTCTAAAGATTACAAATCACCATGAAATCTAAGCATAAAACACCATTGGCAAGACACAAGGTACTGAGATTACACATCAAGGCTGCACCTCTTCACTAACATCATCTTCATGCTAGATTATCAAGCATATGAGCATTCAGCCTCATTTGGGTGGCGTTTCCCATAACTTCCTCTAGATTCACCCCCCAATATGCTAGTTGTGGTCGGTTTACATAGTCTTCCCACTGCCATGCTTTACAAAGATGGGATCCTTATCCTTAAAGGTCGATCTCATCCACATCAATGAAGGTGGACTCCATCAGCTCCTGCACATGTCTAAGATTGCTGCACATGACTCACTTCTCGCTTAATTTGTTTTTGTGATTGGATCTGGAACTGTCATAAAAAATGGATAAGAACAAGGCCAACTTTCTTCTGCGCATGCACTACTCTTCCCTTTTTGCCGCTTTCTTGCTGTGCGGTCTTCTGCACATCCTAGTTATGCACACTTGATAAGACATAATTGAGGAATGAAATCCTCTGTGCAAAACTCAGAGTCAATAGTTTTGCAAAAACTTTACTCTTAAAGGTGGCAATTTTTTAATTGTAAACTGAATGTTTATCAAATTGTTCAGACTATTGTTTAAAGTTGTGCAAATTTGACTATAAATAATAAAGAGGGCAACATTTGTGAAGAAATATTTCTTTCAAGTATTTCATCAATCTCTCCATCGATAATTTGACTTTCATACTTTTGTTTTTTTGAACACCATCCTTTGTAGTGATGTTGAAATCAAAGTAAAATCAATTGCCGAATTATTTTTTCTAGAGGTCCATTATTTATGGAGGTTAGTGTCTCTAGCTTTTATCATTCATTATATTGCATATAACTGATATACTGATAATATTTGTCCCCCATCATTTTCTTGATGCTGAGAGGCATGTAATTTGAATTTTCAAATGCCAATATCTTGTGTGAGCTGCACAGTTTTTGAATAAAGGAGAGATCTAATCATGATGCTTTAGTTCCCTCGTTAATATTTTTGGCTCTAGAGGGAATTCTTCAAGGCGATGCTCGTCAAACTAGCGCTAATTGTTGTTAAGAAAAAAATCTACTATAAGCCATGTTCTATTGGTTTAAAGTTTAAATTAAATTGCCCCATTCTAGAAAAAGTCTAAATTGCCTCGTAAGAGGTAAAATTATTGCAACAATTTTTTTGATAAGAGTGTTTCCCTAAAAGATTTTCTGTCATACAATAGCTTCCAATATAATGCATTTTATCTTGGGAGCTATATAATCAGCACCGATGTTATGCTTGATATTGGTTGGAGCATTTGCCTAGCGTTCAACACTACATGTTCAAATACTATATCCTTAATGTTTTCCTGATTTAACTTGACTTGAAAATGATGCATTTATTACTTGCCCACAAAATTGCAAATTACTTGAAGTAATTCTCTTGTTGAACACATTTTAATCAGTTGGGATCAAATTGACTAAAGTTAAAACTTCCAAGCTTGATTATTAGATCATGTTATTTAACTTTTTTCTGATTTGAAACTATTTTCAGCTGGAGGCAGTAATTGAAAAAGAAAAAGAAGCAGCTCGAGATTTGCTAAGAGAAAAAAAAGAAAGAAAGAGCATTAATTGCATTAAAGAAGAAAAAGACTCAAGAAGAGCTACTGAAGCAAGTTGATACCTGGCTTATTAATGTTGAGCAACAGGTTGGTATTTGTGAATAGATCAATTAACTGGTAGTTTGCTGCTAGTCAATTACATTTCTTAACATCTGTGATTGTTTAGTCATGTGATTGTTTTGTGGTAGATTCTATAAGTTTAATTTACTTGGCTAGAGAATGCACATGCTGTTTCAGTGGGTTTTACTGTTTAAGAAGCAGCACTCATTCTACTTTTGTAGCATCAAACTATGCTATGGTGCTTATCTGCATCGTTGGTCTGGGAATGCTGACTTTCCCGCCTGGCAGTTATAGGAAAAGTGAAGGGTGGGTACCATATTAAAATTTTGCTTTATAATTCTAGTTGAAATCCTAAAGACCTCTACCAAATATGAATACAAATGCAGCTAGCAGATATAGAACTATCAAGCAAGCAAAAGGCCGTCTTTGATAGTTTGAAGACAGGAAACAGTGCTATTAAGGCTATTCAAAGTGAGATCAACTTGGATGATGTTCAAAAACTTTTGGATGATACGGCTGAGGCTAAAGCATACCAAGATGTGAGTTAGATTCTGTCTCTAACTTATCTATTTCCTGGAACATGATCCTTGTATTTCTAACTTGCAGATTTTTTTCTTCATCTTTCTGTAATTTTTTTCATTAAATTCCATATTTAATGAAGGCTTTCCTGACTTGTTTAAGGTTTACTTGTTCTGGGTTTACTCCATGTGGTTAGATTTGTGTTGTTGTTGTTTTCTTCTAGCTTGTAGCCTCAATTTTTTTAGATGTTGGTGTTTATTTTTGACTCCCTCTCACTGTTTTAACTGGCTGTAATTTCCAGTTCAATTGACATACTTTGGTCATTTTTGGATGAAATTGTGCTCCTTTCTTCCTTTCTCTTGAAATTTCATTAAACGGTCGCATTTTTAAATTATCGAAGTTAAGGTTACAACGAGATTGAAATGCTTAAAAATGCTACAACCTGGTTTCAACACAAACTATACACTTTTAATGTCTTAGGTATGTTTGTTATACATGTTCTTTGACACTCTTCAGTTCATGTTTTGGCATTGAAAAGTGTGTTTCATTTTTTCTTTCATGACAGACATGGCACAAGATGCATCTATTGCGCTGAGAAGATGGATTGTTATCTGCTGAGTGTAAAGTGGATTGTAATTTGCTGAGTGTATGATGAATTTTCAATTTTGTTATTCCCCATTAGAACATCTCCAGTCTTCTATTCAAAGATTAAACTGACACAAAGCAGATGTTGTGTTTCAGGCTTGAGAGATTTTTCTTGAAATGATCTTTGAATGGGTTGGCATTATTCGATATTATTGTGCTCTCTTTCTGACTTCCTCCCAACATTTCAGTAAATGATTGCATTTTCAAATTTCTGGAATGAAAGTTTCAGCAAGATTGAAGTGCCTTAAAATGTGACAACATAGCTACGACACAAACTATACACTTTGTGTCTTAGTTATGTTTGTTATACATGTTCTTTGACACTTATTTTTAAGTTCATGTTGTGGCAATGAAAAGAGTGATTCACTTTTTCTTTCCCGCCAGACTTGGCACAAGATTGTATGTATTGGGCTGAGAAGATGGATTGTAATCTGTTAATGTAAGATGAATTTTGCTGTTCCCTATTAGTAAATCTTCCATCTTCCACTCAAGCTTAAACTGGCACAAAGCAGATGTGTTTCAAGCATGAGAGAAGTTTTCTTGAAATAATCTCTGAATAGGTTAGCAATAGGAGATGACTTTTAAGTTTATTCATATGGACGTAACCCCAGTGAATTAGGATATCTGATTGGCATTCTATTACTTCTGCATTTCTGTACAGATGGATAGTAAATGGCTAATATCAATAAGTGGGTATTTGCCAACTGACCGGAAAAAGAAATGTGGTCTATTGTTAGAAGGACATATAATTGTGCCATGTGAAAAAGCCTTTTGGAAAGCCTTTGCTCATTTTCCTTCTTATTTTAACTATTTTGAGTTGAAGGGCTTAAGCAAGCTAAAACAATGAACTAAATCTGATCTTAAGAATATGCTAAAATGTACAGAAAACTCAGATCCAAAAATTGTGCATAATTGACTAAAATTGAAAATAAAGAGTACAAGAGCATGAGCAAGGAAAGACCCAACTTGATTCTGCCAATAGTCGATGTGTAGATGACACAAAATCTTAGAACAGGGCTTAGAACAATATTAGAAACAAAATCTGCTAATTTGACGATCTAGAACTATGTCCAAGATAGTTTCAGAGAAGGGTCAAGTTCGGTCGTTGAACTTGGCGTGCGCCGTGGAACTTGTCCTATGCTATCTGCGTGGGATATGAATTTAACTTGCTTATTCGTCAGACTCTGCTGAGTAATAACCTACCTTAGATTTTCCTGATGAAGTGCGACTCTCCAGATTCTGCTTTTCCCTACTTGTAACTCTAGCAAAACTCAAAGCAACATGAAAAAGGAAGCCCTAGACTAGGCCCAAATTGTCCTCATATGGAATTCCAGTGAAGCACTTCTCTACATATCTAGTGGCAATCAAGGTTGATGTTGTTCTATGCGAATCTACTTCCATTCGAATGTAGTGTTGGTCTGGCACTCTCCCTATATGCTGAATCAATGCAACAAATAATCCCTTCTCTTGACACAAGACACTTGGCAACATGTAACTGGATGTATATATCTCAAGTAGTAATGATCTCCAAGTGCAATAGATAGCTCCTCTTGTGATTGTGACCTGTCAATGACCTCTAGGGTTTTCTTTATGTTGGTATCTGTAGATGAATATCTTGCACAAGATGACCCCATAATTCAAACAAAGTATGGCCTCAAAAAGTACCTAAATGGAAAAATGATTGTTTGGCAGAGGGGGATGAGTTTGATAAACTGAATGTGTCCTATATGGCAGTTTTGGAGGTGCCAAATTTGTCCTTCAAAGGATGGGAAATGCTTAGAATGGAGAAACACAAGTTTGCAGAGGTGTGCTGAGTGTCCTAGGAAACCTAGAAATTATCCTGTAAGTGTCTAAGGGAATATGGGTGGCATTAGAATTAATCTGGGATTGACTGAAATGCGGGAAATGATGTTCGAAGGAGCCTAAAGTGGTCAATGTCCTAAGAGGTGTCAAAATTGATGTTACCACATTGTTTGTACCAAAATTAGGGTGCTACCTAGTGCTCCTCTTGAATGTAGTGTGTACATTGCATTAAAGGAAAAACATGTCCCTGAACTTACCTTGAGAGTGTAGCCTAAAGAGAGGATGTTGTAGATGGATTGTTCCGATGTCAGTGCCACACGTGTATGTACCCGCAATCAATTGAAAGTGCAAGTAGATCAATGGTTGATGATATGAAAACATGATAACCAATTTGAAAACTTTGAAACCTTGTAAAAATTGAAAAATTGAAAAATTGGAATGAGCAAAGGAATGAATAAACTTGTTGGTACATGAACCATGACGCCAACCCTGGAAAATGCTGCTTGCAAATGGAAAAGAAATGCCTTGTGTCCCAATTGGCCCTACTACGTGGAGAAATATTGATGCCACAACGTCCACTTCTTGGCCAGAGAAGCAAACAAAATTGGTAATGTAGTTGCCACGGGTCTGATTATCATCCCACTGAGATGTAAACCAAGAGATTAAAGGGGTGCTCTGATATAGGCGAAGCATCCCAAAGAATTGCTACCTGTTGTCCTATAGTCCCAATAATTTGATGTACTGTCTCATTAATCACATGTTACTTTTGTATTTTAAGTTGTATTTTTGACCCTCATTGATCTCATGTTCCTTTTGTGTATCATGTATTATCACTGATTCCTTAGTACGGTTGATCTGAAAACGGTAAAATTTAAACTCACTCAGTGAACCGTTTTTATGAATACTTCATTGAATTTTCTCAAATTAACGTACTACGTTAAGTTTGGCACTTAAAAATGCTGAAATTGAAGTGTAATCAGTACATTTAACCTGTACCCCCAATTCCGCATTCACTCTCTTCAATTCTCATTTTCTCATTAAGTGTGTAATTACGTTAAAAATTTACATATATGCTTAAAAATCAGATCAGAACTGATTAAAAACAACAGAATAATGAAGGAAATCAGAGACACAAAACTCCAAAAGTTGATAACGGAGTTCGTCCGTGAGGGACTGTCTCTGGGTTCGTGAATACGACGAACCAATCCTATTAATGACGCAAAAATAAACACAAATTTTTGCATCAATCTCTGTGATGGGTAATAGGACCTGCAAGTGTCTTAGAGCACCTCTAGAAAGTCTCCACGACCAGCGCTCAGCTTTATAGTGGCATCTTACTGCACAAAACGGTCTCCACCTACATTTTTCTCTTCCCAAAATGAGGCAAAAATTCTCCACAATGGGCAAATATATCTTTGCTATCTTTTACAGTAGCATCCGTGCATAAAAAAATGATAACATGCTTTTTCTCTCCTTGTTTGGGCTAATTCTCCATAGAAATGATCTACAATTATACACAGTCCTGCTAAAAGTCTACCTCAAATAATTTTTTCACCCTTTATAATGTTATCGAGCTTGTGTCCATCGGTCGGGCTCATATCTTTTTGCCTCAAGGTGCAAGGGCCAAATCCCTCCCCAGTGCGCATGTATTTTTGCTTGGTTTATCCTGAATCTGCAAGTTTATAACCAAAATATCTGGCTGCTTACTCAAACCTTAGGCATATAGTCTAACGGTATGACCTATTTTTAGGTCGTGACATGTGCTAAGTTCGAGCCTCAAGGCTCGTGCGAGGGGTTGGGAAGATGAGCTTCGCCCTTTTGCATTTGTTACGGGATAATAATCCCATATTTACTGCACCTATGGATTGGTTAGGATTTTTATAACCTTTTTTGCATGGCTACAACCTTGTCTTGAGCTTGTTTTGTTACGCAGACCCGCGAGCCCTCTTGGCTCGGAACTTAGCTCATTGTGGACTGTTCGCAGGTGGTGATGAGGTGTGTAGCCCGTAGGGCTTGACATTCCACTTGGCACTTGGTCCGCTGTGCATTGATCTCCGGCTCGGTTGTTGAGCTTGGCATGCGAGTTGGTTACATTGATCTCGACAGGTGACTTGGCATGGTGGTTGATCTATGCGGACTTAGTCTTGGCGGTTTACATGATCTCGAGCCCCGCTTATGCTCGACCGGTATGGTGGAGGTAAGGTGACTCGCTTGATGAGATGGCAATTTTGAATAGTTGTGAACTCGCACCGATGACTTGGCAATATGATGAGGAGCTAAGCTAGCTTGATTCCTAGCTCGGTCTCCACTCGATCCTAGCTCGCCGAGTTGGATTGAGAACTTTGAAAAACTTGGGACTTAGTCCCACATGCACTAGAATGTGGACCTCAGTGAGGTTGATAAGCAAATTCACATACAATGTAATGTGAAGAAAGGCGGCAGGTCCCCTCCTAAAAAGAGCGGACCCCACCCGTTGTTGGGCTCCCGATCAACATACTATGTGGGACCCACCTCGACCGTCGAAGACTAGAGGTTGCAAACCATATTTTTGCTCGAACAAAACATTGACATTCGTCGCTCTCACATTATGCAGCTTGCGCGTTCTCATTTTGCCAACATCAACATTGTGCAACCTGTGCTTAATTTTTCCCAGTTGGAGAAAAACTTTAGCGGACTATCTTTGCATTTGGTGTCAGTTTTCCTCCATTTAAAAGGTGCCGAGAAGCTTTGGGCCGAGCTCTTCAAGAAGCAACTGATTTTGGGAAGTTTAGGGAACATTGGAACCGTGAGTATCCTCCGGATCAACGATAACATTATGATCTCTCTCAAACTATCTAAATCTTTGACAATAAGCCAATTGTATGAACCTCTTTTGAGGTGAGGTATGTTCTTGCATATCACTCATCTTAGAAGAAAAGGATTACAAATACCATGTGTAAAATGTATAAAATCAAGAGCTATAATAACCATATAAAAGCACATATACAATCAAAGAAGGATATTTAAACATAGAAAAAGATGTCATCGTATAAACATAGTATGGAACATGTAATCCAGAGCATAGTCATGAGAGATGTCAACATAGAAGGCTGATTCTAATGCGTCATATGTAAATGTATGTAGAATGTCATCATGAAGTCTCATATTTTTGTTAGTTATAAACATGGGAATAGAGTGGGGAAAATGAAACGCGTCTTTATAACTAGGATTTTGTATATAACAGTAGTAGTCCTAGGTTTGTAAGATGCCCTTGTAGGCAAGATATGTAGGCAAGATGTGATCAATATGTAAGTTAACAAATCACATGGGTGTATAAGTATAAAGCCCTGAAATAATGATGTATGGTTGTGATAAGCACAAAGATATCTTACGAGAATTGTGCAAGTAATATTTCCCAACGCACCAAAATGGGAAAAGGTGTAAATTATGTGCCCTGTTGTAATAGTATGCTGCTGAATGGGCAAGCTGTCATAGTGTAAGCTCATAGCTAAGGTGATCATGCCCCTAAGTGGGTGGATAAATCAATGTAAGATCATAACAGAGTCATGCCTCAAGTGGATAAATGTGTTAATGTAGGGATTGTTGTAGACTCGTGCCCCCATGGGTAAGTATAAAGGTAAGCATGTATAAGATAATGCCCTAAGTTAGTCAAGGTAATGATCCCAAGGCATAGGTATGAGAAAATAATCTCAAAGTAAATGTATACATGTAACTATGCAAGTATGATATAGGCTAGAGAAGGAGTTGTATATAAGTGACAGCAATGGCTCAATATGTCAATGGACATAATAGAAATATGAATCGTTACTTGTGGATAGGTGCTTCGATGTAGGGACGCCCCAATATTGCAAGGTTGCCACTAGGTGTAAGCATAATGTAAGTCCATGATCATGTGTAACTTGTATATGTTATATCTAACTTAGTAACATATGTGCGTGTCAAGTGTATGTATGAAGTTATGAACCTCTAGTGATAGGTAGATTAGCATGTTATGATACTATGTGTAATCCAATAGATATCTCATTATGTTAATAGGCCCCTAAGAGGGCAAGATGGAATCAATGTCTGCTCAATATGTAAAAATTTCCCTAAGATCTAAATGACGAAGCTCTTAATAAGTATATCACCAATATAGTATACGACGTGCCCCTTAATTGGTGGTTTATTACTAAGAAATAAAAACTCTTGACCAAATGTGATGGTCAAACCAATAAAAGTGAAAAGCAAGAAGGTGCATGTGCAAACAAGTCAAATAAGGGAAACAAAATTTGGTAAAACAAAGCTAAAACCCCAAGAGGGAGAGTAATGAAAATCACACTTGGGACCAAGTGGCCAAAATGAAATCCATAAAAATCATAAAATCAAACAAAATGACCAGTCAAGAAAGAAAGAAAAATCTAAAAATAAATGATGTGACCACATTGTTCCTAGACTTAACTCGTGAATCCTTTATCATATGTATATCTTTTGTATGTTGTGCCTAACTACATGTATTCAAGTTTGTCGTTTGATATCCAATGTTGTTGATAGGTTCACATATATAGCTATGGAATATGGTATGATAGAGTTGTCTTCTCTTGTGTGTACTTGGATCCTCATGAATGATAGATGTGATGTGTACAACCCATAGATGGTGTATTGTTATGTAGAGATGTAGTTGTAGTAGTTGACCTAATTTTTGACTTATGACCCATGTGACAATTATTACTCGATATATGAGTGCATTTGTGTGTGAATGTCTATGATTACTGATGTTATATTTGTTTTCATGTAATGGTTGAAAGGCACGTGAAATGGGATCATATATAACATGCAAAGTAATGTAAAGTTTATGATAAGTAGGCCTCCATCTCACAATGAAATGTATGATACATAAAAGCTCGAGCAAGTAGGTGCTCACGCTATCCAATTATATGAGTACATGTAGACTTATCGAATTTCATAATGCATGGGATTAATCTTGTCCCATTTATTTCATTTGCAAGTAGTACTTCAAACATGTCATCTTCATCATTATTGTAATTTCTAATGTATTCACTTTTTTCTTTTCTTGATGATGTACTTGGTGTAGAGTGTACCGATTCTCTCTTGTCATGACCATGATTTCACGACCCAAAACTAAACATCCAAAGACCCGTAAAAATCGGGACAATTTTTTTGTAAGCGTTAGCTGAATAATAACGTGA
This sequence comes from Taxus wallichiana var. yunnanensis, assembly GCA_018340775.1. Classification (NCBI taxonomy): domain Eukaryota; kingdom Viridiplantae; phylum Streptophyta; class Pinopsida; order Cupressales; family Taxaceae; genus Taxus; species Taxus wallichiana. Next base: position 453,059,598 of record CM031240.1, read on the forward strand.
TTTAATCAATGTTATTTCCAAACAATTAACCTTCTAAGGATGAACGCACAATCTAAAGCAACACTGGCATCTCGCTACCTTTGTTTGCAAGATTAAAGCTAGCTAAGTTATTACGACTTCCGCCTCTTAACGGGTATACAACCATTATCAAGTTAGATTCGTAAACCTTAGTTATCCCATCTGATTAATCCCAATTATTCCATGTCCATAAACTTCATTAGGGAGTATAACGCATGGGCACAAAACACCATAGCCCCTGTTCACTCAAATTACAGGTCACTACTCAAGTTCCCATCGTTCTAAAGCTCCATGGAGGTATACCAAACATTGTCGTGTCATACTTGTACAATTAGAGATTCTCGCTAAGTGCCATAAAGGATAATTTTGAGGGTTTTAAGCCAATGATGACATTGGTTTATCGGTTTTGAGGCATCGGATCAACCAAAGGGTACAAGATGTGCACCAAACTATTACATACACGAATGAAGATAGTCTAGCTATTGATGACTAGAGAGCAAACAAATGCTATTTATGCTAATAAGAGGACTTAATTGCGTTTATTCCAAAACAATAAACTTATTCGCAGAGTGTTAACAACCATGATGTTATGTTTGCGATCTCGGTTAAACAAGTTTAGTCCAAAATTTCCCCTCCAAGGGGTTAGATAAGTTGAATTCTAATATATAGTTTTCTCGAAAAAAGGTGACTAGGGTTTAGTAAGAGCTATTTAAGTTCATCGCATTTTTCCCACCGTGGGGTTATGCTTAAGCTAAATAAGGGGTTAATTAACTAAGGCAATTAAGATACTTCCAAGGTTTAATAGAATCATTTGGGCATGGGTCGTATTTGGCCCATCTGATTAGACCCATGCCCTCTTGAACCAAAATATAATTTAATTTTAATTTTAATTCAAGCTATTCACCCAAGTGCTAAAATAAAGTCACTTGACTATCCAAGTCAACCAAGTTGTCCTAAATGGGCAAGTGGGAGATTCTAGGTGGATTCAGGGCCCCGAATCAAATGGCTCTACACCATTGATCTAAGGTATATGTTTGAATCCCTAATTCCTTCTATGAATCTCTATTTTCTTTTCTCCATCTCATTTTTCTCTCAATTTGTTTCTCCTTTGTTTATTTTGCAAGTTAAGGAGGCAACCAAAGCTATTTGTTGCTCCTTCATCTAATTAGTCTCATTTCTCCCATCTATGTTATCTTTTATCTGAAATGCCTTGATTAGGGTTTTGAAAAATGTAATTTATATGCTTATATTCCTTTGTGTGTATATATCATTATCTTCCCATATATGCAAACAAACACACAAATTTATACACACACAAAAACACATATTAATCAATGGAAATTCGAGCTTCAAAAGTATATAGGTTTGAAGGCATTCCGACCTATGTGTAGGTATTTGGGTGGGCAAAGCGTGCCCTGACAAGCAAAGCTGAGCCCTAGATTCAAAACAATGGGGAGGGATTGGGGCTCATGCGACTAGGCCGCGGCCCCCTGGTTTTGCTCTTTTATTTTTTTATTTTTAATTTATTTTGATTTTTATACGGAATTATTAAACAAAACCGTGTTATAACACTATACGAACAAGATTATACTTGTTTGCGGGATCTTCATTTCATTTCGAGGTACAATTATAGCCAAACCTAAGAGATTCATATACATGTAACTATAATGGTCTCACATGGATGATAATTTTATACATTTATGGGATTACATGAATACCTACTAAGGTGTAAGAAGTTTTTTTTTTTTGCTTCCTTTAACCGCTATACAAAAATAAAGAAGGGCTAAAAATTGATTTCCGAAATCCAAGAAGAGTGATAGTGAAGAGAAGTTACTAAGAGTCTATTTGCTTTTCAAACTTTGTTATAATCAAAACAAAGTGGAGGATAAGAGAACTTTCTCAATAAGTTCATTTAGATTCCCTGTGGGCTTATAAGCACATATACATATCTCCATGTAATCCAATGAAATAACAACAAAAATCTAAGTAATATCATCTAAGTTCACTAGGGCCTTATACGCACACAACATGGTACCATATAACCAATGAATGAGAGATTTAGTTTACAAGTTAAATGCACATTGAGGAGCAAATATACATGAAGGAGGTTGAGTTAGATTGATCACGATGCAAGTTATCTACAACACAAAATGCAATAACTTGATAACCGGTTCCCTTATCCTTTGTATTGATTCAATCAAACTAGGAGTAAAATATGCAACATCAAATAATTTTTAAAAAGTACATCAATTTCCATTTCATTTTCATATTAAAACCATTCCCAAATTTTCAAAGTGATATATTAACAAAAAAACAAGAAAATTAATCCAAAACAAGATCCATTGAATAACATGGACAAACAAGAGATCTATTTTTTTATAAGAAACCCACAACTTCTTTTGTTCCAAAATCTACAATAGGAGTAACAATAAAATCTCCATTCCATTACAACACAAATTTACTTTTCTCTTCTTCCATATAATAAGCTTGTGATAAAAAAAAAGTGTAGAATTTTTCCACCAAATGTAACACATTTTACATTTCACCTTCTCTTCCAACATAACAAGAAACTTCATCATCTTAAAATGCAAGTGGATAAGCCTCCCAAATACGGAAACATGTCAAATTTTTGATTGAAATGCTCCAAATTTTAAGTGAGACTAACTCCAAACAAGCTCCAAAGAAGTCACGCTCCATCTTCAAGTAATAAGAACTCCAAAATGCAAGATAAGTTGTTTGGTTGTCCACCCAACCAAATGGCATCATTACATGCCATCTCCAAGTATGGAGGACATGCTAGCCTCCCTCCAAGCCCATGGGAGAGAGAGGAAGCATACCTCCAAGATGCACAAGGGAAAAGAGAAGGAAGACACACAAAACATTCACTCTAGCAAACAAGTTTAAGGCCAATGCCATACACAAGAAGCCCCAAGCTCCTCAATAGCGAAAAACACATAACTACACAACCAAACACCAATAAATCAAAGACCAATTCACATATAAAAAGATCCATGCTTCTCAAGAGGGGGAAGAGGGGAAAATACCCATTTTAAATCTTTTTTTCTTTTCATATACCAAATAAATTTGCAACTTTGCCAAAAGATCACAAGCCTCCCAAAATCTTTATTTCTCCCATAGACCATATCACTCCATACCTCCTCCTTTCAAGGAAGGGAGATGGGTTCCAAACCATATGGAAGCCATCTCCCACATCAACCAAATGGAGGATTTTAGAAATCCCAACATGGCTTGCCCATCAAGCCATGTGGGAATAAGAGGGATTCTTCCCTCTTCCCCAACACTCCAAAATCCATCAATTTCAAACTCAACATAATTACAACATGCATTCCTACACCCAAACACAAGCAAAACAAATAACAAGGCTCATAGAAACATTAAGCAAAGCTAAGAGGTGTGAGGCTTACCTCACAAGCTAATGAAGACCAACTCCCAAATGCCAACCAATCCTTCCAAGCTCCTTGCTACTCCAAGCTCCCAAAATCCCAAGTGAAAAATGAACCAAGCTCCCAACCCCCTCCAAAATGGAGGATTAAGTAAAGAAAAGCTAGGAGATTCCAACCTATGGGATGGTGACATGTGTCACCCATCCCCTTCTCAAATCCATGCCACCCCAAGTCCCTATCATGCATAAGACAAGAGTCTTAATGGAGGAGAATCTCAACAAAATAAAAAATAAAACAAAATAAAATGCCCTCCCAAATTCCAAGTGGTTCCCAAAATCAAAGTCATAATGATGATGGGGACAAGAGAGGGTCAAATGGGAGGGAAAAATCCTTTTGAACCTTGGAAAGAGTCCCCCCCCATAGATAGGATCCAAGGGGTCCATTTTGGTGTAAGTGTGACCCCCAACATGCAAAGCACCCTTTAAAATTCCACTTTAGCCCAAATTCAGGTTTGGGAAAAGTGACACACTTTGAGAGGTGGTGGGGCCCACCTAGTTCATGATTAGGTGGCCCCTAACCTTCTTAAACAAGATAACACTAACTAAATTATCCCTAACTCAAGTTGGGACCACTAAACCCATAAAATTGGTTTAAACATGTTATTAGAATAAAAATACCAAATTGATTTAAATGGAGACAACAAACCAAGGTGACCAAGCTAAATGACAAAAGCACATACGAGGATGATAAATTTCTTATTTTGATTCTAGCCAACGGCATGCAAGGCAAAAGACTGAACAATAAGGGAAGAGAATTTGGCCCAAACGACCTATTGTGCAATCTCGGAGGTGCAACCACCGAGTCTCATGTTCTCCTTTGGCGTGAATTTGTCGGTTGCACGCTCAATTGCAAACATCATATCTGCTCAATAAAATATGCTAAATAAAACAATCACACTCATCTCAAACAATTACACCATACATATGCAACTAACCAAATAGTTACAAATTCATCCATCTATTATACAAGATGTTAGAAATCACAACAATTCGACCATGGCATGTTTCATAATTTGTTACAAGATGCATGCAACTCTACAAATCCATCAAAGCCCATATGCTAAGCCATCATAATTAGACGATACTAATATTGCCCATGAATTGGCCTCATGGCCAAATGCAATAATCTGCCAAGACCGGTTGGCATATACAGGATAAAGAAACATCAAAATTATGTATATTCCATGCCAATCTCAGATCAACACATCCCTAACATCATATCTAATCCAAGTGACAATGATAAAAGTAGTGAATTGGTATTGTAAGTCTCACCCATCATCCTGCCAAGAATACGTTAGCAACTAAGTGTTAATATGGCGATAAAATCAAGATTATTCAAATCAAATAGCTATGATAATATCAATTCCAATGTCCCAAACAAGAATGACACATGGAGACAACGTCATCAAAGGGAGAGAAACTGGCGGACACTACGTCTCTAGATAGAAATATAATCCATAATTGACTTTTTCTTTGTTGGAATCTTTACTTTAGGAATGTCAGTTGATTTTTGATTTAGTTCCATACGATCTTTGTTTGATTCTTGCATTGATTAAATTGGATCAATGGCTGATTCTTCTTGTTGTGGGTATCCATTTCAATTTACTTTGAGATGTAATTGTATCCACTTTTTGATGTTTTAGATTTTGTTTCTTATATGTTCTATCACATTGAATGGTAACTTCATCACCTTAATATTCAAATGCAATGCTCTTATTGTTGCTGTCAAGTGCTGCATTTGCTGTAACCATGGTTGACCAATTATAGCATTGTATTACATCATGGTAGACATTACAAAGAATAATGTATCAAATGCTTGCGGGCCAAGTGAAACCAACAATCCAATGTGACCCAGTGGTTTGGTGACATGCTTAGGAATAGCTGTGTATCTGAGTTTTTGAACCGTGTCCCAACTCTCGAAGGAACTTAAGAGTACACATGCTGAATTGGGCTGTCATCAATCATGATCCATTGTCTACATTTTCCGTCCATGAAAACTTGAACAATCATTGGTTCCGTATGAAATTGATGTGGCAACGTGAAATCCTTAGGAACTGGATGTGATGCATTTGTATCAATAGGCTGTTCAACAGTTGGAGGAGGGCTCGCAACTTGAAGTTTCTTAGTATGTGTATCAAATATATTATTACCAATGTTGCAAGGCATAGCTGAGTGACTTCCAAGTCCCAAGTAGGAGTCAAAATTTTGGTCTGCTGAGTAATTTATAAGTACAAGTTTTGAACTATGCATAGGAGTATAAGAATCACTAGTAGTAGAAACATGCCTATCAATTCATGGCATAAAAACATCGTTCAATACACGAGAAGAAGAATGTGCACTAGTTAATAATCTGATGAATTATTAACTTCGGCTAAACAAGATGCATCATTCATGACACATGCCTTAAATTGTTCCATAAGTTGTATATCATTCAAAGCACATGAAGGTGCATTCATTTCATCATTTACTTTTTATACTTTTGAAATATCTCTATCAATAGGGGCACTCAAGGGAGAAGAAGGAGAACTATCAACATTCACAACATCCATAGCATTTGATACAACACGAGTGTCACCTAGTTCATATTCACTATAATCATACAAAGAGACACAATCATCATTCCAATAATCACTTTAAGCATTTTCATCATCATAGTTAAAAGGTATGGCATGCATAGAAGCATTTGCGACATTTGAAAACAATACATCCAATTCATAAGACATCACAATTGAATTAGGGTTTGAAGAATATACGCAAGAAACTAATGCACATGATCCTAAAAGAATTAAGAATGCAAAAACAATCACTAATCCTAATAGGAAAGCAATCGTGAAACCCTAAGTTGCATAGATCAATACGATACGGGTTCACCAAATTGTTTTAACTATTTTGAGCATAAGGGCTCAAGAAAGATAAGACATAAAAATAAATTTGATATTAAGAATATATTGAAATGTACAAAAAACTCAGAATCAGATAGTGTATAATCGACTGAAATTGGAGAGAAAGATTGCAATAGTACAAGGAAAGATCCAACCCGATTTTGCCAATAGGCGACTGTGTTGATGACTCTGAATAATAAAACAGTTTTAGAACATTAGAAACAAACTCAACAAAGTTGGCGATCTGGAACTATGTCTTAGATAGTTTCGGACATGGGTCAAGTTCGGCCACTAAACTTGTCCTGTGCCACTGAACTTGTCCCACACTCTCTGTGTTGGCTCCAAATTTGACCTGCATATTCATCTGACTTTGCTTAGAAATAACCTTCCTCAGTTTTTTGCGATAAGGTGTGAATCTCGAGATTCTGCTTCTCCTTGCTTGTAAACCTAAAAACTCAAAGGAACATGAAAAAGAAAGCCCTAGACTAGGCCAGAACTCTCCTTCAATGGAATTCCATTGAAGCGCTCCATTGCATATCCAGTGTGAATCAGGGTTGATGTAGCTCTATGCAGATCTACTTCCCACTCAAGTGTAGTGTTGATCCTTCACTCTCCCTTAATGCTCAATCAATACAACAAAATGATCCCTTCTCTTGGAACAAGACACTTGGGAACATGCAACTTGATATTTGGATATGCTTCAGGTTTGATGGGAGGCTTTATGACTGCTCTTGTAGACTTTGAAGTGTGTTTGAATGTGCATAGCTCAAGTAGTAATGATCTCCCAGTATAGTAGATATCTCTTCTTGTGATTGTCATCTGTAAATGAATTTGGTTCTATTTATATAGGCATCTCTAGGTGGATTTCCTATGCAATTTGACCCCAAAATTCAAACAAAATCCGACCTCAGAAAGTTCCCATATGGAAAATGACCATTTGGCAGAGGGGGACAAATGTGGACTCCAAATTTGTCCTACGAAAGTTTTGACAGCTCCAATTATGTACTTCAGCCAAAAAGGACGGGAAATGCTCTAATTGGAGAAATGTAAGTCTGCAGAGGTGTGCTGAGTGTCTTAGGCGAAGTGGAAATGATCATGAGATGTCTAAGGGAAAATTAGTTGCAATAAAAGTAGTATGAGATCGAGTTAAAGGTGTAAAATGATGTTAAAAGGAGCAATTGTACTAGTGGCAAGAGTTGCCAAAATTGATGTTGTGACACGCCTTCTTCCAACAATTGTACTATAATAGGAATTATTTTATTTTTGATAGGTAAAATGAGGAGTTATATTGGGGCCCTTGCCTGTTTAAAAGGAAAGTGAGAAAATACAATATTAAGCTACCATTTACATAGAAAGACTTCAAAGCACTAGACATTATATTCAAAGTACAATACCCATACATGTGTTCCCAATGATCAGACCAAAACAAAATACAGAAGAAGGAATGTGGCCATGCATGTGCTCACACAACCAAACAACCCATAAGCCACTGCACTCTGATAGACATACAAGCTGAGCTGTAAAAGAAAGAAACAACTTGACTCCACCTATAGCACTACCACCCACAAGGCCTTCACCCAAACCCATCTCTTCTAGCAATATCCACACTTGTCCACTTAAAACAAACTGGACCCAAACAACACACAACAAGAAAGAAGCATACCGGAATAAAGCTGCAATCACCACCATCCTAAACATCAAAAACTGAGACACCCCCAATAGCCAAACAATGCCATAAGCAACAAAAAAATCCACCACCAAAAACAAAAATGCTTAGCAGACCCAAACAGTCACAAGGAGCACACACCACCACAAAAATCAGCCACAACCACATCCCCATGGTAGGATGCAAATGAGGTGGGCATATTCCTAAAGGGAAGGGTTTTAATGAAGAGGGGGAGATGACTTCCCTACCACTCTTTTGCACAAAGGACAAAATCATTAAAAACAATCTCACGTTGGGGTCTAGGACCTTAGCCTTGCACTGAAGGAACTCTGATCTATTGTCTTTTGCAGCCAAAACAAAGCTTACCTGTGTGAAGTTTTGGTTGCACTCATCCTCATTTGCACGTGTTAATTCTACTCTTAAAGGTGGACCATCAAACACCTTGACAATATCACAATGGTCTTTATTTTCTTGAATGCACTCCACAACAATGAGGCTGTCTACTTTCCTGAGACCTCTCCGTCGTCTGCAGAAAGACAGGCCAGGGGAAGTAGGCTCATGCTTAGAAGAGGGGGAGATAGTGGAGAAAGCCTTTTCCTTTATCATGCATGTCCACAGTACTAACCAAACAAACATAACCATAGTTGACTTCAATTCCTAAAGAGGAATCGAAATCCTTTAGTTTCTTGCATTGAGCCAAGCATGAGGTTATTTTGCTCTCTGCAACATGCACAACGGCCACAACAAAATTTTAAAATCCTCGTCACCAAATCTTCCTTGCTTCCTTCATCGAACACTTGGGATGAGACAGTAGTCTTGCCAAGCTTTAGAAAGTGCTGCTTGTGACATCTCCACATCCCCATAAATCTTTAACCTGTATTGCCCAAGAAACGCAGTGCACGGAACAACACGGGTACGTCAGTACATTATATTATTAAAAATAAAAAATATAAATATATATAAAAATGCATACTAATTTTTAGTCCATAAAAGATAAAAATACTTTGTATTCATGAAAGTTCAAAACATTCGACTTGCTTCAATTTTTGTATGTATGTGATTACAATGTAGATTCTATAATATATCATCTAGATTTTCCTCTAAATCAACTCCATAAATGTTATTTTTGTTTGTTTTGGGAGTGTTTTTTTGTTCATTTGCCTTTTAAAATAGACAATGCTGCCTGTACATCTCAGGTACAGCCTGTGTTATTCCGTACCTGGGATTAAAATAGACAACGCTGCCGGTACATCTCGGGTAGAGCCGTACCTGGGATTATGCAGTGTATCTGGTACATACAGGGTTGTACCAGTGCCCGTACCTGTACCGGATATGTCCCAATCTTTATCCAATCAATGGGAGGACACAACTTCTAAAAGGGTTTGTAACTTAGTTGGAGGGGGAAATGTATTCAGATGGAGCAATTTCTTGGCCAAGAACTGAAAGGTGAAGAAAGCTACGGTGGCGGAAGCTAGTTTTAGCGAAAAAGAATATGCCCGCTTGACACTTGGTAAGTCTTCCCAACCTTTGAAACCCAAGACATGAACAAAATCCTCATCCATTCCCTTGTTTATTTTGAAACACTATAACAGGTGTTTGAGAGGAAACTGCTCCGCCAAACACCAGAGAAGACTGTGAAAATTGCGATGACGATGCCATTGGAGGATACAAATGTGCATGAAGAATATTGGTAGAAAAAATAGGGAAGTGTAACAATTCAATGGATAGAGGGAATTTTAAGAAAAGCCTATTTAGCCCATTCGTAGACAAACCATCAATAAATGTTTGCTTGTGAGAATGTGGTGTAGCAGAGTTGTCCTCTAAAAATCTTGAATTCTCACCTCGCTAATACAAAAGACTTTAGCTCAACGATTACTAATTATCAATTCACTCTACCAAAGATTAACAAAAATATAGGTGATGAGACCAAACTAAGTCTCATCTATTGCACAAAATAACATTATTCCTTCTCTTATAAAGTGGATTTAGATGTAGTCTTAAGAACTAGATAGCTTATTTAAGATTAAATGTAGAATATATTTGATCTATCTTTGAAAGGTCCATTAATCAATGTTTTCATTTCCTAATATTTCTTGTAAGTTGGAGTGCAATATTGTGTATGAGCAGGTCATTTGATCTCTTGAATGTATTGCAACAAGTGTAATACTCACATAGCTAAGAGCGCATGACTCACAAAGATCGCAACACTCATAAAGCTAGGAGCACAGGACTCACATAAATAAGAGCGCAAGACTCACAATACATAGAGCGTAGGACTTGTAGGTCATAGAGCGCAGGACTTGCGAACTAGCGTAGGACTCGCAGAATCAGCACAAGACTCGTTCTAACTAAAATTGCAGAATTCCAAATGAGAATCTGAGAGAGGTTTTTGTTTATCTTATTGTTAGGAGGAAAAACCTCTCTCCGTTTTTTACACAACAATAATAGTTTTGAAGATATCAACATTTGAAGAAGAAGGTTTTCAAGCGCAGTACTAGCAAAACTAGCACAAGACTCGCTCTAACTAAAATTGCAGAACTCCAAATGAGAATATGAGAGATGTTTTTGTTCCTCTTATTGTTAGGAGGAAAAACCTCTCTCTGTTTTTACATAACAATAATGGTTTCAAGATATCATCATTTGAAGCAGAAGGTTTTCAAGTGCAGGACTCGCACATACAACATCAAATTCGCTCTAACCGAAGTTGAAGATCTCCAAATGAGAATCTGAGAGAGGTTTTTGTTAGGAGGAAAAACCTCTCTCCGTTTTTACACAACAACAATAATTGAGGAGATATCTTCATTTTAAGTTTCAGCAGAATAAGGTTGGAGGAAAGTAAATAAGACAAAAAAACAGGTTCAGTAAAACTGTGATATCTCCTCATTTCTCAACGAAAATAAGAATTTCAAGATGTTTTGGAAAGCTTACAAGGAGCACCAAACCCATAAAAGGTTTGAAAATATTCTTCCAATTGAATTCACAGTAATGATTAGAAAATCAGGGATGAGAATATGGCGGGACAACTGTCATGTTGAAAGATTCAATCATGCAAGAGCAAACTTGGCAAATGAAAAGAAATAGTTAAGTGCACGTGGAAGAGATAGTTCAATCTAGAGTTGTAATATTTGATTAATTCTCTTCCACGTTTGTCTCCTTTTCAAGTGGAAGAAGTAGTAGTTCAATCTAGAGTTGTAGTGTTTGATTAAATCTCTTCCATATTTGTCTCCTTGTCAAGTGGAAGATGTATTCAAGTCTTGCCCAAGATTATAGGTAGATAGTTTTATAATCTTGGAATAGGGATGCGTTATAAATATCTCTCTAAAGTGCTTAGTGGTAGGAGATGGATAATTTTTGTAACATCATTTTTGATTAATAAAATCCACAGTTCAAGTATCTTGGCAACAGCTTATTTTTATTTTTGCGAATTATTGCACTATTGGGAGCTCTGCACTTTCTAACATAAATCTTACAGGTCTTATGTAGTTGGGTGACAGTATATTCCTTGCTCATTCATAAAAAAATGCTTATACCACCTTTCTCCTGAAAGAAAATTCTCTCAGAAGCTAATAATCAACAATTGCTGATTGTACTGTCTTACACCTGTTCTCCAGAATTTGATTCGTTTTATTGATTATAGTGGGCTTCTGAATCCCATAGATGGCCAAGAAATAAATACATAGAGCTGATTGTTCTATGCAGCTTATATTGTGACATTTGTTTTGATAGCTAAATTGAAAAAGGGGACATCTAGTCTGACAACATAGAAAAATTAAATCAAATGTCCTGAGGGTTGAAAGCCAACAAAATCAATGGTTGAAAACCAACAAGTTGTTCTGGGAAGAAACCAGTTGGTGGAAATGAACCATAAAACCAGAAACTATCAAAATAGTTTTATATAAGTAGCCAATAGTTTATACATCACGAGCTGCTGTGGTACAAAATAAAATACTATAAGTGGGGCCATCCTCTGATGAGCCCCTTCCTGCAGATTTCCTTTACAGAACAAAACAAGACCAACTCCTAATTAAGAATAACTATATAAACTGCAAAACAGAAATAGAATTGGTCACCTGTCCCATAACAGCTATAGTACAGCAGTTCTGAATCTGAGCAAAATTGCAAAAATAGCAGCTCAAACTACACACAAACACAGCATCAATCATCAAATCCTATTGTCTTAATATCTTCTCCAGAACTGCTGAAGCAGAACTTATCCAAATCAGGCAGAACTATTCCGACAGACATGAAGTCCGATCTTCTCACAGAAGGCTGTATTTAAGCCCAAATTTGTCTTCTCAAAGATTGCCACGTAGAAGCCACCAAACTGTCCTGTTGGTTCATCAAGACATGATTTATTTATTTAATCTGTTGAACTGATAATTATTTGGCAGAGAACTCATTCCCATGTTCGAGCGTCTGACTTGATATCTATTATCCGCTTAATCTTGCGAGTATTGCCATGAAATATTTTTTGTCTACATCTGGTATTGCAGTTTTTGTATCCTTGTCAATGTTGACTTCTTTAGCAAGGTCATCATTCTGAAAAATATTGTTTTAGACACTGAACAATGCTTGAGGTAGTTAATGTTTGCAGATTCAGCATGAGCCACACCTTATGTATTGGCTTGTCAAAAATCTAGCCATTTTCGAGTTTGTGCACAATCCTTTAATTGGGATTGTATTTACTATTTCCTGCCCAATTGCTTTATTCCCATGACACCATAAGTTTAAACTTGCCAGAAATTCCACTTGTATCGTTTTTTTATTTACTAGGAGTGTTTTACATCATTGGTCACACACACGCTTAGTGCACAATCCTTTTATTGGGAACACATTAAATATTTTAGTATTTGCTGTCTAATTGCTCTATTCCAATGACTGCCACTTTGATAAAAAAATATCAAGGAACTGCATGTTAAAACTTGCCAGATGGTCCAACTTTATGGGTTTTTATTAAGGAGTGAATTACATCGTTGGTCATGCTCACAATCCTATGCTAGTGGTTAAGTAATTGTTGCTGGTTTTTGTTTGCTTTTTGTCCTGACTTTCCAAAAGGATAGTGCTTCCACGATGAACTTGGCTGACTGTATTGTTGATAACTTGATATTGCTGTCTTGTAGCAATGAGTGATACAACATGCTATATCAGTAGTCTTATCCTGTACTGTTGATATTGCTGCACTGTAGCCACTGAGTGGTACCCCATGTTGTATCAGTTGCCTGAATATAGCACTGTATAAAAGCAGAGTCATCTCAGGTTTGATTCTTACACTGAATCCATCCGGGCCATGCTTGGAGCATTTTGGTACAAATGGATTTGATTATGTTTTTAGCGAGTTCTATAAGCAAAATGTCAGCCATATGAAATTTCTGAAATAAATCTTGTAGCTTCCTTCCGGAACTGGTCTCTGTGCCTTCATTCTAATTTCTATCTGTATGTCGTAAAGAGAAATTTGTATGGAGAATGTCAATAATTATCGTGTGAGATTAATTATATTTCATCATGGAGTGCCTGATACATCTCCATTACAAATAGAGTCTATAAAACTTATACAAAATAGAATGTAGAGAAAATGCTAAGTCAAGTAGGCACCATGACAGAAGTTCCAGGGGCAAGTATGTCTTCCTTCCTGGACCTGTGAGGAGGTATGGATGGAATCTTTAATAAGCAAGAGAAGCAATCCTTTTGCTATTGGGAAACAGTCTTCCAACTTGTTGCTATACCAACAAGCTCTATATGAGATAAAAATGGAAAAAACAGATAGAAAAAACTATTTTGGCAGGCTAATCATTGGACTGAAAATGGCCTTTAGGGTGGTTTGCATGACCTATTTTTATTCTTTTGTTCTGTCCATTAAGTGGAATTACATTTTGCAATTCTGAACTATAAATAAGAAAGAAGTTGCTGCCTTGCACTTAATTATCTTAGTTGTGTACTTGGGAGTTTGCTTTCAGGCTTCTCTCTGGTGTAGAGGATGTGTTAGTTTTCTGTCTGGTGTAAGGTCTGTTATGAGCCAAACTAAATTCTGAAACAATTTTGGAAATGAATTTTTTCGAAAAACTGATTTTTTTTTAGAGCTCCAAATAAAATCTACTTTATTGCAGAATAGAGCTACGGATCTGATTACAATTAATCATCAAAACAGTCCAAGCTTGCAGGTTGGTCACTCCAAGTTTTGAAGATAACCAATCTTCAATTAATTGCAAAATTGCATAATTTCATTCCAAATTATCATGTTCTTATTACAAGACGTCTTGCGATATTCATAGGCAATAAATTTTTTCTAAAAATAACTAACTTTTGCTTCATCCCAAGTAATCTAATAATAACAAACCTTTGCTTCATCACAAAGCAATCTAAAAATAACTAATCTTTGCGTAATCAGAAAGCAACCTGCAAACTCCTATACAAAATCTGTGTACAGTCTTTGCTTGCCTTTATTTGTATTAATACCTAAATAAACTAAACTTTATTTCTTAGCAATGCAATTAACTAAACTATACCAAATTCTGTCTTAAAATTATCCAAACTTATCCTTTGTTTGCATGACACGTTCCATCTTTACATCATGTAGGCTTCTTTAATTGCATGGATACTATCTCTAATATCCTTTATTATTTTCTGGATGGATATTATCTCTAAATATCCTTTATTCTTTTCTGGATGGATATTAAGATACCGGTACGGCAGGATACCGGTATGGCAGGGTACCGGTACAAAACGTATCTGGTATGGATACGGCACGGAAACGTGCCCGGGAGTGGCCAGGGCGGATGGGACCCCGGTACATTCGGTACGCCTACAGACGTACCGGGGTCCCGCCGTACCCTGACAGCTCCGAGGCACGTTTCCGTGCCAAAACTGAGCTTTTTTTTTTTTTTTTTCAGCAGTGGATCCAAAACTGTACTGCAAGCAATTTCAGGATTTTGCAAAGTTTTCTATGGAGAATACTAGAATCAAGTTTCCCTGACAGAGGAACACATAATTATGAAGCTGGATTTGAAGCACAAGTTTCTTGTTCTTATTTCACGCATCCCATGGCATATAGCTTTCTTGGTTTATCCAAAGCAAAGGGAAACTACAGGTGTCAGATCTGTGTAGTTGAAAAGAAATGATTGATTGTCTATTTTTCTGCAGTTGCAAAGCATGGGATACTGGTATGTTTCCAGTACATGATAAAGAACAAATCGCTGAAGGCTACTTTTAGGAGCTATACAAACAAAATTACATTTCCAAGCCAATTAGTATTCATTATTGATCACGAGCATGTTTTGAATTCGTAAAAACAAGGAAGAGAGAATGAATCTAGTGGGGAAGATTATCAGACGTATATTCAAGAAGTTGAGCCATAATGAGAATCCAAAGCAGGCTTAAAGCCAGAAAGTCTATAAAGTGCAAATTCCCCATATAGTGTCTTGGTTTAACTTTTAAGCTTTTAAGTTTCTAAGTTTTAACAAATTATGACTTGTCTGTTGTGGTTATTTACTTATTTAGCTTATAACTTATAAGTTATCTACTTATCTTGTCTTTCATATGCATAATATGTGGTTAATAACTTAATTCCTATTTAGTAGGCTGAAATTTATATATTTTTTAATTTTTATATATTTTTGTACTGCTGTATCCAATGCTGTATCCGGGGCCAATTTTTTTTTGCCGTATCCGCGTATCGGATACTCTGTAGTCATACCCGTATCCAAAACATATCGGCTACTTAGGATATTATCTCTAAATATTCTTTATTCTTTTCTGCATAGATATCAATATCATGTTTGACTCTTATTTTTCTGCACTTGTGAGATTTGTTGGACTTATTACAAGGCCTCGCGAGTTCCCTTGCCTGCAGTCCAGACCATTGGGACAGGCACACATTTTCAGTTTTCTCCCTACTTTTGGAGGATCATCAGCGAGTACCCTCCTATCTCTTAGGATTGCCTAGCCACGAGATCCCACATTGGCCCTTGCATGGTGATTAATGATGAAGTTGTTGGTCCTCTCTAGCTTTGATCTCCATCAGCTCCCTTTGATTGATTTCATTGCCGGGCCTTCTTTTCACATGGTTAACTTATTTCCTGCTTTGGGTTCACCCTCTCTAGTTTGGGTCTTTCATTGTTTTACTGTTAGTCGCTCTTTCGTCTCATGGAATTCTTTTCAACACTACTACAGTTATTGTAACATCATGTACATCAGAGTCCTCATTGACCTACTTCATTAATTCAAGGATGTTACTAGCAGTTGCTCCATTGGTGCAATTTTTTCACCAATTATATTGCATATGCTAATGTCAACGATAGTAATATCACTGTTTTACGAGTTAAAAAGTTGAGTTTGTTGGGATACAAAGAAAGTAATCCCAATATCTCCTTTCATAAAAAGTATTATGAATGGGGTGAAAGCTACGTTGGGTAGGCACACATGTAAAGTCTTCACAATCTAATATTCTTTTTAAGCCATGCTACTTCTTCCAAGTTATGCCCAAGTCACTTTTCCATCGAGACAAATAAATACTATAGCAAGACCTAGATTTCATCAATTAGTATTTTATGTTCATTGATATATAAAATTCAATAACCTATCTTCAATCTCTTTCCAATAGTAATCCCATTCTCATCTACGTCACACAATCCATAGTTTCTACTAATTTTCATATTATTGGATAACCATCCGATGAACCTCAAAGTGATTTAAGGACATCATGGTGGTAGAGAGTTCTCGAATGATTAAGATTTCATTTTATAATCCACCATAATCTAAATCTTTCATTATATCTATTTCATATAATTAAAGAGACAACAATAGATACAAAATAGTATACAAGCTTGCTCTAGATTTAATGAGAGTTGGCTATAATTTAAAATATTTTGCATCACATGTCAAATATAAAACTATACATATTTATCAACTTATATTAACATTACATACAAATGAAAATTCAATTACAAATATAAAATCATAAACAAAATCAGTATTTTAAGAGATTTATATGAAAGTCTATAGACTAAGCTCAAATATCTAACATTTTTTTAATTAAAAATTTAAAAATAAAATTGAAAGTTTACACACCCACCCACACCCACCCACCCACCAAATGTTCGTTAAACGAGATCTTTATGGTAATGCGGAGAGTCCTCTCATATTACTTATATAATGGGCAAGGGCAAATTGAATTTAACCATACAAAGTTTATTTTGTATAACATAAAACCTAAAGCATTTGAGGTTAGGTGTATGAGATTTAACGATTGGTATTCATTTGATCCTATGGTCATAAAAACATTGCAATGCCTTCCTACATATATATGATCTTTTGTGAAAATATAACCTCTTTTAGCTTTCATGATTAAAGGTTGTGTTTTAGTGCTTTAATATTTTGTTTAACTGTCATATGACTTCGATAAAACTGGACCGCATGCCATGAGATGACCATAGCCGGCAATGGGAAGCTCTGGAAACTTGAAAACATTGTCTGCCTGTATTTTTCTTGGTTCTTGTTTCTCTAAACTTATCTTTTGATTTGTTCTTCTTTTGCAACTTTACCATTAGTTATAGAGCATTTGGTTCCTTTTGGTAATAACCTGGATCTTTATTTGTTCATTTTTGTGTTATGGTCCTAGCAAAATGATGGAATGTGCTGTCACTAATTTGGTTTGTAAAATATTTTTGTCCATTTACAGGAGATTAATGCTGTACTAGGAGAGCGCCTTTCTGCAGAAGATGAAGAAGAAGTATTGGCCGAGTTTGAGAATCTGGAAACAGAGGTAAATATAAGAGTTCCCTTGAAATGGTTAGATAGTATATTTTCTTTCTTTATGTAAGTAATCTTGACTGTTTTCTCTGTTAGGCCTATATTTTTCTACTTCTTCATATGAATGCATTCTACTCGATTAATGAACTCCCACCAAAACATAATGATATTGACTGATGACTATCATACCTTCGCATCATAGTATGGACGTTAGTTTGGAAGCAGAGGCATATTCTCAAGTTTCCTTTAAATGATTAGATGGTGTATTTCTTTTCTTATGTAAGCAATTTGACCAATTTCCTTATTAAGCCTATATTTTTCCGGGACTGCATATGCATGCATCTTACTTCATTAATGAAGCTCCAACAAAACCTAATGTTACTTGACTCGTAACTACTGGGCTTTCTCATCATATTATGAACATATGTTATGGCTTGCTACACACATGCACGTGCGTGCACACAAAAACATGCGCATGTGCGCACAAGTGCACACATGCACACGTGCGCACACGTATGCACAAACACAAGATTAATTCTTGTTTAATCTTTAAAGCTTGTACAATGTACTACATATGAATGTCTATGTTGGTGGATACCATTCACTTTGGACAATGTAGTTAAATTTTATATATATTTAAACCAAATTCACTTAAATTTCTCTAACGTGTTGTCTTGTGTGGCCTTAGAATATCGCAATTCAATGTAATGTAGATGATGGACACAAATGCAGTTTTCTAAGTTATGGGGATGCTAGATTTTCTCCACTGTAATAACAACCACCACGTGGGAAATTTTCACATCATAGCCACCCTTTTTGATTTATTGCTAGGTAGCTAATATGGGATACGGTATGGGTATGCGAACGATGATCCAGTATGCTGGTACGCCAATTTTTTTGGGTGGCCCTGCACGGCCGTGCAATATATATAGAAAATATAGCCAAATAAACAAATTATTAAATAAGTGAAATAGCCAAATAACATATTAATAATTCAATGCATTTTGTTGTGATATCCATTGATCGAACTTAGAACAAGTACATTGTTCAAACTCCAAATGTTACAATGTCCAATTATAATCATAAATAATAACAAATCACATAACTGGGCTGGAATTCCGGCTATTACCAGCTTCCTTCAAATCCGGCAGTTCAGATTCCTTTGGGGTTTCTCTTATTATTCCTGCACTAGTCTTACTTGCCAATGGAGATGCTAACACTGCATTTTTGATTCTACATTACCCAAGCTTATCTCAAGTGCTGCAGTTTCAGCCAGTGTTTTAGATACTTCTGTGAATGCCCTTGTTTTACCGCAGTTGAATCATTTATGTCATAGTAGGAAAACTCGCCAAAACCAAAAACTCGCCAGACCCCAAAAAAAAAAACTCGCCAAAAACTCGCCAATATTCGGCCAATACTCGGGAATATTCGACAACTTAAAAAATACTCAATTTTTTTTAAAAAACATAAATTTTAAGCAACACATAGCTACAAAATGTATCAAATGAGCCCATAAAATGTTGGAGAAGTGTTTTCTATTAGATTTGAATACAAATACAATACAAAATCGCATCATCATGCGAATACGACAACCGGCTGATAAGTAATATGAATTTATGATGATTGACATTGAAAATATCATATCTATGCAAGTTACAATATACAATAAATTACATTTTCCTCTTCCCCAATCTAGAGAAATATTGGGGAGAGGGTCTAGTGCCTCTGGCTCCACTAGTCCCCACACTCGGCTGCGTCTCCACGCTCCTCCTAGAAGGCTGCGAATCTGGCTCGATCCTGGAACTAGATGGTGGTGCTGGTGGCTCCTCTGCTGCATGTTGGAGATCACCTCCAAAGATGTCATCCACTCCAATATCTCCTCGGAGTCCTGCTAGTGCTTCTCCCTCCATAGCCTCCCTCTCAAAAGAAGCAATCTCGTCCGCTGTGAATGCAGGGTTTTCCTCTTCTTGCCCAGTCCACTCACTGTATGGATCTATCTCATCCAAATCAATGAGCTCCTCTGATGTCGCCTCAACTTTTTTTGTGCGAAGCCGGAGATTGTATTGCACAAAAACCAAGTCGTTGAGTCTTTTTTGAGTCAACTTGTTGCGCTTCTTCGTGTGAATGGCCTCAAACAAACTCCAGTTGCGTTCACATCCAGAAGCGCTACAAGGTTGAGATAGAATTCTGAGGGCTAACTTTTGAAGATTTGGGGTATTCCCTCCCCAATCCTCCCACCAAGAACCTACAAACATTTAACAAGATAATCAAAAATTTATAATTAATTAATAAAATCAAATATGTAACTAATAAGTAACTTGGTAAACATTCTAAGTAACTTGGTATTACCTGGTGACTGTGTGGTTCTCCCTCGAATAGCTAGCGCCGATGAAAAGAGTCTCCCCCTACCATGTTTGTAACTCTGCAGCTCTAAAATAACGAGGTCCCTCGTCTCAACATCCGGTATCATCCTCTCAATACATGTCGAAAGGCCCTCCATAACCTCTCCATTCACATCTGTGAAGCTGTCAGAGTAGAAATACTTGGGGTTGAGGTAGTACCCCGCTGCATGAATAGGTTGGTGGAGTTGATTGTTCCACCTCCGATCAATAATCTCCCAAAAGGGACCATATCTGACGATATCCCCCCTGTAATAGTTTTGGATAGACTCTTTGGTCCTATCCATGGCCTCATATACAAACCCCATGGGGTTTTGCTCCCCATCAACCAAACGCAAAACTCTCACCAACGGCTCTGACACCTACACACAAATTAAAATGTAAGATTGCAAACTTACAAGTTACAATACATATTAGAAATGAAATAAAAAAGTGAAAAGTAGAACAATGTATTTAATATTTATAATTTAACAAATTAAAATAAAGGAATGAAATATAAATCGAAGTTTGAAATTACCTTGATGATCTCTATAGCTCTCTTTGCAAAGATATCATCAAAAACTATCTTTGCAACCCTCTCTCCATCAGCTTTCT
Organism: Taxus wallichiana var. yunnanensis; assembly: GCA_018340775.1. Taxonomy (NCBI): domain Eukaryota; kingdom Viridiplantae; phylum Streptophyta; class Pinopsida; order Cupressales; family Taxaceae; genus Taxus; species Taxus wallichiana. Next base: position 453,080,364 of record CM031240.1, read on the forward strand.
TTGAATATTGTGAGTCTAGCCATGCTTGACTCACAAACATTTGTTTCAAAGATGTCAACAAACTAGAAATACTTTGCAACGTCAAAAAGTTAGTTGAAACCTTGTGACACCGGCTCGAACAAGTTCTTTCCCCTTTGTGTGTACTCTCATCAAGCTCAGAACCCAAGGGTGATTGTATATGTACTTCGTTATAGATCTTGCATCTTCTACAACCGGCCTCACCCAATCAATTTTGCCTATGTCCTCCAAAAGAAGGTCAATGCAATGAGCTGCACAAGGAGTCCAAAAGAGTGATGGATGTCTCTCCTGCAATAGTCTCCCAGCTGCCACATATGCTGCTGCATTGTCTGTAACAACTTGCACAACATTCTGTACACCAACCTCTAATACAACTGTCTCTAACATAACACTCAAATTTTCTGCATTTTTTATTATGTCAGAGGCATCAATAGATTTTAAAAACACCATCTCACCGTTTGAAGCTGCTAAAAAATTAACAAGGGTGCGGTTCCTTCCATCCGTCCACCCATCTGAAAGAATGGTGCATCCGAATTTTTTCCATTGTTTCTTGTGCTCTTCTAGCATGGTAGTGGCATCTGCAATCGCACCCTCAAGTAATTTTCCGCTCAAATCTTTTGGAGAGGGTGCCTTGTACCCTTTCCCTACAACTGTCAACGCTGTCACCAAGTACTCCCAGTATGGGCTCTTTGCCACATTGAATGGCAGGTTGTTGTAGTACCAAAAATTTGCACAAGCTTTATCCACTTCCTCGTGCATATCTTTGTTCCAGAATGCACCATCCAATGAAGGTTGTGCTCCAGGTGTGTTCCTTGCCACAAAATAACTCGGTATGCCTTTGCTCGAACTCGATGAAGATGAGCCTCTTCCGGCTCTTCCTGATCGTATGCGTGGACCACGAGTAGAGCCCACAATTGTTGCTGCATCATCGTCTAAATTCTCTTCCATTGCAGCCCCAGGTCTAATAGCTTGTGCTATGGCTGCCTTCAACCTTGCGTTCTCTAGTTTTTTCTCCTCTAACTCTGCCAGCTCTGCTTTAATCTCTCGCGTTGCCTCTTCTGACACGTTGGGGCAAACTGTAACATCTCGGCAAGGAATAGTTGAAAGGTGATATTTCAAACGATTGATGCCTCCATTCATTTTCTTGTTACAGAAAGTGCAAAGAATTTCGCCCGCACAACTTCCACGTACAGCATACTTCCATGCTATGGAACGGGCATTCGGAGGAACGGTCCCTGCTAGTGATCCAGATGCCGAACCTGATGCCGAGCCTGATGCCATTGTTAAACTCTAATCTGTAACACAATGCACATTTAAAAAATTAGAAAACGTAAACTTAATTTAATTTTAAAAACAAAACATGCCTGAATAACAAATTTGCGTAAGTAAAAAAAATACATTACAAGCATTCAATTTTACATTACATGTATTTAGAATTACACAACGAATCGATTACAATACACATACATAAAATTTAACTAATTTACAATGAATTTGCGTTAATTAAAAAAAAAATACGTACCTCTAGCTGCAAATGAGTATTAAAAATTTACAAGTATTCAATTTTACATTACATGTATTTAGAATTACACAACGAATCGATTACAATACACATACATAAAATTTAACTAATTTACAATGAATTTGCGTTAAAATAAAATAAAATTACATACCTCTGGCTGCAAATGAGTATAAAAAAAGTACAAGCATTCGATTTTACATTGCATTGATTTAGAATCACAATAGGAATCTATAAAACCTAAATAATATATTCAAAATTTGGAAAAACTTCAAAGAATTAAAAAAAAAAAAAAAAACCTACCTCCAAATGCAAATCTCCAAATTCTCTCCTCGAATTCGCTCCAAAATCCACTCAACACAAGCAATGCAAGCTCAAATGGTTGTGTGAGTGACAATGAGGGAGTTGAGGGCCTTAAAAAGAGCCAAAACCGTGTAAAAAGAATGTTTTTTGCGTGTGAAAAGCGTGTATCCGTGTACAGGCCGCGTCTGGCGAGTATTTAGCACGGGCTCGCCGAGTTTTGGCGAGTACTCGCCGAGTTAACTCGGCGAGCCCTGTTTTGGCGAGTTTTATGGCGATTTAACCGGGTTTAGGTTTTTTTGGCGAGTTTTTCAAAAACCGGCGAGTTTTCGTCGAGTTTTCCATCTATGATTTATGTAATCCCATCTATTGACCTTTATTGACCTTTTTGTTGTTTTTACTATGGATACGGCCGAGTACGTCCCTAGAAGTACCCATACGTACTGGTATTGGCTTTGGATGTCTTTGTAGGCATACCACCGATGTCTTGTACCCGCATTGCGTCACGGGTATGTACCATGCCCGTACCCATGCCTTGTAGGGTGCATCACCACTACCTAGATTTATTGTGGTCTATTCTTGCAAAATCGCGATTCCTTAGTATTAGTTCAATTGTCAAAGTTTACCTTAAAATTGATTTTAGAAGCTCTAATAAATTCCAAGAATCAGAGAGGAAACCCATTATTTCCAGAAATGCAGACTCTATGAAATATGCTGAATTTTATTTCGATGAGATTACCAACGGATCAATAAACTCTCTCGCATCAAGTGACCAATAAAATAGCTAGTATTTAGTATTATAATTTTAGACAAAATAACTAGGTCATCGCAAGACATTGTCCATCAAAACAAATAATCGTAGCTTCCGGAGACAACTAATGTGTGAAATATCCTTGTGGGATATTACTTGAAATTTACAAAATATGTATAAACTAACAAATGAACTGAATTCTAATTTTTCTGATTTTTATGACAACAATAAGCGAGAAATAAAGATTTTTTTGTATTTTTCAGAATAATAATTTCTAACACTACCCAGAAGCTTCAAATAACTTAGAAAAATATGTAGAACAATAAACAAGAGAAATAATTTTTATCTCTTAGATATGATTTTATTTATTTATTTTAATCATTAAATCGCCTAAAATATTCCAAAATTTCACAAGGAGCTGAAATGGCCTTTATAAATTATGAAATTCGAGAACAATATATTTAAATTATAATGAATCGGATCCAACCCGAGAAAAAATTGAAAAACTTCAATCAGAAACCCTAGAAAACACTGCTGCAAAACCTTAAGTAGATTTGAAAATAAATAAAACCTAAATTGAATTAAACTCCTCCTGGGAATTTGCCAAGCTTGCCTCAAATGCTGGAAATAATCTGATCTGTAGATGGCTGAAGTATGGACCAAATAATCTCTCTCCGACACTGAGCAAACCCTTGAAATTCTCTGATAACTCTGATATGAAAATCTGATTTGAATGAAGCTCCAAATTAGCAAACTAGGGAGGATCTCTCACCACCGAAGAGTGCTTTGCTAGCTAGGAGTGGATCTCTCACCACTGAAGCTAGGGTTCCTGTGGGATCTTACTCCACAAGCAAAAAGTATGCAACTAGCAATGACTTCAATATCATAAAAGAATGAGTGTATGAATGAATCTCAATTCTCCCCAAGCACTTCCCTTTTATAACTCTTCATTGCAACAAAGGGCCCAAAAGAACCCTAATCGACCTCCTTGGGGGAAAACCACATAATAATAAAATAACTTAAGTTACTTTATCACCACTAAGCCAAAAGTACACTTAAGTTATCCCAACACAAAATTAAAACATAAAGTACCATAGGGGAGCATCACACAACCTTATTTCACTTAAGTCACCTCAAAGTACGTGTCCAACGTCGAAACATAACCTATAAGTGAAATGAAGGTGCAAACCATACCCAATAACCATCAACGTCACTAGCCCCTTGGGCATGACCAAGGCTAAGACGAATGAAAAGCCTCCTAGGCCATCTACTCGGAATTGGGGACATTACAGTCCTCCTTCCCCGAAAAATGCTTGACCCCAAGCATTATCTTGTCATGCTACAAAAGTTTGAATCCCACAAAGCAAGTTTCTCCACCTCATCCTACAATCAATCAAAATAATTGCTGCAAACTGAATACCACAAGGCAAGTCTCTCCTCCTCACCCTGTAGTCACTCAATGATCGGTGGGATCCGAAGTAACCAAGACACCCTATGTAATCATCATGCTCTCCATGCCGAGTAGAGAGCAATGCTGCCCCTGACAGCGAGTAAGATACCCATGCCAACTCTCAATTGGTACCCACACCGAAACGCTAATCCCATCCCGATCCCGCGCCAATGTGAAGCGCCATCGGTTGATCACTCACAATCACTGCCTCTTCAGTCAACCCATGGGTACGAAAATCCACTCTGAATCCTATAGCATCCCTGGATCAACCTGTGAAACAACCTATATAAGCACTAAGTGTGCCAACTCTCCCACATGACCCACACTCGTGTGAGAGCAAGGCTCCTCATAATGTGTCTCAATGTGTCTTGTGGGGGAAGAATCCCAAGTCTCCAGTAAACGGTCAACCGAACAATATCAACTCTACATAGTTCACCTCTTGTGATGAATGTGAACCTATTGAATAACCAAGTAACTGAGTCAACTCTGTCCCTCCATTGACTAGCACATGGGTGAAGTGCTCACCGTGCATAGAAGCAGTAAAATACATAGGAGTGCTATCCCATGTCGACTCAAGCAATGATGAACTCAGTATACTCCGATTTGTCATGACGACAAACCGCACATCCTGTATAAAGTTGAGGATATCCTCCCTCAACCCATGCCATCTGAACCTCTCCCATATGAACCTGTAGGTCTCATCGAAGCTCAAGTGTCCAATCATGGAAGAACAATGCACATGTTGCAGTATCTCCATCCTCAACCATGAATTTGGCACAAGGTACAATCTGCCCTGATAGAAGATCATCTCGTCCTCCAATCTATAGTCTGTCATCCTGTGTGTGACCATCCAGAATCTCACAAGTGTGTCGGTTCTTGGAGTACTCAACAAGCAAATGAGATCTCCAATCTACTTCAAACCTCAGATAACCAACATAATGATAAACTCGGATGATTTGAACTTGTAACCCCAATCTCTATAACTGTCTCATGTGCAACACTACTGGTCACACCCATATCCATCGAACTCCACATCGGCCCGCAGTAAAACACTTGGTCGTGTCGGAAAGTCCTCTCCATTCCCTTGGTTGTAAAAACCACTCTAGGTGCTCTTGTAGATAAACCTCTCAAGATTACATTCTTGCCCTTAGACTTAAACTTCAGCTCCATCGTCTGAAAGTTAGTTCGAAACTCACCAAGAGAGTGAAGCCACTGCACTCCCAGCACTATGTTGGTCTCTCCAATACCAACAATGTGGAAATCATCGGTAACTGTGTAGTTACCCATAGTGATGCTCAACTGTGGAACTCTCCGTGTGCATCTCATAGACTCTCCATTGGCTACAACAACGTTGAAGCCCTCAAAGTCTTCTGTTTGTAGACCTCACCTCTCAACCAAGGATGCATCAATGAAGTTGTGGGTAGCCCCACTATCAATGAGCACCACCACATGCTGACCTTGCATAACTCCTCGACCTCTGAATGCCTTGTACCTCAGGTACTAGACAATGTAGCTATAATCTCCCGAGGAAAAGTCTCATCCTCCTGCTCCACATCAGTACTGTCCAATGCAACTCCATCTCCATCATCCATCTCGTGGGTCTCTAACTCCTCATCTTTGTCACCCTCACTCTCTTCAAAGACCTCAATGAATTGGGCCTTTCCTTTCCCTATGCAATCATGCCCTGGAGCCCAAGGTGTACGACAATCAAAACATAGTTTCTTTCGCCTCAACTCATCTCTAAGCTCTCGAAGTGAATGGCTTCTTCTCGCTAAAGCTCATCCGGTCTAGATGGAGGTTCCTTTTGTTGAACTCGAGGTGGAAACCTCGACTTTGGAGTGGCTAACTCCAAATCTCGGGCTCTCCTAATAGCATCATGCAATGAAGAAGGCTCAAATGCCTTCACAAACCCTGCTAGTGCATCTGCCAAACTGCTATGAAGAGAGAAGTCAATCTCATCTTTGAAACATCAGAACCATAACCGAAAGCCTCTGAAAATCTGCAATGTAACCGTCCAAAGAACTTGTCTGCCTCAAGTGAGTCAACTCTCTGAAGAACCTGTCAGGATCCCTCCTATCAAACCTACTCATCAATCTCTGTGTAAACTCTGCATATGTATCAATATGCATGTGCCCTTGTGTAATAAGACCATGATGCCACCAATCATGTGCATCTCCCTCAAGATGTAGGATTGCAAAATTGCATCCTCTTCGCGCATGGGATTCAAGTCAAAGTATGTCTTCAACTTCTGAATCCATGATTGTGCTGTACACTTCTTCGAACCATCGAAGTGTGGAATGGAAATCTGTCCCAATCTCTTCTGTAACTCAGGCACCTGCGTCTGATGGTCTCTCTTGGGCCTTCTACCAATCTTCATCCTGCAATACTCTGGGAATGACATGTTCTCCCGAAACCCTCACTCAAAGACTAGTACTTCTCCCAACAAGATTCCTCATTAAATATTTCAGTTGGCCACCCCACCTGTGAAACTTCTAATCCTTCAAGAAAGAGGGCTCTTGAAGTCCCAAAGGCTTGGTAAAAGAGCGGGAGATCGCTGCCCTGAATTTCCACTTTCACCTCTTTGAGCATGTTGCCCCATATTACTATTTTCTCCTCTATCTTCCTGAGGCCCAGATTTGCCTGTGATAGTCTCTCTGTGAGTTGGCTCAAATAGAGGTTTGTAGTCTCTTGTTGCTTAACCATATTGGTGAATAATTTCTTCATTAAATCCACATTGAGATCTTCATTGTCACTCATTTTTAACCCAAAAAGTCGGAGGAACAACTTTGATACCACTGAAATATCCCTTGTGGGATATTACTTGAAATTCACAAAATATGTATAAAATAACAGCGAACTGAATTATGATTTTTATGACAGCAATATGCAGAAATAAAGAAATTTTTGTATTTTCCAGAATAATAATTTTAACACTACCTGAAGCTTTTAATAACTTAAACAAATATGCAAAATAGTAAACAAGAGAAATAATTTTTATCTCTCGAGATATGATTTTATTTATTTATTTTAATCTGTTAAAAATGATCGACTAAAAATTCCAAAAATTCACAAGGCGCTGAAATGGCCTTTATAAATTCTGAAATTTGGACAACAATGTATTTAAATTATAATGAATCGATCCAACCTGAAAAACTCCAACCGAAAACCCTAGAAAACTCTCTGCGCAAAACCCTAAGTAAGTAGATATGAAAATAAATAACGCCCAAACTGAATGAAACTCCTCGGAATTCACCAAACTTGCCTCAAACGCTGGAAATAATATGATCTGTAGATCTCTCACCAACGAAGAGTGCTTTGCTAGCGAGGAGTGGATTTCTCACCACCAAAGCTAGGTTTTGTGTGAAATCTTACTCCACAAGCAAAAATCATGCAACCAACAATAGCTTCAATGTCATATAAGAGTGAGTGTATGAATGAATCTCAACTTTCTCCAAGCACTTCCCTTTTATAACTCTTCATTGCAACAAAGGGCCCAAAAGAACCTAATCGACCTCCTTGAGGGAAAAACTACATAATAACACAATAACTTAAGTTACTTTATCACCACTAAGTCAAAAGTACACTTAAGCTATCCCAACGCAAAATTAAAACATAAAGTACCATAGGGGAGCATCACACAACCTTATTTCACTTAAGTCACCTTAAAGTATGTGTCCAACGTCGAAACATAACCGATAAGTGAAATGAAGGTGCAAACCATACCTAATAACCATCAACATCACTAGCCCTTTGGACATGAACAAGGCTAAAAACGGATGTAAAGCCTCCTAGGCCATCTGCTCGGAATTGGAGACATTACAATGTGATAATGTTTTTGTAAAAGTCCAATAGTTATAACATTAGAACAATAGTTTTAGTTAACATTAGTTTTATTTAACCAAAACTATTTGGTTAGTGAGTGGAATGTTATTTTGTGACTTTTAACCAAAACTAAAACTGTTAGTTAACAAATGTTGTTCTAAAGTTGCATGTTTTTTAATCATCTAACTTATTTTGAATGAAACCACATCTATTAACAATGATTATATGTTGTCTGTTTTTATGTAACATCATCTTTATGGCTATCATTGTAGTTTATTATTTCATCCTACAAAGTTCTAAATAGCAAATTGTATTCACTATGCAATTAATTTTTTTCCGAGCTCAAATATATCCATTTTATTGTTGTTCAATTAAAGTTTCATCAAGCTACGACAGGGACTTGTCACATTGTGACTCTTGTTACTGGTAGACATTTTAGTTAATATATGGTTATAGAAAGAGAGTTAATAATGCACCTGACAGATGGCAATGAAGAATGATCCTCTTCAGTCTACTGCATAATTAATAGTTAAGTGCTATGATTGGCAGGTCATGTCACTTGACAGTGAAAGCAAGGCAATAATTTCATTGAATGGTTGATTTCAGAGCTTGACAACATGAACAATAACAAGTCACTTTAAACAATTCAGTAAACTACAACAAACAGTGATACAAACTACAACAAACAGTGATATAAGACAACCACATGAACACTTCTAAAATCCAACATTTTGAATTCTTGATCTTGTTGTATGGTGTCTAGACGGATTGTTAAATGTGGTTTAAAATGTCATGTTCCCTTTTAAATAAATTATAATTAATTAACAATGTAACTTAAGTGTCGAAAAGTAACTTTATAAAGACACTTATATTTTATTATTATAAAATATAAAAATTTACTGTTTAATAAAACAATATCAATGAAGAAATAAAAAAAAGAGTTGTTTTTGGAACTTTTTCATTGTCGAATGTGACATGAAAAGTTATAATAGAAGAGTGTGGGGGTCATTCGAGATCATCTTTGGCTATAATATCATTTTAGATTGGGTGGTTGAGCTACTGCTTCAACATTTCTGCAATTTGAGGATGGAAACCCTCCATTGCAACAAGGTTAGAGGATGAAAACCCTCATAATCTGCAGATTTGAGGACGAAAACCCTCCAAATCTTTAGAGGTGACTCCATTACAGGGGTTACATTTGTGCTTCAATCAAGGATCTTCATTTTCAAACCTGATTTAGCAGCTAGGGCATCAACTAGGACACACTTCAAGGCAGTTTCCAGAATTTTTCAGAATTTCTATAATTAGGGCAGCCACCAATCAGTTGGGATTTCATTTGGGTGGCTGTTGGAGAATTTTGGAGCCCTCCTAAGGCTGGGCGAACACTTTGAGGAGCTGAACAACCTCCATTGGAAGCCATTACAGCTGCAATCTGAGATGTAGTGGGTGCTAGGGTTTGCACCAAGTCATGATTTGCCCTAGGGCATCATTTGCAACCAGGTGGAGCCATTCATTTGCTATATTTTCGCCCATACGGTCAGCTGTACTTGCTTATTTTCAGTTGAAAAATAAATAAAATAAATTCCGGAATTGTTGTTTGTTGGTTTATTGTACTTGGGTTGAGTGAAATTTCCATTGTCAGATATTTATCAAGGTGTTTCTATTTTTACAAATTGATATATTGTGGTCGTGAACTAAATATCAGTTTTCAGTGTTTTTGTCATAAGGGTTTCAAGGAAAACCAGAATTATATAGATCTGTATTATAAGGGATATTACAGAAAACCTTCCACAGCACTTCCAAATCAAGCAAAGCACAATCAGGATGTGTAGATTCAACTCCTAATTTGCAAGTTGCAATAAACCACTTGATATATATTCTATACACTTCAAATAATGTCTGACAAAATACTACAGTACGAGCACTAGTCCTGTGAATAAAATTTCATTTTCATGAGCAGTTGATATGAACATCAAAGAAAAAAGCTTTTTTTTCGTTATCATTCTATGCCCGCACCAAAATGTTCACTATCATACTGTTATCCCCGGGCTAAACTTCTATCTATTTTCAAGACTATGAAGGTCTCATTTTGATTTTGTATCTGAATACTTGATCATATCACGCTGCTTCCCATTTTTATTCTCTTTTCTGGGTAGTAACTTCTGCTACTTTTTGTCCTCCTATCCTATGTAGACAGAGAAAGCTATTGCTTGCTAACAGTTTTTTTCTATTATTCATTCATTTTTATGCTATATGAATTAGTAATTTGAAGGATTTGTCAGCTGCATAAGCTTAATTGTTTTTCATTTTCTTTTTCCAGATGGCTCTTCAGGGTCTACCATCTGTGCCATACACCAGTATAGATGTAGAGAAAATGAAGAGACGGAAGTTTCGTCCCAGAAGATAGCAGCAGAGGAAGCTTTACAGGAGGTGGCAGAGGAACCTGCAAGGTATCAAACGAACACAGCAAAATTACCAGGCAACAACTTGAATGTTGATGCTATCACAATCGTTGAGCGTGATGAAATATTGAATCTTCCCAGTGTTCCAACCAAAGCACCAATAGTTCTCGCTTCCAATGAAGAGAAAGCAAGTAGTAAGAAAGGTTGGTCTTGCATATCTATCATTCAAATATCATGCATATTCCATGCACCACGCATCACAAAATACATGCTTGGAACATGCACTTATGTGCATCTAATGATTTATTCACTGGTGTATTACTTTCTTTTCTTTTGAAGTTAAATTAAATTAAGATCTTACTTCATTATCTTGATGGAACAGAGCGAGAAAAGCCTTTACCGGCATAACTGGGGCTTGGTCACTATGCTATTGGATTATAGAGACATATTAGCTACATTTGAAATGTGAATCATGCCAATCGTTTCCATCCAGTCATATTTAGCAGCCTCTGTGCTGACAGTCTTCACTATCATCAACAATGTAAGTTTGTCAGAATCATGACATGTACATTCCAAATAAATAATTTAGAAGCTGTCAGTCTTCATTATCAACTATGTCAAGCTGTCACTTTTCTGGTGTGTATTTTCCAAATAATTAATTGTAAAGATTTATGTACACAGGATAAAGAATTGGATGGTTCCTGTTGTACTAGTTAATTGTACAAGGAGGCTTAAAGTTCCTGAAACTGTTGCCCTGTCAACATAAAACTGATTAACAGTTCTGTGTTATTGAGAAAAATTTGTGTGTCAGAATTAAATGGTGACTGGAGTTTAATGTTTATTGTTGTCAGATTTTGTTATTCATTATCTTTCAGTTAAGATATACTTGCAAGAGAGCTCATTATTTACTGTCCACATGCATTGATTTGAATATTCAATGTTGCGCAGCAGATTGTCTCCTATTTTTTTGTAATAAACATGCAGCCATTCTGCTAGTGCTAACTTATGCAGAGATTATCTCTTTTGTCCTAGATATTAGTAATTTAATGGGAAGAACATCTGTTGTGTAGCAGACTATGTAGCAGCTCCAAATTCGTGGATTTAAAATGAAGTTTGTGCCATTAGGCAAAGGGCCAAGGCATATTAGATGTATTGGTTACACATCAATTGAACAATACAGATTTCTAACATAAGATGTTAGAAGAAAATGGAAAAGAAAGATTTTGTTATCCACTTGTTTGATACTGACCTGCTCTTTTTCTTTTTCCTTTAGTAGAGATGGAGGATCTTATTTTTAGGGAGAAGGGAGGTAGAGCTAGTTTGACAAATGGGTGTGCATGTAAATACATTCTCTACGATTTGATCCAAAATTCTTTCCTTTTTGAAGTGACTTGCTATGTGTTTGCACCTTACCACAATGGTAACAATGACAAATCGCCAAAGTCGAGATCTTTGTCTTTCCGTGCATTTTCTCAATGCGAGCTGTAATGTTTTCTGGAAAAAAAAGAGGAGGATATGCGAGAGAGGAGAAAATCATGGTTATATAGGCAAGGAAACATTTTCCCAAGCTTAGCAAAATAAGGAGCTCAGTCTCTCCCGATTGGACAATAACATGCAATAGAGTACTGAAAATGAGCTTCTCTTAGTGATGATATGTTATGATCTTCACATATAATAAGTCAGAAATATGCAGAATAAAATGAACAACAACACAACACGAGAGATTTGTTGGCCAAGATGTCTGAATATTCAATATGTTTAGAAATAGAAGAATACCCTTAAGGTAGCGCAACACCATAGTTTACTCTTAAAGGAATAACACCACAATTTCTTGATATGAGAATTTCACTTGTAGGGGATAACTGATTCTAATTGATGTGCACATTTTTATTTGCAGTTGTATGTTCTTCCATTTCGATGTTACCACAACATGTCAAGGAAAACAAAGGACAATTTCAGATGCATGTCTATTCAAATAACTATCCACAACAAAAGGGCCAACAACAACAACGGATATTTCATTGAGAAGATGTAGAAACCAAAACAAATGTCTCAGTGCATTGTTGGCAACTGAAAATACAGGTAGTGCAAATGAAATAAAATAAAATTCAAAGCATGTTCAAATCTGCAAATGCAAACGCTCACAAGATCTGATGTAAAAGAACATTGCCAAGGACTTTGAAGTTCCACAAGCCTAACGGCTGCAGAATTTCCTGTAGAAAAATCTGCGAATAAATGGAATTTGAGAGATATTTTAGATAGCACCTTAACACAAACATCATTATAAATAACAATGAAATATTACATAAGATAACTCTTACCTATCTGGATTAATAGTTTTCCTGAAACCTTCAAATCGTCTATGACCCTGAACAACCTTTGCCATGTTTCCATCATAAGTATACATAAACACATCACTTTATAGGGTTAAAATATAGTACAATGCAGCATGTTCTGGTAGTTCCTAAAAGTTTCAATTTCCTCTTCTGCAGCAAGAGTTGAATGTGCGAATACATTTGGGAAGTCATATTGCAGTGCTCCCAGGCTTCCATTGCCGTAAGTCTCCCTGCTACAATGTAAATATTGGTTGTAGATGAATAGCCCAATTTTTTCAAGAAAAGAGCATTCTCGCATTTCCTTTTTCTGGCGTTTTACCTCATGCTTTTCAGTAAGGGGAGTACTTCTTGCTTGCAGTATGTGTTGCATCCAAGTAATATATGGAAAAATGAGAAACTTGAAACAATTTCAATTGCTTGCTACCTAAGTTCAAATGCTGAATATCAAAAGAATTTAATTCACAATCATACCTTTGACCATGATATTGGAGCTTTCTCCAGAGGCTCAATTTTCATATAAGGTGCTGGTAGAGATTTTACAATTCGTACATCTTCTTTCAAAGTGTTAGTAAACATGTGCCAATCAAATATATGCTCAAATTCACTGCACGACTATCAATTATGAGAGAATTATCTAAGTTGGTAACGAAGCCTAATTACAATTCAATAGGACAAAGGCATACAACTTACAAACCTCGGGTCAGTCCAGAAAGAGGTATGATCCAGAGAAGGAAGACCAAGAGTTGCATCAACAACCATGTCACAGATCTGCATTCAATGTCAAATTGGTTAAACATTGTCAACTATAACTACTGACATGTGAAATGGCAGAATGAACAAACTACAAGATGCTTTATAAATGCTATTCTGCTCCTGTAACATTTATTCACATTTGATTTAAGCCACCATTGGCATGGACTAATATATACCCGTTTGTGGTGCCCTCAAGCTCTGGAGATGAAGTAAACAAATCATATATAAGTTACCATAACAATCTGATATCACAGAATTTGTTTTGCTATTGAATGGGCATAAGAGTTTAAAATTTGAGTCTGATGGTGACCATAACTCACTTTTGTAACTTTTTGATCGTTCAACACACTGCTCAAGGTTAGCACGTTCTGAATGTAACTAGTTTTTGGAATCCTGCAAGAGGAATACAACTGTTGGAAATCTATTGAAGCATAAACACTAAAAGCAAAACTAGGTCAATGGACATTTTATGAATGTCAAAAACTAACTAGTTATTGATACTTTTAAGTTTTCATCATTTTTCTTTGAAGCTGCATGTTTATCTTTATTTGGGAGCATCACCTAACTCAATGACCTACGCTCATTTTCCCCTTGAAGATATTGAGCACTTGTGTCAATAGTGTTTTTTTAATACTACAGGAGTTAATAACCCATGATACACTTCATGGCACGCTAAAGCAGAGAGAGTCCTCCCAACCGGCTGTGTAAATGCAAGGGTAACCAGTCCCCTAGGGCCTGGGGGATTAGAACCTGGGTGGGTGGCTGGCGAGCACTCAGGCCCCACCATCAGGCCACACCCTTGCGCCCTTTCTCTCAATAATGTTGAATTGCTGTAAAAATAAAATGTTCCTTGTGGTATCATGAGAAGCGTGAGACTTAAACCGTCAGAAGAAATTAATATCTGAATGGAAAGAAAGATACATATCGATTGCCCAGGAAAGCATGTCAAACACGAAATATGGGCAAATTAATAGAATATGATACCTATAAAATATAAGATGGTCCAATTGTTGAGTTTTGATACAGTAACCGAGTTTGCATGCAATGACTATCTAAGTCAGATTAACTTTATGATATGGCTCGTGTATTTCTTACTCCGTAAGTGATTAGTTCTATGGCAGGATAAAGTTACAATATGCTTTAATTCCAGGATCCAGTGATGGTCCCCATTTAGTAGTTCAATAAACTGCGTCCTTTTTACTCTAAATATTTTTCCTTTCAAACTAAAACCCAGGTTAGTTTTTTGAGCAGCTTTGCAATATTAAGAAGGCGCCCAAAATTTTTGTCCTGTGATTGCTAAGCGACAGGCAAAAGAGCCATCATTCCAAAGAACAAACTACCCATCAAGTTTGATCCTGTGTAACAGCAGGTGAAACAAAAAGCACTATAAGTGTGATGTTGAGATTGCTCCAAGAAGGATAGACGGTACATTTCCTAAATAGGCTTTTCAATATGAGATTGGAAGTGAAAATGATTAGTCAACTAAAATTTCCAGAGATTTTTTTTTTGAATACACGCAAATCCAAAGATATTTTAAATAACCAAAACCTGAAATTAATCGCAAGCTTGGCACGAATCTTTATGTCCATTATGATGTAGGGGCTGTCTATACTATCTTTCAAAGCTCTTATTTCGGAACATGTACCGAAAATGTGAAGAGGCCTGCATTGTTTATGATGGCTAGCTGTTGGTGGAATCCAACGAGACCTTGGCAATGCTCCATAGCTGTATCATATCCTAGTATTGAGTCAAATGACTAAAAACAACATCCCCAAAATGCTGGTGCTTACACAATTCGACTTCGTCTCTTTGATTGTTTGGAAATTGCATTCACATAAATCACATTTTGGACGTTTAGATGTTGTCATGCCCGATAATTAGCTTGAATAAAATAATATAAAAAACTCAAAAAAGAAAAAGAAATTCTTCCCAAAGTTATATTTTTTGAGAGTAAGTTTGATTTATCATGGGTAATACCATACGTCGTTAACAAGGGACAAACTAATTTTCAAGGATTATACATTTGAGTGAAAACTCGTGTCAACTACCAAGGTTCACAAAAGGGAGGTCGTAAATCATTTTCCGAGAGTTTCATACCTCGCCTTTATGGAACAAGAAAATGGTTTATGACAAGTTTATTGATAAGCCTAAAGTTCTTTTATTGCCAAGTTTAATCTTATCGTTCGCTTGATCATTAGAGGTATTTATTAATTAACATGGTATGAGTACCATTCATGGTAAGAACATTGCGATAGGTATCTTTTGACATCATCAAATGGCATAATTGCTGCACTAACATTTAATCCTCATAAGGAGCTTCATAATATTTGTTATTATGTTATTCCTTGTAACTATATTACTCTCTTTGTTTTTTTGATAATAGGTAAAAGGAGGGTTTTGCCAGGGTAAAATCCATATATATCGATTAACATTACAAGGAACAAAACAAGACCAAAAAGCAAAACTGGTGTTAACAGCCCAAAACCAGCCCAAAACCAAACAAAGAACAGTCCAAGTGTGGCCCAAAACTAGATTAAAACCAAATAAAAACTGGACCAGAACAAAGTTCATTTCTGATTGAACATTTGAGTAGAGAGCTCAATAAGGTCCTTAATGTACTGGTCTCTCTTCTCAGTTTATTTTTTCCTATCAACCTCCCTAATGATGGCCTTGATGTCCTTATTCTTCACATCTTTCACAATGGAATTTAGGAGGCCAGTTTGAAGGAGAAAACCGTTAGCCAAGATGTTACATTTGCTCTCAACTTTCTCCAACTTTCCTTCCATCTCAGTCTAAGTTTGATTATCCTTGTCAACCTTGGTGTTTTTGAGATTGTTAATATTTCCCTTCAAAGCTTTAATATATTTCTTGATCCATTTTAAAACATCCTTCGTAGTCCACTTCAGTGTGCATAAATTCGTTACTATCCTTCTCATTTTTCTTACCTAGGCTAAGCAAACACCTAATAACCATGTCACCCTCTAGACCTTGTTGAGAATTATCCTGAGTTGAATTAGGGCATTCAATACTTCTACCTTTATTAGAGCTGCTTCTAAGCACTCTAGTAGATCTGATATCATCTCCTTGTCTCTTGTTGTTTTTGGGGTCGAGGTGGAAGGAAGAGAAGGAGAGGGGTTCCGACTGG
Source organism: Taxus wallichiana var. yunnanensis (assembly GCA_018340775.1). NCBI lineage: Eukaryota > Viridiplantae > Streptophyta > Pinopsida > Cupressales > Taxaceae > Taxus > Taxus wallichiana. Next base: position 453,096,860 of record CM031240.1, read on the forward strand.
GGATTTGACTCTTGAAATGCAAGTAGATGAGTAAAATAATAACTTGGTGTAGGGGATAGGTCCTTTTACCCCATTGGACCTCCTTAATGGAACATTCAAGAGACATTAAAATGTGAAACGGTAAACTTACCAGAATGTTTCTTCTGAAATGATTAAGCAGAACCAGATGGTAGGTATTAATACGATGTAACCTACCTTCCATTGTTAGATATTTGATGATGGTCCTTGCAACTTCATTGTATGGGCTCGACAGGGAAGCACGAAGAATCCCCCTAGGGACCTGTTGAAGGTGTTCTCCCTCATCCAAAAAATGGCCTCTTGCTCATCCTAGTTACAATTGTTTTTGTAAAACTTAATACCTTGGATGCTCATCCCAGTGATGTGGGAAATGAGTCCCTCAATGATAAGCCACATTTGGCCTCTCGAACTGGACTGCTTTCTATCCTTCCACGCCACAATGAACTCAATGGAGATGTGAGGGTCGTTCCCTCGAATATGTTCCGAGAAGGAGTTGAAATTGCCGCGCCCAAAATTTCCCAAAGCTGATCATTTTGCTTCTAACCCCTGTTGAAGGGGGTTCAACTTGGCATGGATCGTCGCCCATCCTACGCCTCTATATTCTTTCTCCATCGTGGATGTGAAAGACAATATTGAACCCAAAATAATTTCTAGTTTCCCAAATCAAGTGGTCTTAACATCAAATGAAAGAGCAAAACGTGGCATAATAAATCCGCAACCTCCAAAATATATGCAATCATGTTATGTGCGTCCTTGTGACTTTCATGATTAGATGCATTCATGACTTCTAAGGGAGTATTTACACCCCAAACCAATGATGAAGATTATCAAATTTGACCCCAATATTAGCGCAAAAATTTGCTACATTATTTCCCTATTTGTAAGTATGGGAAATAATTACTTGAGGGAGGGTGCTTAAGATATGTAGGGAGTCTTTAATAATCTTGTTTATAATCCAACTTGGAGGGGACTTATTTTGAAGGCACTTTATGATATTCGTTGAGTCACCCTCCACCCAGAGATTGCTAATGTTCATTTGTTTATCCATTTGTAGACCCCATAGAGCTTCCATAGCCTCAACATAGTGATTGGTTTGGATCCCCAAATTTCTAGCATAGGCAGCTATAAGATCACCCTCGTTATTTCGATTACATGCTCCACCCCCAACTCTACCTAGGTTTCCTTTAGCTACACCATCGGAGTTAAGCTTTAGCCATACCTCTTGTGGATGCTTCCAAACTATCTCATTTCTAGATTTCTTGTCATTTATTTGCTTATAGTTCTGATCCAATTGAAGATTCCATTTGCTTTGAGAAATCCGATGTCAGACTCCTTCAAACTTCCTTTGCTGATTTTAATGGAGGATTTAAAATTTTCAATAATCAAAAGAACAAGCTTTTTGAAAACCATGCTAACATGAAGATTTTGATCCTCAAATATTCTTTTGTTTCTTTCTTTCCATATTGCCCAAATAGTGTGAGGAAGGATAAACTCCCATAGGAGTCTCACAGAGATACACTTTGTTTAAAAACCATTGTGACCTTAACTCATTCAAAGTATGAGGGAGAGCCCATTTCAAACCAATCATGTCCAAGATGAGGCCCCACAAAGAGGAGGCAAACTTACAATGAATGAAGAGGTGATTGACAATTTCCTCTTCAGCTTTGCATAAAATACACCTGTTAGGAAACATTTGACCCTTTTTCTTATGTTGTCCATTGTAATAATCTTGTTTTGTATAGTGAGCCACCAAAAGAAATTAATTTTTGGGGTAAGTTCTTTAATCCAAACTTTTTCCAACATATTTGAGGATTTGGCATTTGATTTTGGCTGTTGTATCTTGAGTGTACACTATAACTATCATATCATGAATCCTCCCAAATAAGTTCATCTTCAATGTACATGTTGGGAATATATATGTTTTCAATCATATTTTGAATGACATTCAGGTTGTCTCTATCATTATCTGATCTTTCTTCAAGTGAGAGTCTTCTCCAATCAGTTTTCCCATCTATATTGTTGAGGTAGCCACTAGTTTTTCTCCATATTTGAGTCTTATCAAATTAATTTGATTCGACATACTCTCTTTTTATTGCTGGTTTAAATTCAAATTCCACTTATCCTCCCAAAAAATGATCTTTTTTCCATTTCCAAATTCCCATCTAGTGCCTTTTGAGATTAGATCCTGCTTTTAACCAAAGAGTTCCAAAAATGAGATCCATTGGGAAGATCATCATCATACCTAGTGAAGTCCTTAATAAAATCCTATTTCAAATATTTATTTATGATGATATTGCACCAAGGGATGTCTTCCTTAAGGAGTCTCCAACCCATCTTAGCGAGGAGAGCTGAGTTCATGTGTCTAAGATTCTTTATCCCCAAATCACCTTGGAGTTCTAGGTTTGCAAACTTTATCCCAAGCAACAAGAGGTATTCTATTGTGTTCCTCAACTCCTGTCCATAAAAACCTTTTCTGAATTTTATCAATCATGTCCACAACCTTTTGAGGAATTTTGAAAAGAGAGAAGATAGATAGGAAGATTTTGGAGCGTGCTTTTAATCAAAGTAGATTTATTTAGCCACACTTGAGATGACAACACCTTTCCATCCTGCTAATTTGGATTGGAATTTGTCAAGGAGAGTGTTCCAAATAGACATAGGGAGACTACATTTGAACAAAGGCATACCCAAGTAGGTTGATGGGAGAAGCTTAATGCCACAACCAAGAATTTTGGCAATTTTTTGTTGTTTGGCCCTAAGAGTATTGATGAAGAACACAACACTTTTGACATAATTGATAAGACGACCATAAGCTTCTTCATAGCAATTCAATAAAGGATTTAAACTGTTTGGCTTAAAGCAACGAGGCAATAAATAGAAGGGTAGTGTCATCATCAAATTGTTGATGGGAATCCGTCAACTTTTTGGAGGAAGGGTTGAAACCATGAATAGATTATGCTTCCGTGAATTGCTCTACTAAGGCGCTTTGCCATGATTATGAAGAGAATAGGAGAAATGGGGTCCCCTTGTCTAATACCTCTGTTGTTTCCAAAGAAACCAATTGGGATCCATTTAGGAGGATAGAAAACATGGGCGTGGATATACATTCTCTAACTAGCTTCCTAAAATAGAGATTGAACCCAATTTTCTCGAGCACTTTATCCAAAAATTCCCATGACACTCTGTCAAAGGCCTTATTCATATCCAACTTGATGGCCATGCCCGCTTTTTTGCTCTTTTCCATGGAATGAATTGTTTCATGCACCACCACAATACCATCTTGTATTTGTCTTCCTTGCACAAATCCACCTTATTGCCATGAGATAATGTTTTTGAGAATAGGTCGCATTCTCAAATCTATTGTCGTTGTAATTTTTTTGTAAATTGTGTTGGAAAGACTAATAGGTCAAAATCTTTGAAGTCCTTAGCTCCCGCTTTTTTAGGAATCAACACAATGAAAGTATTGTTTATTTCCTTCAAAAGTATGCCATTATGTAGGAATTCATTAGTGGCTTTAAGTAAGTCATTCTTACAAATTTCCCAGTAGATTTGGAAGAAGCATGCTAGAAATTTATCGGGGCCAGGAAACTTTTCTCCTTCAAAAGCTAAGTTCCTCCATGTCCACCTTTTTGTAAGAAGCTTGTTAAGATCTTCTTGAATTTTAGAGCATTGAGGAATGCATTCCAACATTAAATTAATGCAATTTTCATTTTCTTGATTCTCTTTAGACTAACAATTTTTTTTTGTAGAAACATATATCCTCCTTTTTAATGATGTCCTTGTCCCTGCTTTCCTGCCCATTACTGCTGAGAATAGAGGATATCATGTTGTGACTTCTATGCTTTAAGGTGGTCATATGGAAAAATTTGTGTTTTTATCACCATCCTTAAGTCAAACAACCCTAGATTTTTGTCTCCAATGAATTTCCTCACAAGCAATGATATTATGAAGTTCATTGAGCATTTCTTTTCCTTGTAGTAGTCATTTACATCCATGCCCAAATTCTAAACTTTAGAATCCATAAGTGCAAGTTCATCGCTTATCTTTTTCTTATTTTTAAAAAAATTACCAAAACCAATTCCTTTTTTAGAGTTATTTTTCACATTTTTAAGCTTTTGCACAAGAATGTACATGGGTGTACCAATCTTTTTAGTTTTCCACCATTCCTGAACTCTTGTTTTGGAAGTCTTGGTGCTTAGTCCACATTTTCTCAAATCTGAAAGGAGTATGATCATGTTTACCTTTACTGTCAAGGCTAAACACTAAGGGATTGTGGTCGAGCCAATTCTTGGAAGTGCAAAGGCAAAATCTTGGGCGATAAACCAATCATATGAGACCAACGCTTTGTTTAAGTTAACCATAATGAGATTATCCCCTATTTTCCTATTACTCCAAGTGAACTTGATTCCCCTTAACTCAATGTCCAAGAGTGAGTTTTGCGATAGAAAATCAACAAAATGTTCCATACTTAAAGTGAAGTCATGATTACAATATTTATGTTATTAACTTCTAATATTTATTGTTTATAAAAATAATAATGTCAATTACATTAGTAAAATGGTTATTACTATTTTAATACAATATATTAGATACGAGAATATTTATATTTCGATTATATTTTTAAAAGAATGGTGTGGGTTTTAAAATTAACCAAATGATTAATAAACTTAAATTATTTAAACATAAACAAAATTAAATATTAGATAAAGTGGTAATAAAGAGAGTTTTTATAAAGTTAGTGGTGGATGGCAATGAAAAGAAAAAGTGATAAAAATTTTAATGGTTGTGTAATATTTTTGAAGGGGAAAGGAACAGTGGGGAAGATTAATCCATATGAATGTTTCAACTTTATAATCTATGTCACACTGTATACATTTAACACACACATATATTTATATATTTGATTATGAGGAATTATTATATTTTACATTTTTATGTTTTTCCCAGCTTAAGTAAACTTTAGCTTGATGTGAGGAAGGGACCACCAGGTACACAAGTTTCATACTGCCTTTGTACAGTTGGAGCCTAGGTTTCATACCATTCAACTTATATGACTAAGGAGGTGACTGTTTAACCCCTTTTATTACTGATTTTCTCTAATAAACACAATATTTTTGATAGACCCGTCCACCAAGCAACGAGGAATTGTATTGCAATATTTTCCAGGTTTCATTGGTTGGTAACCATGATGGAGAGAGAGAGAGAGAGAGAGAGAGAGAGAGATGCACCGTTCGACCTGCAACAATCTACTTTTGTGAGACAAATTTAATCGTCATCCGTCTCACCGTTCTCCTCGGATACTGTTATTACCCATATATGAACTCACATAATGAAAATATAGGATCAACCTCTAAATACGGATGTTATAGAATCTTACAAGCTTACTTATATTTATGCAATCATCAATATAAAATCTTAATAGATTTTTAATAACATACTCATATTATAACAATAATGCAGCCATCTCATTAATAAATTCATAGTTTTATACTTTAAGTTCTTCTACTTGGGCTTCATGAAACCAATTATATATGAAGATAAAGAAGAGTGACCAACTCAAACTCAGAAATCTATAAGGCCAGACCTCTACCCAATGAGAGCAGCAATAAAAATTAAATTTAACACTAGTCTTTAATTTAAACATATATATTTTATTACCACTAAATCTGTTTTCTAAGAAAATTAATTTCTCTACCAATACTTTATAAAATAAAGCGTTCTTATATGCATTTCGATGCTAAAGAGTGGGTGAATGAGAACCAGAAATAAATTGTTCCATAAAAAGCACCAAAATGGGTTTGTTGAAAAAGTCTATACAAATTTGAATACCAGCTCAGCTTGATTGGAAGGGAAGGTAGCACAGCGAGGAAGCGACACAAATGTTTTTTTGGTCTAAAATTAAATTATTTGTATCATTAGTAAGGCTTAGTAATAGGAATGTTTAACATAATTATTGTCTTGCTTCATCTTACCACATGCAGATTTTCCACATGAACGGTATTAAGTAATAGTTTTAATATATTTTTAGACACATTTATGATTAAATATTGTTTTTATTTCGTTAATCGTATGGTTATATGATTAAATAATAATATAAACATTTGATCATTAACTTTCATGTTTGGTTAATATTTCGTAGGATTCAATAATGGTAATAAATTTTGATAGTTTAATATAATGGTGATAGAATGATTAATATTAAATAATGATAATATTATTGCTGATTTATTTATTTAGTGGGATTTATCTCCATGAGCTATTAGTCATTATTCAAATTATTTTCATGAGTAATCGTTTTTTAATGATTTTTTTCTTCATGAATTTTAGTTATAATTTATTAGATAAGACAACTCACTCGAGACACACAAGTATCGAGAACATTTTGTAATCAAATGTACGTGAAAGTCAATTGACTTAACAATTATTATCGCTATTGTTATTAATATAAAACTAAATTGTTATAGCTATGAGATACTACTATATGTATTTGAAGATTTATTTAATTTTATTCCTTAGTGAAGAATTGAAATGTTTCTTACTTTTAAAGGAAGTTCATCTTATGCCAATTGACTATAAAGTTACATCAACACCAAAACATATGCAACATCTCATTTTGTTCAAGTTATTAGAACCAAATTGAGATAAAATCTATTTCTCTATATTCTAATAAACTAATCATTACATACACATAAGACAAACTTACAAATCCATCAAAATACTAACATTATGGTTTTTTTCACAAATAACTAATGTATACAATTACATATTCAAAAATATATACAATTTAATTGATATGTAAGAAATTTTGCACCTAATATAATTTCAAGCACTTAGCTCCCACGCTCCAAAGTTAAATCCAAATGAGTTGTAAAACCAAAGCAAAGAGGTACTCTCTTCCCAACCTACGTCATAGAGTAGGAGACTATGTGACCCCTCGAGCCATGAACTTCCAACCCATGCATCATGTGATCAAGAACAAGGGTTTATGGGATAAACAATGGCATATTAAAAACATCAAATGAGGACAATCCAACACACACAGATCTCCTAACTCCCTAGTGGAAGAATCACTTTTTTAATTAACAAAAACACACCACAAAACCATCACCAAAGGTTTTCATACCGAAATACGTTATTGAGAAGATAGATGAAGATGTGGCTAAAGGGCCTAATCTTGTTTCTAACAAAACAGGGAAATTATGATCCCATTGGTGACTTTACTTTCAAACTACTAAATTCCATAATCTTATTTACCTACGAGAGTATGATAGACGTATAAAAGGAGTAACCAAGAATATGCATTTCAAGTGTGTATAATACCTCATCTCCTCCTATTGATAAAAATTGTTATTCCTCCTCTTAAATATCGTCTATTCCCATTAATACATGCTATTGTTTCTCCTCTTCAAGCTCATTTCTCAAAACTCTAGACAAACTAGTAAAGTATTGGTGCAAGGGAAAACCTTGAATACATAACATGGCCTATGCACAAAGATGGGGGCCAAAAGCGGATTACACAAATGCGATGTTAGGCAAAACACGAGCACGTTTGGTTAAAGCGCGAGCGCGTTCTGAATTATTAGGTTTGGTTGTTACCAAGCCTAAAACGCGAGCGCATTATAACATGCTCACGTTCCTATGTGCTATGTGGTATATGTGGTTGAGACATGCTTCTATGTACAAAAATAAATGTTTAAGTATAAGTTTATATTGTACTTTAAATTTATTTTAGTAAATATAAGATGTTAGGGTCACTCTGCACCTTATGGAACTAGTCTCACAATTCCATCTGTCATGGTTTAGAAGATAGTTTTTCAGATTCTAATATGGTTAGTACATAAGTATTTTTTAGGATTTCAACATTCAACCTTTAAGCTTTTAGGGTTTAAATTATATAATCGATATCTGTTTTGTGAAAGAATATAGGCGTTGTTTAGGTTTTGGGGCCTTTTGTATTGGTTATTGATATATGTAGGAGTTTTAAATGTGTTATTGATTGGTTATTGATATTTGTAGGAGTTTTAGGATTCCATCATGTTCTCAGACAACTAAACCACCTATTTCACTCATCTAGTTGCTCAACATTCATCCAAAGACTCCTCTCACTTGTCTTTACCAAAATTGCCCTTACATTGCATAAGAGCAAGGTTCATTGGTCACTTCTTGGTTTGTCTACACTGCAAACTCTTCAATCAAGCTAAAAGCATCCCTAAAAACCGTTCTCAATCTCAAGGAGGTATGCCAAGTTTGGTTAACATATAACCACTTGTATGGGGTTTTGTAGGAGAGGTATTTGTAATTATGGGAGGCTTTAAGGAGTTACATCAACCGTGCCACAATAATAATTGTATTCTCATGAATAAACCTGACAATGATTTGGTAATCTCAAAAACACACTTATCATAATAATGGCAAATAAATCCAACTAATAATAATTAATCATCAATAAGTAAATCTATGGTAGGAAAATCAATGTCTACCACGTGCCACCTCCAAATTCCAAATTTCATTTCGTTTAAATTCGCTTCAAGAAAGGTTGGGGAAAAGAATTCGCCATTTTTTTTCACACTTTTAGAGGTCCGAATGTCAATTTGACTCAAATTTCACAAATATGGAGAAATTGGAAAGCTGAATTACATTTATAAAGATAAGCTCGAAGTGAAGGAATGCATTTCGTAAGTAATTCCAGTCAAAAATATTTTATTTTTTTTGTTAATACCCACTATAACTAGCCTTGTTATTACATCTTGATTTCCTAGGAGCCGAGGGAGATTTTAAACTTATCACACAAACATGGGGAGTTCTCTCTGATAATACTAGAAAGGCTACCAATGACACCATGAGAAAAAAACCAACAAGGGCACAAACCCACCTTCTACCAACCAAATTCCATAGGTACTGCCATTGCCATTAGCATTTCCAACAATCTAAATGGGAATACTTATTCAAGTGTGGATTCCTTTCCTGAAACTTCCATATTTGATGACCACAACTAGAACCATAACTCAAAATAGAAACAGGACCAAGAACATGACCTATACTGACAATTTGAGAGGATTTATGGGGTTCAATTTAATTTTCTGAGATGCATTAATCCAATGTTTGAGAATGTTTCTCTAGATGCAATGACATTCTGATTCTGAAACTCGATGATTCCTGAATGTCCAATCCTGCCACAGACCCCAGTAGTCATCGATCTTTGGATACATGGATACACCAGTTACTTGGATTCCATTTATAACGATAGAGATATTTATAAATTCGTGTTATGAACTCTAAATCTATTTGCATTTCAAGTTGTTTGGAAATCACATCACACCCTATCTTTTTGAAGGTGCTTTTGAAAGCATCCATGGGTTTATCATAGAAGGAATTATTAATGAATAGAAGGTCACTAAGTCATAGGCCAACTGACTCCCATTCAGAACTAAAAAAATAATATTTACTAGGTGATTGATAACTCATGTGTGTTCTTAGCCATTCCCATGTTGTTATGTTTATTTTGTACAAACAAATTCAATGATGGTTCTAGGAATGAGACTAGGAAATATGGTCCTAACATTGTCATGCCCTCCTAGTCAAATAGTCAGAAGCCATATTAGTCTTGTTGATACTTAGTACTAATTACCGATGAAATATAATTCTCCATATTTCATTTGCTTTTCTTATCTTCCACGTCATACTGAATAACCGATTTGACAGGGGAGCCGCCCTCTTCAACGGTGATACACCGAATATGAATATGAATATGATCCTTGAGATTCGACCCTCATCCAACCATAATACCAGTACGAACTCCTTTGTTGGTAATGTTGCACGGTTAAGGGTTGAGGGTTTAGGGTTTAAGGTTTATGGTTTAGGGAACTTAGGGATCAATGTTTAGGGTTCATGGTTTAGGGTTTAGGTTTTAATGTTTAGGGTTTAGTGTTCATGGTTTAGGGTTAAGGGCTCAATAATTAGGGTTTAGGGTTTATGGTTTAGGGTTAAGGGATTAATGTTTAGGGTTTAGGGTTTAGAGCCTAGGGTTTAAGGTTTAGGTTTTAGGGTTTAAGGTTTAGGGTCCATGATTTAGGGTTTAGGGCTCAAGGGTCAGGGTTTAGGATTTAGGGTTCAGTGTTTAGGGAACAAACACTCTAATGGTATTGATCTTCGCACTTGATCTTAAGTCTATAATAGTGATTACAAAGTGAAAATTACTCTTGATATTCTGCACTATAAGGATTGAAAGACCTTATATATTACACATCTCTGCCAAACATGTTTCTACCCACGTATACTTGCACTATTGAATGTTTCTTGATCTTCTACATATACTTGCGTTATTTATAACACTCTTGGAGCTCTAAATATTTCACAACCTATAGAAAAAGGAGATAGCTGTATTGGGTAACATTTCTTTGTACTCAAATTAATCTTGGATATCCGGCATTTCCCTCCCTCAAAATATCGAAGAGATGAAAGGCATCAAATTGTGATGACTCTCTTTGAATGTTATGCCTATGAAGCAGATGAAACCTTTTCAGTTGAATACTCTGTGTCAATACTAATAAGAATGGGTAAGACACAAACATTATAGTGAGTGAAATAGTTCCCATGTGATGTGAAAAATAAGATAACTCTATTGGGTAACATTTCTTTGTGCAAGCTTCCCGCAGGAAGGGGTTACTTAGAAAAGGGTTGTACCAAATTTTTCTTGGATATCTGAAATTTCCCTCCTTCAAAATTTTTGTACCAATTTCAATCATTCTCATTAGTATATTTTTTTAGAAGTCTTTCCAACAAGTATTTTTAGTGTTCAAGGTTTAAAATTTAGGGTTTAGGGTTTAAGGTTCAGGGTTTAGGGTTTACAGTTTAGGGCTTAGGGTTTAGGGTTCAAGGTTTAGGGCTTAGGGCTTAAGGTTGAGTGTTTAGGGTATATGTATCAAGGTTTAGGGTCTAGGGTTTAGGGTTTAAGGTTTATGGCTCAAAGTTTGGTAATTAGGGTTTAGGTTTTAGTGTTTGTTAGAACTATAATATTAAGTGCATCGTAATATTTAGTTTATAGTTAAATACTATAGAATATTTTATATTCTTATTATTTAAATATAAACTTTGTATTAGGTTTGTTAGTTATTAATTAACTAACTTGTTATTAAATCGGGGTGTGCCCCGTCACTTAATATGGACATAACCCTTTGGGTTATTTAAATATGACTGTAGGTCATATTCAAGATATCACGTGAATCATTTGGATTCCGAGTAAATACATGGAGTAGAAGTGAGGGAGGAGTTACTAGACTGGGTTGTAAAATGTTTCTCTATAGTGGATTATTCTTCTATGGTTTTTACCCATTTATGGGTTTTCCACGTTAAATTCTCGTGTCACTGTGTTATGGTGTTATTTACTTTTCTTTGTATTCATTCCTATGCATTAATTAAATATTAAATGGTTTAATTTATTAATGTTTGGTGCGAGATTAATTTATTAAATATAATCTTAATGTAATCTAAGGACATAACCATTGGAAAGGTAGTTGAAATATTGTATATTGTTTTCCACGTTAAATTCCATGTCAATGTGTTATGGTCTTTTACGTATATTCATTACTATGTGTTAATTGTATATTCAATGGTTTAATTTATTAATGTTTGGTGTGAGATTAATTTATTAAATATAATCTTAATGTAATCTAAGGATATAACCGTTGGGAAAGTAGTTGAAATATTTGAAATATTATTTAATCCCCCTTCCCGTTCCACATAGTTGGTTACATTGAATATTGAGTGCACAGTGGAAATTAATGGTTGTTTGGATAATGGTTACCAAGTATGTGCAAAGGTGGAAAGGTCTTTGAAAAACATTTACCCCGTGTGGTGAAATTTTGAAGTGGGAAAATTACCACGACTTGCAAAATAAGGTAAGGGTTAAACATTTGTATGAAATATTTCACTATATTTCTATAGTTTCAAATGTGTGTAGGTTGATGTATTTACAGGGTGGAAATGAAAATAAAAGGTCAAAAAATCCAAGTTAATTTCTTGAAGACAAGTTTCACAAGAATAGGAAAATTAAAATTTTCCATTGGTCCATGAATGGTTGTTCATGTTCCCCATATGGTATTTTTTTTTTCTTGCTCTAAATTTATCTAATGAATTTAATCTTAAGATTGTTCTTGGATCACATTTTAAATAAAAAGGTTATTTTAATATCATAATGTAAATAGTTTAACTATTTAAACCTATAAACTAGGTTAAATATTAACTAAAACTATCATATAGATTACCTATATATATTTTATGGAATATTTAATTCTATAGTTTATATTAAATTATAAACTATACAAAGAAGTCTAAAACTTATGATTTATAAATCATAAATCGAAACTTAAATAATACGTCCCCTTCTTTTTAAATACCCTTCTTTATTAGTTTATAACAATATTATTCAACTAGCGATCACATGTGTCTGATGAAATGTGAACACCGAACGGTATATGTTATTTGATATAGAGGGATAGTTATTACTTTTGTTAGTTGATATTGATGAGTGGTATTATTGATTTTGGTTGTGTATGAATATAGATGAAGCATTACACGTAAAGGTTCTATCTCGACATTTCAAATTTGTTATAAATTCGTACATATACGTTTGCAAATCTTATATCATGAGTGGTAGCCTTTCTTACATTTGCGGACTAATTTATTTGAACTAAACATGAATACATGTAGACTTCCGTACATTTGCAGATTTTTATAGCATGAGTGGTAGCCTTTTGCTTATGCTCTTCCCATCTTTGAGATATATCAACCTATCCCTCTTATTGTTCTTAATCATTAAAGGCCCTCTAGAAGATCCATCAAATGCACATTGAATTGTCTATCACGGACCACTAAATGTGCAGTGAGAGCTCTGTCATAGTTCACCAAATGTCCATTGAGATCCTTTGTAAGTTCAAATCATGTTCTTAGTTCCAGGTCTTTAATCAAGGGTATTATTTATGTTTAATTTGAATGTGCTTTGAAAGAACTACTATTGAGAAAAGGAGCTTGTGAATCAACCATATTGGTCTTTGAGCTACCGACAGGAACCCAAGCAGACAATACCTTCCATGTCTCACACATGACAAAAGTATATGGAATAATGTTAATACGTTATAGGCTTTGCCACCCATAGATAGTGGAGGACACGATCTTTGAAGAATTATCATCAAATAAAGACCTAGAATTAGACTCCTCCAGTAATGCAAAATCAGTAAATTACCTTCCTGGTTTCTTGAATTTAATTTTATGCCTCCATTTGGATGAAATGTTTTGAAATGCAGCATAACAAAATGTATCTTTGCCTCATCTTTGTTTGTGTTTATTCTAAAAGATTGCTTGAGCTTGTGAATGTAGATCTAGATTTTAGTTTCTGAATATTCATCTTCTTTGACTGAAATAACCTTTTCAATTTGTGGAGAAAACTTGATAATTGAAATATTTTGATCAGATTCATGCACTGATATAAGTCTAGTTGTTCTGGTTGATATTGTGATGATGCACTTGTGAAGGAACACAAATTTTCATTGACGATTCCATCAAAAGTTTACTTGAAGTTCCTCTCCATACACTCTATCCATTGTAGCAATGATAGTTATTAGATAGATCTTTTGAAATCAACAAATCTATTAGCAAATTTTAATTAGAAACTGGAATATAATAATTCTCAAATGAAAAATATTTATATATTTTCTAACTTGGAAAACATAAATATCTACATTTACATTTAAAAGACCTCTAGTATTAGCTATGGCTTAGTAATTTTTTTCAAGGATAAGACAAACCACTTCTATTTATGTTTAAATTGCAAGGTATGCCTGATGGTCATATAAATTTAGCTAAATCAACTAATTTTCACAGACTAATTTTCTTATGTTGCACACTTGTTGCATCTATGTCAAGATTGGATTTGATCCTTCATTATTGACTACATGAGTTAGTCTATCTCTCAACTTTGTTTGAAGGTCATCTGAGTTAGTATGTCTCCTCTTCCTAATCCTCATATTTGATTCTATTCCTACCTCTTATAGCGTTAATGCTATGAAGAAAACATCCTTGAATCTAGCCAAATATCAAAACCAACCCATTCATACTTGACAGTATAGCTGAGTTGTGTCATTTCCCAACCCATTCCACTAAGGCGTCCAACATTGACAATAATAGAAATCTCTAGTGGCCTCATGAAGCCACATTTCTGCCCAAAGCAGCTCAGCCTTCAGGTGGTATGTCAACATATACAAGCAAGGGCCTCCATTCACTATGTTAATAGCAAAACAAACAGAGAATACAACTTTAAAAACACGGATGCAAATTATGTAGCCAAAATCATGTTAAGGACAACGGTAACAAGTTATTCCCTTGGGAGAACCCAGGCCAGGTGTGATCCTCTCGGTGAGATTTATGTTTTTGTTTTGAGTGATCTTGTAATGCCCTAACTGGGACACCGAAAAACGCACCAAAACAGGGTAAAATTTCAGGTAATTTTTTTTTTTGAAGTGTTTAGTTAAATACTAATACATCTTTTGTAACTTTTCCTGGTAACTACTAATTTTATACCATTAAATTTTTCCAATCTAAATTGTTCACTAACCCTAACTCGAAATTAATTATTTAATTATATTTTAATTTTACTAGTGTCCCAAAAGAAAGAATAATTAATAAATAAATAAATCCACACCCCTTTACATTTCATCTACCATCTCCATCATTATTCTCATGACTAAAAGTGTGAAGGCTTACATGTGAGCCCTAAGATCTGCCTAATCTCAACCCTAGATCTCATTTGACCTAAATTTTACCCTAGATATCTATATCCCCCTTTTCTTTTATCTCTTTCTTTCATTTTATTTTCTCCATTCTTACTCTTTTGTTTTCTTTATCTCTTCAAGCAAGAAATTGAAAACAATGAAATCATATATATATATCTTTACTTATTTATTTTTATTTATGTTTTAACACATACCTTTCCATTTTTTTTTTTTTTTTTTTGGCTTTGGACGCAGGCGGGAGGCGGGCCGGATGGATTGGGCGCGGCAGGCGGGCAGCTTAGAAGGCGGGGGGGGCGGGCGAAAGGCGCGGCGGCGCAGGCAGGCAACGAGGTGGGGGGGCACGGTTGGCAGGAGGGGGGTGCGGCGAGGGTTACGGACACCTGGGGCGGAAGGGCAGGTGCGGCGTGCGGCAGATTTTGTTTTGCGCGGCGCGGCGCAGGCCGTGGGGTGGGGGGCGACGGACGGGGGCGTCGGTGGAGGTGGAGCACGGGAGGCGGCGGGGTTTTGGGGGATGGTGGGGCAGCGCCCCACCCCATTTTATATTGCCGGTCACGTGGGGGGCCGAACCCCCACAAATTTAAATTTTTTTTTTTTTTTAATTTTGTTTTAGAACATTTTATATATATATATATATATATATATATATATATATATATATATATATAGTATGTTTTATTGACAAAAATAAACTGTTAAATTTAAATAAACAAGAATATATATATACCTATATATATATGTGTGTGTGTGTGTGTGTGTGTGTGTGTGTATATATATATATATATATATATATATATATATATATATATATGTCTGTGTTTTAAACAACATGTATATAATATATTTTAAATACATATATACATATATTCAAAAGGATTTCTTCCAGGTACATATATAAACATAGCTCTTTTGTAAAAAAAAATATAAATCTATATATTAAAATGTCACCACAAGATAATCCATTTTCTAAAACAAGAGAGATATAGTTTTGTCTTTTGTAAATATAATAAAAACAGCAATATATTCCTTTGCACGAAATAAAAGAAGGATTTCTAAAACTATGGTAATCCAAAACTGGATATGTACATTTTACAAATGACTTAGTTTCTTCCATGGTTTAACAAGAACAACTTTCTTTTCGTATGTCAATAAAGAATAATTCATACTCTTAACATGAGAGATTTACAACATGAAATGTATACATATCAACAAGAAGGCATAATTCCACATTTATATATTTTCTTTCATTTCAAAAGGAGACTACATACAATCACAAGCTATATTTCATTTATTGCTCTTTACATAACTTTCAATACATCTCCATGCAAACTATGCAATAACACAAAGGGAACAACTTAGCAACTAATTCCCAAAATTGAAGTAAGGCCTTTAATTTACAAATAAAGGAAAACAATTTCTTGCAAAAGGTTTCCACACCACCAAGAAGATACTTTGCAAAAAGGTTGATCACCCTTCAAATAGCCATAGTTGAGTTACAAAAACAAAGGAATGCCAACAAGGTGAAGGAGAAAAAGTGCTCCAAGATGACAAGAGATTCCAAGCTTGAGATACATCCTTCATGCCTGCAAGAGATCCAACAAGGAGAAGGAGCTTGTTTGCCACCCAACCATAGGCATCATCACATGCCTATCCCAAGGTTGGGATGCATGCTAGCCTCCCCCAAGCCCATGGGAAAGAGGATAGCTACCAAAACTTGCACAAGGTGAAGGATACACTAACAATAATACAAACATGCAAAAAAATAAGACACATACAAACAAGACTCCAAAAGAAAGCTACAAGGAGGAGAACCCATGTTCATCCCCCAAAAATGGGGAAGAGAGGAGAAAGTTCTCCAAAATAAAGCATCAATATTATTTGCACATAACACATCTTCTTAACCTCCTTATTGCTCCTTATTCAAAACAAACCCTCCTTATTCCTCCCCCTTTCTCCAAGTCCTCCTTGGAAGGATTTTCAAACCCCAAAAAGGGGGTTTCTTACCAAGGATGGGGAAGGAGATTCAAGCCAAATGAATCAACTTCCCCACCTCAACCATTGAGGGGAAAAACAATAAGGTCCTACAAGGCTTGGCCATCAAGCCTTGAGGATTGAGAGGGAAAATTCCCTCTCTCTTCCCCCACACTCCAAAACTCCATCATGCCATATGATGGAGGGAGTAAAAACACACAAACAACACTACAAGCTACATTCAACAATAACAATTTCAAGCAATCAATCTATCAACTAAAATAAAGCAACACAACAATAAGATCTAAGAGCCTACCTCAAGGAAAGCTCTCCAAAAAGCTTCCTAACTTCAAGTTTTCCACTCTTAGCTCCAAGCAAATCCCAAGCTCCAAATCACCCAAGCATCCAAGCAAGAAAATCCAAAAAAAAGTCCCTTTCCTTTCCCATGAATGAGAATTTGAAGAGGAGCAAACAAGCATCCTCACAAATGAGGGGGTGACATGTGTCACCCCTCTCCCTCCTCATGGTCAAAGATGCCAAAACAAAAGAGAGAAAGGGTAAAATTATCTTTTTGCCCTCTTCTCCCAAATTCCCTTAAATGTTAGCAAGACAAAACTAGTTGAACTTTTGATAAACACACAAATCCACATCCCTTACATGGATGTGACAAAACAAGGGTAGAAAGGGAGGGAAAACTCCCTCTAGCCTTGAAAACAAGCCCCCCTACCCATTAGGTAGGGTCCAAGGGCTCATTTTTGTGATAGGGGGACTCCCAAGCTACAAAGGGTCCCCAAAATGCCCAAAATACCCTAATTTCGGGTTTTGCATTTTGGCACAAGGGCAGAGGGTGTGGGGACCACCCAAGGGTCTCACATGTGACCCTAAACCCTTGTGATTAAGAGACTTGTTAACAAAATCAACAATTTAAAAGAAAGTGGGATTATTAACTCCCAAAGCAAGTTTACAACTTTACTAACAACCCTAAACAAAATTAATAATTCAAAGCAAAATACTTTACATACATTGGGGTCACTCATAGTGCCCAAAATTAATAATCATCTATCCTAGGGCTTCACACAGTGAACATGGCTAGGACTCAGCCCGTGGGCTTGCTTGTGCAAGTTTTGAGTAGCTGGCCTGAATCCCACGTTCTCCTGTAAACCTGTCACCTGCACACTCATTGCACACATTAACTGCACCTGTCCAATACAATATAATTAAATGACATAGTAAGATATCAATGCATGCTAAACTAACCTAACATCCTACTGAAATCAAGCTGCGACAACGTGCACAATTATATTCCAAAAGTTAGACAAGATGATAAAGTGACATATAATCCCACCATGCAACAACTATCCATCAATATAATTAGATTTCCAAGCACATCATATTCATTAGTTTCCATGTCATAACAAGAAAATGCGACAATAAGAAATTAGGCTAAATTGGCGCTATACGCCTGAATGTCACACATGTCTAATAAAATCAAATATCTAATTATAATGTCCAAGATATCACCAATCACTGTCAAAACATGTCTATGAGCAAATAAACAACAAGCTACTGAGCTGTAGAAAGTGTGGGCACTACTGGATCTAATGTCCCAAGCCAACGATCGTTTTAGTTTTTTATGTAAGGTGTAAATTGAAAGTTTTTATGGAATTTTTTATGCCTTGTCATATCCAAATGTTAATGACGTAGAGAAACATTGGTGGGACACGGGCAAGCCCACAAGCTACTGGGTTTCAGGTCGCATGACAATGCCCAACATAAATTCATGGATACGAATTTGGGGCATGCATACTTGTATGTAGAAAATATAGCTTCTATTTTGTGTAGTGGGCAGTTGTTAAATTGTGTATGGAAATTTTTATTAATAAACTATTTTGGTTAAAAAAGAGAGTAGAAGAGACAGTTCTAGATTTGGAGTTGGGTGTCCTCTCCCCTGACCAATTTGTTTTTCCCGTTGAAGTGCATACAAATTTGCAGTGTATCCTTGTAAGATTAACAGTGTGTGAGGGCTCTGCATTGGTTAAACCTTTCGATTCTTTTATAGATTAAATTACAGAGTCTTATCCAAGAAAACATAATTATATTTCCTATCTGAGAGATGAACCTCAAATCTCTAATTATGTTTAGCTTAAAAACACGACCAAAAGGTCTTGGTAGAAGGACATCTGCAAAAGACTTGTCATCAATTTCCTCTCTATCACATCACCTGTAAAAAGAATTCCTAATAACAATTTTTTGAAGCCTAGTCTTGACTGCCAAAACATGGTAGAACATTGACCACCCCAATCAAGGATCCTTCACCCCACCTCTTGTTCCAACCACGTTCCAATGTGGAGGAAGAATTGATGTCTCAATAAATGTCTTTTGCAACATATCCATAGAAGGCTTTCCCATAGTCGATTCCAATCCCTCCAAAAAGGTCATGTTCCTGGGAGCTGCATTATAAAAAGACAACTCTCAAGAATCAATATCCATTCTATTTAGTTTTTTGAGCTTGGTTTAAATCACACCATGTTTTCCATTATCGAGCTCAGTTTATATGATTGCAGTTCTTGTGGTTTCCACTTGTTCATTCACTAATACATCTATCTCGCATATCAATTGACATAAAATTTAAATCACATTTGAACTAATGCATTTGTTCACTCTCTCTTGACTAACTCTACCTTGACAAACTCCCTCCAACTGGTAGCCATTATATCTTCATAACTAAAACCAAAATCAGCCTCTCTACTTACAAAGTTAAGTCTTCATTAATGGAATGCAGTTCAGCAGAATGCAACCAAATTCCATCCCTGCCATCTGATGCAACCAGAAAATCTATACCATCCGATGACTTGACAGTGGCTTCCAACAAATCCTGGGGAGACACCGAAATAAGAGACCAACTATTTGGCTTTTCCCTTAAATCCAACTCCCACAATCCCACCAAATTGTGCTTTATCACAGGTAAACGACCTAAAATGGACTAAGGACTCGTAGCCTTCCCACCAAAAACAACCTCCCACTACACACCACTAAGGAAGGCAGATTGGCATGAGGGTTCTCATCAGAGTCAAGACAATCCACTTGATGAGATCCCTTCTTTAATCTCTAGAAATTTAAATTCAGCACTGGCGATGTTATAACAACCCACATGAACACCATACGTACTTGTACAGTAAACCACCCCTTTGTATACGGTGCTCCTCCAGGGATGTGTCGTGGTTCTCCACCGGGATGTTCTGTGCTCCTCCAGGGTCTCGCCTAGTAGCATCTCCAGACCTCCAAGTATTTGTATTGGAATTGTACAATAGAGGGCATACATTTGACGGCTCTGTATGGCTGCTTGCAATTACAATAACCTTGAAGTGGTTCGAACTCGGGTCGGAAATCAGTTCAACAACCATTTCACCATGCCAACCCTATTGTAGCGGAAAATCCGGAAAAACTCTATATTGTTTGGTTAAAGGGTTCAACACAACAGGATTATAAATTTCCCGGAATCCCAGTCAACAAATAGGAACAATCTACCACTTGCTGCATAGAGTTGGACAATAGAGGGTTGGGAAAAGTGGGAGAAGTTCCGTTTTCTCCACTATAAAGGTAAGGGGATTCAATACTAGCAATTTAGAGAGGGATCGAAGAGGACAATGCCATGGGAGCGTTGGGTATTGTGCTTTTACTACTAACCCATATTTCTGCAACCATTGAAATCACACCCAGGCATGTCTTTCAATGTAAAATTTGTCATATATATGCTTACTTAAGAATCACCTTCCTATAAGGTTGGTGATAAGATTGACACTTTAAAGATTAGTACACAACCTTTTCGCATTGCATATGATTTCATGATTTTTTACATATGCCGAACTAGAGTGCAAGTGTTTGGTACATAGTGTAAACATGGAGAGGTTGACATAGAGGTTCATGCATAAACATGGAGCTAATACGGGGTCATGGAGTTTTGAGATCCTACGTGGAAATGGATAAATTTGTAATATGTTGAATAAGGATGCATAATCACCATATGAGGTTACGAGTATGTATAAAAAATCATGAAATCATATGCAATGTGAAAAGGTTGTGTACTAATCTTTAAAGTGTTACACAAGTAACGTATCACTTCTCTTGGGCTAAATGTGAATGTGATTTACCCCAAAGTTAAGGTACTTTAAATCCTAGAAACAACACGCAAACAAATGTGATTGAACATAAATTACCTAGAATAATTTATAAGCATATGAAAACAACGCTACAACTCAGTAATTGATTTCTACCGTACTTAAAGCGTACATTTAAACAATTCAATTCAAGTATAGACTTGCCAAATTAGCAATAGGCTCTATGAATCTTTCTCTAGTGTGCAGGAAGTATTTTCATGTGAAATATATTCTCCATGAGTTAACAATACTAATAACCTCTAAACACCGTGGAATTGGCCATTAGACACAATCGACCATTTAGTATTTGCTTAATTGCTTAAGTATCTAGTGTAGTATAGATATAAATTTTCCTAAATAAATTAGTTGGAAATGTACCAATCTGGAACTATTTTGCTGGGCAATGTGGTCACAACATATGACCGCACCTTCTACAATCACACGCACCGCCTTCCTTGATCTTTCCCTCTTCGGGCATTAGCCACACGATTCTTTTGAGGTATTTTGGAAGTTGAACAATGTTTTCCAAAAGCTCTATGCCTCATCTCATCTTTGATTGTAGTTGAAAATAATCAGCCCATAAGGAGCTTCAAATTGCCTTTCCTATGCGAAAGAACAATTTATCCTGTTCTAAGAGACAACTAATGGATTTATCTGCACGGAAAGAGGACAATTTTACCCTCAGGTTTTAACAAACATAAATTGTGTATCAATTCTTGAAAATTAAGGAGCCATCGTTGACGAAGTTTCACTAATTGCTCTAAAACTAGCAATCGCATGTGAGGTGTGCGATGAAAACGCCGAAACAAAGGAAAAATAAGAGAAGGAAGGAAATCAAAATGGAGCGGAATGGAGTAATTTGAAAGTGCTTGATGAAGTAGATACATCATGAACTTTTGTGAAAAGTAGGAGCAGAAAATAAATTAAACGAAGAGGAGTGCGAGGAAAGTGTACCAACTATTAGTGGGAGGTTAATAGTGAGGAAGGGAGTGAACGCAGATAGGATTCCTCTAGCAAGTGTGACTAAAGGAGAGGATTGGAAGACATTCTGGAATACCGGGTGAATGAAAAAGGAGGAGATATAAGAAGGGATGATAACAAGGGAACCCACGAAATGGCCTTGAAGGTCAAGCCTTTTTTCTCTTTACCCCCAATGAAAGCAGTGGCTCGTTGCATAGTAAGGCCTTGAGATCTGTGAGTGGAAAATGCCCAATCCATATTAAGCAGAATCTGCCTCGGATGCCTATGGAAATCGGTGGAATGGGCATGACGAGCGGGTTGTGTGCATCCCAACAAGGTTCCATGTATCGGTCAAATCTGACAACAAAAAATGAAGGCAATGCATGTGGAACGAAGGAGATTTTGTAAGCAATTTCGATGTCGGTTCTGGTAGCACCACTCACAAGATCTGTTTCGACCCACAAATTTGCAAGAAGCATTACTTTCTGATTGATGCCGAGAAGAGCTTTGTGTTGAAATTGATCGTCATCTTCCTCCCCTAAGTCATCATCCCCGGTGTTTTGAGAAATAGATCTGGAAATTAGACAGTTGAGGGACTTTAGCATTTGAAGGTTGTGGTAGCCCACCTGGTCATGTCTAGAAAAGAGATGGCACACATCTTTGAATTGAATGATTTCTTGTTCAGAAAGGAAAGAATTTGTTCTTGACATAAGTAGCTTCCAATCCTGGAAAAAAGGGACAAAATTACGAATGTCGAGAAGCATTTCCCAAAATGATTTCTGCAAAAGAGTGGAACCCTGATCTTACATGTGTCAGTGGATCGGTGATTTTGGTTTCGTGCACTTTGACATCCGTCCGGAGCAACTATCAACCATCTTTCCACGCTTTTCAAATAACACACTGGATCTTCACACCGTTAGCATTTCGACTTCAACTTCGACCTCGACCTTTCTAGCTCATCGACGTATAACATTGGCTTGGAAGATGATCTGTTTCATCAAGGCCAACTCCTTCCTTTGTCACATTTTCCATACAATAAATCCAAATCACGCCTGGAAAATGTGCTTCATTTAAATGACAAGGTGCGATTGTGGAGAACGGATTCACAAACAGAGAGTTATTACTCACCCTCTCACGAAAATCTACAGCAGCATAATTTCACGACTACAAGCAACAATTCTTGTACGTCTAAGGTAAAACACAAATCAAAGCCTTCCGCTTCGGCCAATAAGGGCATGGTCCCATGGAAGGGGGCTCCTTAAATATCTCAGCTGGGTCTTCTTGAGAAAATGTAGTTGACATGAAGAATAGTTGTATGTAAAGAATAAAAAATGATGGGGTATAAGAGCAACAAATGGACACGATTTGGACACCAAGAAAAACATCTTTACAATAGGGATGTGAAATAGGATCAAAAGTGGGAGACGAGGGAGGGTGTGTGTGGTATGCTCTCTTCTAGATCTATAGGCATCCACTTGTACTAGGAAGAGGAGTTTAGGGAACTATTGTGAAACCCTAGGTCACTAAAATCACAAGACATTTGTGAATCTTCTAAAGGGGTGAGGACCAATTGTGTAGTCATAAAGGCAATGTAATGTGGAAATATTTTAAAAAATAAAGAGTGTTTGATAAAAAATGATGAGGTGAATAGTTTTTTGCAATTTCAGACCTTTTCTTTTATGGGTAGTTAGAACACACAATTATGTAAGGGCAATTTACATGTTTGTCTCAAGGGACAATTTAGAGACTGAGAGATGTTGACCATACATGGGAGGATCGACATTTCATACACATTTGACATTACGACTTCTTTCTAGCTATAAGGGTAATGATTAAGAGTTCCCCCATCAATAGTTTTGATGGTTTCATCAATCAACAGACATCGGAGTCAAGGATTGCAATCAGATGGTGTTCAATTTCTTAGATAAGACAAAGACAAGAATGAAAAGTTAGAAATAAGGTGGTAATTAAATACCTACATGTCCCACACCTATTCCATGGCTAAATTATTCTTACCAAAGCACTATTTGTTATTTGTGGTTCACATTATTGTTTTTAGACTGCTTGCATCATTTATGTGAATGCAAGTTGGGTTTAAAGATTTAAAATAGAAAATGTGGGAAATGTAATAGCTTACTCATTCAAAACCCCACAAAAATGTTTGCTCCTTAGTTTCCCCCTTTCAATTGCAAGGTGGAGTAAATGTAGGAAAGAAAGAAATATTAAAACAACTATTTATGATTAAAACTTACAATTCTTGTCGACAGTTGATAGGTGAATGTGAAAACATGGTATTAGGTGGTCATGAGTCTCCTCCATAATGTAACCGTGTAGTTAACGAAGATGATTAGAAAGAAAACTTCAAAGGCAAACATTTCTAGAAAAGGTGGCATTATCTCGAGCCATAGACGGTCCTAATGGTGGCATCCATCTATGAGTGTCGATGTCAAGGATCACAAATGGGTGGTTTTCAATTCAATAGATAAGACAAAGAAATGTTTTATTATATATAGCTAACAGGTTAACAATAAGGCTTTTTCTATACATTTATGGCAACGACCATAAAAATTTCTTTGCATCAATGATACAAAAACAAGAGGTCATGTTTAAGTAAGGTTTTCCCCATAAAGGCGTGAACAACCACCTTGAAATCAATAGAGGACCTCACAACAAATTTTCTATAAAGCATAGCATTGTTATTCAACACTTCATCTTCTAACCATGCCATGTTACTTTTTATGGTCAACACTACAACACCAACATTTTCCTTCTCAATATAATTTGGAACCAACAAAACTTTGGCAAATAGTTGATCTTCTTTTTCATGTCAATAACTCCAACCAATGAAGCAGCGGGGAAACAAAACATATCTGACATGCCCCTAAAAGCCAGTAAAAGGAAAGTTCGAAAATTAATACCAAACACCAAAAAAAATGTGTTACATTCTTCAAAACCTTGTATGCTGGAAGCCACAGAGGCAGTGCATGTCACAATAGTCACCGCAACAACCAATGATACACAAAATTGTCCACACAAAATTACAGATCTGACAATGAGATGACATACATCTGTACACATAAATATTGCATATTACCAAATTCCAATCAATCAAACAAACAAAAACTTTATACCCAAGATCATCAACATCTGCACAAGGCTACATGCGGGAAGCCAGGTGCGTACCTCATATCTTAAAAAACAAAAATTTAATAATATATACTCATTTTTAATCTTAAAAAATAGCTCAAAATCAAAATTACAAAAGCCCATAAACTCAAAAGAAAATATTTATGCCATCCATAACTTCAACTATATATAGATAGAGCAATATATTTTTAACAACTGTTGTAAATCAATTTTGATCTTACTCTTATTGGAATTCAAATCCCCAAAGACAAGTCTAGCAGAGAAATGGCATCTACATTCATACATTGGCAACATCAATGTCAAAAGTAATAAAATTGTCTCTCCATTGAATAAAGTTACAAACTATACATGTCGCAGATAAATACATTTGGTTTTGAAACATAGAGAGAGAAAGCAAGTGGACCGTTTGTGATGTATAAAAAGAGTATGATATTGAGTGAATTTCATGAGTCAATGTACGGGTCAAAAATTATTAAAACATTCATTAAATTCCATTGTAAACATTATGAACCCACAAACAACTTATAAATCTTGCTTACAAATTTATAACTCCACATTCATAACCCCTAAAACAAAAGGGAACTAAACTTCATAACCCTTCTTTAATAATGAAGTAATACAAAAGGGTAAATAATATTTACTTATCTATCTTGCCAAAAATCAATATATTGAAAAAGTCAAACATTTGAGAATAATCAGATTCATATTTTACAAAATTAATTTATACACATTAAAAAACTTGTACTATTTAAATTGTAAATAACCATAATAGTAATTTTATATTTTAAATAAATATTAAATTTCTCATATTGGTCATGCGTTTTTGCTTGTCTTGCAAACAAATCTGAAATCCCAAAGGTAAATCCCCAAATCCTAAGGCCCCTACAAAACACAAAGTGAAGAAGGCACAAATCTATTTGAAAAGTAAAACTATAAAATCTCAAAAATGTCGTAAACATTATGTATGTAAACATTATTTTTTATGCCCTTGAAAACCTCGTTGTATTTGGTCCTCCCAACCCTTGTCACCACTTTGTAGTCCTGCTTACTGAAAATTGAGAAAAAGAAAACAAAACCCAACTATAAAAATTGCAAGGAATGATCCAAAATACGCATAGAAAAAATGCATGCAGTTATTCCATAAAAATCTATTTAAAGTGGTTTTTCCGTAGGAATTACTAAAATGCCTCAATTTGAGTTCATTAAAATGACTATATCACTGAGTGACTATGATTCTGGGACCTTCACATTTAATTTAATGCTTATTTCTTTAGGGTAGGAAGATATTAATGTTTATTTCTATGGAGTAGGAAGATAATTGGTTTTACAAATTTTGTGTGAGCACGAGTTTTATGTAGAGGCTTTATTTGGGAAATTTGAGAAGTCACTGAGTGTGTGATGTATGATTTTCATTTTACAGTAAAGGCTAAACATGTTTTCAGCAAGCTCTTTTAAAGATGCAGCCATTACTGATGTGTTATTCATTTTTATTCTCCGAGATGTGCCTCTTATGAATTATACTTTAAGTTTTTTCTCCTTTTAGATATAATTTTGTTTTGGATTTTTCCAGCTTTTCATTTGTGCTGCTTTTTGTGGTTTGTTTTATTGAAGAGTTAGTGGATGCATATTCTTCTAAACAATGGTGGTCAAATTGTCTTAGTATGAAATTTATCAAGGCAGTGTGGCCCATATTTTCCTGTATTGTAGGAGTATATATCATTTTACTTCAAAAAAAAATTAATAATAAGCCACTGTTAATTAAAAATACCAAGTGTTTTATCACCCACAAGCAGGAGCACTGGGTAAGGTGGTGTGGATCATCTTTGAAATGCACATCCTAAGTTGGAGGTTGTATTGTAAGAAGTCTCTGTTAATAGTTTCACCAATATGAGCTAAGGAAATAGTAACTTCATGCTCTAAATCTGGTCAAAATGTGCATGAACTCTAATGGTTACACTGATTAAAAAGAAAAAAATAATAACGATAGATTAATGCCTTATGTTTTGTGCAGCCAAAAAGATAAACATTCTTCCCATAAAGTATACGACCTCCTTCAAAAGCACTTTGGGATTCAATTAAAAGGAAAAGGACATTAAATTTAAACATTTAAAGGCAATGTAATTATTTCCATTTGCTACTATGTAAAAAGCAGCAGTAGTAAATGGTACCAAACATACTGTTCACCACAAAAAAATCATAATACTTTTGCATCCTCTTGACTAATAAAATGCTGGAGCTATTTCAATATATTTACCTGAATCATCTATCGTGTCTTCCTCTTCCTTTTGGAGAGGTAAATGTGAATATATTCCTCCTCCAGCAATATCCTTTCCTGAAACAAGCATTACCATGTTAGAAGCTGCCAAAAATATCTGAATTGCGATATATTCCTCTTCTAACTCCAGTTTCTCAAAAGATGCCAAAGTTTTTTGTGAAACATTAAAGATTACTCATCTAATCTAATGTTAAATTGCAGTAGTTCAGATTGTATTACATTCACCTCGTCTAGAATCCCTTGAAATAAAAGTTGCCTTTCATCCCGTTAAATTCGATTTTGTAGTTTCTTTATTCATGCCACCGCCGCCTTTTTCATGGCATGCACACCAAGCTGGTGCTGCAAGAAAGAGTTGAAATCGGTTTGGCTAGGATCGGGTAGATCTAATGGCAGCTGTATTATTTTTCTCAAATACTTGTCTACCATGTTCTGATCAAATTTGTTGGATTTTATTTTCTTTTTGCCATACATTCGTGCTACTGCTTTTTCTATCATACTCTTTTCCATGGCCATTACGACGTTGATCTTGCAAATGGACAATACCAAATTAATTGCAGACAATATCTGCAATTTATACAAGACTTTAGAGTGAAACAAAAATTCGTATTAATTGCTGCAAAGAAACCCAAAATTCAAATTTATACCTCGAGAATCACTTTATCTTGGCATCGATCTAGATCATCGACGAAAACCACCATCCTAAGATTTTTGTGGGATGTCGGGTTCATCTTCGGAATCATTGTTTCTGGGATATTGTTATTCCATGAACAAAATATAGTGGAACACCATATCAAAGAAAACATATTCCAGAACAGGGAAGATATTTGGTCGAGTTTCTTTTTCAGAAAATTGGTATCATTAATAACCCACTGCTGATAGCCTAGCTCTTGGCTGTGGTCTGGGAAAGATAAATAGTCCACTACATTAGAGTTGATCGGTTTCACTACAACCATAACTGATGTCACTCCTGCCCATGAGAGTGGAATTAATGTCAACGAAAAACTTCTGTATTTAAAATCATTTAAATGTTTATCATTGGCTCTATCTAGCACAAAATAAAGAATTACAAAGACCGAAAAGGCTATAATGATTGCAAGAAAACATGGCAACGCAACACTTCAATGCAGATAGCGCGTTTGCGAAATGTCCAATTATATGTCCAACCGCTACTGAGCCTCTGATCCACGGTCATTGCTGCTTCCAATTATTTTATGATTTCTACCCCAAGGCCTACCCATGCCTATGTTTGACTACGATACTGCCACGCATTGTAACGTACAGTCAATATGGCAAGTATAATCCCTTCAATTTTGTGGCGATCTTTCGGTATTTCCTCATCCATTTTACCTGCAGCTTCAATCTAAATTCAGCCAAAAATTAAGTGAATCAACAACCAGAACAATAATGGATTGGAACGTTAAATAGTCTTCACTACACGTAGGGAGTGATTAATACATATCATCAAAAGAAGCAACAAAAAAAATAGACAGAGAGAAAATCATAGCAAATAGAAATGTGAACTGCTAATCGGTATATTAACCAATGTGTTTTGCTCACCATATCCCTATGTTCTGCAACAACCAGGACTTAAGAGCTTCATGATACTCAGGTTTATACTCAAAGATTTTCCTCAGACTTGAAAAACAAATTAAAAATCTCAATTGTAAACAAGGTTAGGGAAAACAATTAACGAATTTAATAGACGAAATAATATTTCATGTTCAAAATCTACCTTTTCATGGCCCTTTTTAATGTTATTTTCTCCTGTACCCCATAAAAATTTCACCAAATTTGTATCCTTGTAAAACAGGCCTTTCCTTTTTGCCTCGTCACATTGAACACAAGATTCATGCTCCACCACGACCCCGCGTCAAACCAATTTTTCAGCCTTGCCAATATTTTTGTATCCACCAGATCCAAATGATTTTGAATTGCTTCTTCCTGGAAAATATTCTTTCGTCAAAGCACCTAAGACTGTCAAGTGAGCTGCTGACTTCAAAAGAATGGACTCCACCTGAAGTGGAAATTTAGAAACAAATATTATTTCATTTTTATGTGTGATGCATCGTAGATTTATGTCACGTTAACTACTTGTATGATATTTTACTTGAAGCATCACACTGGAATTTCCCATTCCCCATTCGCCGGATATTCCCACAGTAATGGGGGAGCTCACAGAAGGATTTAGAAATAATGAACCCAGACCATTAACGAAAGCAGTGCGCCCTGCCCAATGCTAAAAAATAATAACTAAAGGAGACATTACAGCCAAAAAGAATAAATTAACTTATGTTTTGCGAATTCAATAAGAATTCCTACCAATATTTTCCTCTAGAGTTGGCTCATCAGTCTCTTGTTGAACAGAACTGTCAGTACTGTCAATTTGATCCTCAACTACATAATATCAAATTTATTAACAATCATAATTTTAATTGGTTTTTAATAATGAAGACTTTGTTCATATCTCAAAGTGTTTAGGAAATAGTTGAAAACGGCTACACAAAACCAGCACATCCAACAACATATAATGCACTTTCACAGACACAGAAGGATGTCTTGAATGACAAAACTAAAAAAAATTGGAAAAACCCTTTTCTACATAATATCAAATTTGTTAACAATCGTGAGCATTGGTCTCTAACAATGAAGAATTTGTTTGGGAAATCTTTGAAAATGGTTAAAAAAGCCAGCAGATCCAGCAGCCTATAATACACTCTCACATATAGGAAAAGATCTCTTGGATGAGAAGAAAAAGAAAAACGGAAAATCCCTCTTATACATAATATCGAATCTATTAACGTGGGAATCACCACTTTACCATACTTCTACCGACATCAACGAGACTATATGCGTAGAAGTGTTATACGCGTACCTTTTGGAACATTTTGTGATACGTTTGGTGGCATTGGGTCTCTGAATTTGCAACTACGAATGTGATCCATGTTAATACCCTTACCGCGGAGCTCCTCTTCCATTTGTGCATAGCCTAATATTGCCTTCACTCTTAGCGAATTTTCCCCTCCTGTTTTTTCGGGTAGCTTAATTTTTTCATCAAGGAGATATTTCTTAAGTTTGGGATCTACTGCTTCACTTTCTTCAGCAAAACCAGTTCCAACTGCAAAAGCATTCAGCAAAAGGCATTTTTCATTGTGAGAAGGACAATATTTCAAAACCCACTCTACTATTTCCTTGGCATCGACGACATTTGGTGCTTGAACCACATAATGCAAAGTCATTTTTCCATCGCAATCCCATTGTGATAAGGGATAGGCTATGCCTTGTGCTACAGAAGGAGGTTACATATACGCAGGTGTCCACAAAAAGCAACTCTGTGTAGAGGGTTTTGTGTACAGTCCCCAATAAATTTCAACAACCCACAAAAACAGAAGCCCCCAGGCGTCTGTATTTGCATGTATAATTCCTTTGACAACATCACTGCATTCCTAGATGGATGGCTACATGAAGAGTCTGTTGGATTGGTCAAAGACACAGGCACACCTTCTTACATTACCAGACAACGATTTTTTTACATGATTTAGACCTCCATACCTGCACAGAGATCATCAACACTCTTACGCAACATAACCGTGCTATTTAAACAGACATTTCCATCTCTTCATAGACATTAGCGGCCCTCATATGCAACAAAACCTTGAAACTGCAATCGAGGCAGTACCGCCGCCATTTGCACGGAAAGTGACAGCCTGACAGTGCGATGGCTATCATGAAACCGCCTTGCTCCACCGTTAGATCTTATTAAATTATATTATGTCGACGATGCACTTATACAATCATAGCCGCTAACGTGTTATCCGCTGTCAGAGGGGGTCGGGGTTTCTCCCAGAGAACACGCTTTTCGGCATAATTAAGGCCGAATTCATATTTAAAATGAATCAAATCTCCAAAATCTTTCATTTAACACGTGATATTTTCATTTTTGTTTTGTTTTAAGTCTTCAGTAAAAGCAAATAAAGCAGGAAGGCCTAGAATTTCGCCTCTGTCGTGACTGTAAATCGAAATTATGTGACTGTACGATATTTAAGGTCTAAAAAATCAATGCATTTTTTTCCAGATCAAGCCCTAATCAATCCAAATTGTTCAATGAAAATCTTTACCAGCTAGATCTAAACACTATCCAAATGTTATTCCCTGGCCACTGAGCTTTTGACAGAGGGAACCGAGTTGGATGTGCAGAGCACTGTGTGGTAGCGAAGTCGGGATCGAACGATGAGATTTGGGAGGCGGTCAACACGAACGTCGGGAGGTGTCGATGACCAGAAACGATACTACGGATAAAAAAAACGAACCAAACCATTGAGACATCAAAATTTCCAAACCCAACCATGAAAAACATCAACTTAATTTTTCCAAAATAAAAGAATGAATTGAAAATATGAGCCAAAGATTTAGCTACCAACACCATTCCAACAACCAGAAAGCAAAGAAACAAACAAACAAAAACCTTACCTTTCTTTTTACCTGTTAAAAACCCGATTTAAATACCACCGATCCACAGATTGAAGCCTCTTGTGGCGATTAATATCATATATTTTACATTGATTTTGTAACGGGATCGACAAAAACCCTAATCTTAAGGTAGGGCAAAAAAATTGTTAAAACACGAAAATGTCCAGGCGGTTGTCAAACCGTCAAATTTAACTCAGTCGCAGAAACCCCTTTCTATTATGCTTTGATACATTTGATACAATATTAGCTGCATCAATTTGGCCTTGGGCTAAATGTTTCTCTGCTTCATGTATCCAAATGGCCACCATTCTGCAACAATTATGCATAAAATTCTCTACCATTTCCTTCATCATTCGAGCATTCAAATGAAAACCAACGCCTTTAGAATCAACATAGCCACCCTGCAAGCCTTCCACAGGTGGGCTCTTGGGAGTGTAACCGCCGGTTTTTGCACTATTAGAGATCACTTTTTTTGTTGCAAACTGAGTCTTGGTAACCACAGGATTGCTCCCCATAGGACTTATAATGAAAATTTTCTAACGGTGTGTTAGTTCAGAAACTCAATAGATGCAGTGTATGGACAAGATATTCTTGCTCTAACATTATTAACCGTCAGAAACCGGGAATGGATACTTTACTTATCAACATAATAATTTTGTCACCTAGTGAAGCATTAGAAAACTTCTTTTCGAGAGCAAAGAAGTACATAGAAAAATTGCTGATGAGTGTTTTGACCCTGAAGCATTAAAGTTTGAACTGAAGTACAAGGAAGAAACAATCCAATAGGTAAGTACTTTAGCCTTGACACAATTGATCACCAGATGCAGGTTATATGGGTGACATATTATGGCTCTAACAGAATCATATATTCTCCACAGTGAATCATTAGAGAATCTTCCTGTGAATCATAATTTTGAATACAATGCAAGGAATAAGTATATGAAGGAAACAAATTTTTTGTTATTAAGTATTTCAAACTTGAATCTTAATGTACCAGCTGGACGTAAAAGATAACAAATTTAACATTACTCTAATATTTGAAAGAGCATGACTCAATTTCAAATCCCTTCCCTAATTGGGGCAGACACGGGGTAAGTTTGAAGTTTAAATTTTTAAGTTTCCATGTAACCATTATAAGGTGTATTTTAGCTTGAAGGCTGATACATGTCACCAAATATTAAGAATGAAGCTTTAGCATACACTATATTAAAAAGAAAGAAAGAAATTCCTGTGCTTATAATACAAGTTAGCTTATAGGAAATGAGACCACCATGCACTAGGGTGTGCTTGGAGTACCGACAATACCCCCTCCAGATTCAAGGATACCAATCCCATGCCTCCCCACTCAAGCATAAAATATTCAGATTCGGGCCCACTCATATTGACCCACTACCCCAGTTGAGATTTCCCAAAGAATTAAAAAAGAAAGGGTATTTATTCAAAATGAGGCTAAAATCCTAAAGCAAGAAAAATTACACACCTGTTTGGCCATGTTGGGAAGATCCATCCCATTCTCAACAACACTATCCTCAGATTGGCCCTCAAAATCGTCCTCAACGATATGGGATCTTCGTCAAACTATGGATTTTTTTCTTACTCCTGCCTCTGGACCTAATTTGTTTTCTTGGCTTTGACATTCTCTTTCATGCTAGAAGAAACTACATGTTTTGTGGGTCTGGTTGTTGGGTCTTGATCTTTCAAGACCACAAGTATGTTGTGGTCTTCTTTCAATTACTATTTAAAGGAACCTAGCAGAGCAGTCCTACCTATTATAGTTGAACAAAGTGTTCATTTCTCATTGAAAGAATAGCAATTAAGCAACCAATTGCCAAATGTTACCTCGAGCAGAACAATCTTGATTCAAGTGTTCATTTTGTATTGAAAGAAATGCAATTAAGCAACCAACTGCCGATTGTTACCTGGAGCTAATCAATCTTTATTCAAGTTAATATATATAGCCACACCAGTCTGAAGTAAGCTCAGAAAGAAAATTAACAAACAGAAATCTTACCAACTGAAGCAAATTTGCCTCCTACGTTCCATGTTGCCACAAATACCCTGTAACCCAAAAGCTTGAAGTTAACTTCCAGGTTGCCATTTAGCAAGAAAAATGGTTTGAAACAATAGTCCAATTTTTCATAGGCTATCATTTTAAGCTTGTTTGTTATCAAAACCAATTCAATGGCTAATATACCTTTTGAACATCTGTGACTTGGGATATGTCCGGCTCCACCTTTACATGCATTAGAGATTCAGTTTTGTTCAACAGTTTTTCTGTCGTGTTTGACATAACAACTGAGTTTGTAATACTAATCAAATGAACAAATTTGTTTCTGTTTCTCAAGTATATTGAATATTTCATAAAATAAAAAACTCAGTTTATGATTTTTATGGAGCGTGCACTTGATAACCCTGAGAACGCTGGTCCAAAGACGTGTTCGCCAACCCAAAAAAAAGGTGGCTCTATTATTTCCCTTAAAAAACATATGGTTGTTATTTCACATATCCACAAAAAAATTCACATACCCAGAAAAATTTCAAATACCCAGAAAAGGAAGCACTTGCAAATCATTGAGTAAAGCCTGCACAATCAGACATATATCTGCATGCAGGGGAAGGCATATAAAGTCTGCAATACCCAAACCAATACTTGCATAGGTTCCACTTTCACCATATTGCTCAGTATCACTGTCTATAAACACTTTCCACTCCCCTCCACCATTTTGAAAGGAACTGCAAAACACTAGACATCTGCAATTTTGTCTTCTTCTTGTGAGCCGTTCTGTCCGAATTTGCCTAGGCCAATGACATTAGCGGCGAGGATTTCAGGATGGTGAGAATGCATCTAGTAGGCGGCGACAAAGAATCCCTCTCGTTCGGATTTACCCGTTCCTCGAACGCCTCTTAATTTGCAGATGAGATTTAAAGTGGTGAAGCCTCTTGTGGCGATTAATAGCATATATTTTACATTGATTTTGTAACGGGATCCTAATCTTAAGGCAGGACAAAAAAAACTGTTAAAACATGAAAACGCCGAGACAACCGTCAAACCGTCAAATTTAACTCAATCACAAAAATGTCCGCAAATACCTTTCCCATAGGGGGAACACCTTCGACGTAATAATAAAAATAACAAGCTAATTTTATAGTTTTAAACTAATCTATATTAAATGCTTAAACTATGTCTAACGAGCCTATTCTAAATGGCCCCATTTAAAACCCTACACATTAAACCTAATTCCACTCTATATATATATATGGGTTAGTAGATTTTAAATCTTACACAGTTTTAAATCTATATGAACTACCATATCTTAACCGTTTCTAAAATTTATACCCTATATTAAGCCTAAGCTATCTACATTAACCACCGTGCCAAGCTAATGCAAACAAAAGCAATTGTATGTGTAGAAGGCTTTTATCCTTCTACATAATTAAAAGAAAACATACAAAATTATTTTTCATTTAATGTGACATGGAATTCTTAATGTTTGGGCACTCCTTTTTCATTAAACCTTAAAACATTATTTTAGCCTCCTTGTGCCACGTGGGACATTGTCCCCTTGATCACTCTCAAGCCTCCTTTGACCGCGGGCCATATCAAATTTTATTTTATTTTAATTAGAATTTTAGTATTTTTAATTTTTAAAAGTTATATTATTATATGAATAATAATTAGCATGTTTTAATATATGTTATTGGAAAATAAAGTTATCGGTGATGTGGAGAGTTTTATGACCGTGGAGCTTGGGATATATATATTTTTGATTGAATCGAACCACTTTGCACGGGTTAGGTGCACAAATTCTTAGGCTTAGTTGCCAAGGACTGAGGGGTTTCCATTCCGCCAAATTCACCCGGGCACGATCCCGGCCTCATCCCTTATTAACAATATCTCCTGACTTCGCTTGCAGCGAGAATTGAACCCTGGTGGGCTCATTAAGAGCCAACATCTTCACCATTGAGCCAAACGTCATTCGATGAGCTTGGGATATTATAATTCACTAGGGTTTAAATTTTTTACTTTTAACCATGTGGAAGTGGCTTGGGCCACTTTTTGATAATTCCTTGTTTCCAAAAGACTGGATAAATGGCACGGTTGGTTGAAGGGGCTCCTCCGCATGAATTGTTTTACTAAATTAGTAATGTCGATAAAATGTGGTTCATTTCGTGTTTAAGGCCCTATACATCCACTCTCATTTAACTAATGAAAAATTTGACATATGAAGGAGCATAGCTCCAAAATTATATATATTTCTTAATTGTTTTTCTCGGTTTTTAAATTGAATTAAATTCAAATTATTCTTTTACCTTTTGAAAATAACAATGAGTTTAATTAGAAAGGATAATATTTTTTGAAATGTTGTTTTTCGTGATACGACGACTAGATCGTCGTCTTTGGATAGAAAACTAAAAAAAACAAAAAATTATATTTCAATTTAATTTTTTGATATCGTTCTAACTTTTTCGTGTATAGACTATTTAACATGACCTCCTTTTGTGGCGTAGGATTGATCGTGATCGATTACAAGGATTAAAATACGACAGAGAGATTTTTCTATCAAATTCTTATTTTAATCCTTGTTTTTTAATCATTTTTACACACAAATGACGTCTAAACATTTTTCAATTGTCAAATCTCATATGTTGAATATAAACAACTACAACATTTGGAAGATTCAATTGAAAGTGAAATTCATGGCTCAAAAATTGTGGGTAGTTGTAAATGGAACAAAGAGAGCTCCTACCGGAAGACATGCAACTACTAATAATGTTGCCACATATCAACAGAAAGTACAAGAGGCAATGTCGATTATCTTGCGAAGTGTACAAGATGAATTTCTGCTTCATATCAGAAATCTTGAGAGTCCTAGTGAAGTTTGGACACAATTCGAGTCGATGCACGAAGGTACGCATTTATCAAAAATATTAAATTGATTTTAGAGCTTATGACAACTCCTATGAAGGGAGATGAAAAAGTGATTAATTATCTACAAAAATAAAAAATATTAAGTCACAATCAGATGGATGGCAGTAATTTGATTCATGATAAATTGCTCTATTTTATTATCCAAGTAAATATTCATGAAAAATTTAGAAATTTCATTTCAATTTTGAATTCAAAATATCAATCCGAACAAGACATTCCAAAGTTTCAAACCTTTAGTACTCTCATGGTTCAGGAAGAGCAGGTTATGACTAATTTTGATTCAAAATAAAATACCACATTGACACTTCTTGCTCAGAAAGCAAAATGTAAACCTTCGAGGATTAACAAGAATAAAAAATCAACTCTTAAAATTCCAAATAAAAGCAAGAAACTAGGAAACTTAAAAGTTTGTTTTGATGGTAAATGTCATAACTGTGGGAAATTTGGACATAAGAAAGAGGATTGCAAATTTAAAAACAAATCAAATTTCAAAAATCGAAATGGAATAAATTAGATCAAAATCAAGATAATGATGATGATAATGAGAATAATCATAGTGCTAATATAATAACTTTATAAATTACTTCTAAATGAAAAATATATTTTATATTTTGTATATTGTTGAAAAAGGAGTTGTTGTTTAGAAGTAACTACAAGTGAAAACATACAAAAAATAACTTATATGTGCTTTTGCTTTGTTTTTTTAATTCAAAAATAGAACTATTATTCATGTATTGAAAAGTTCTTACATGATCATTGTTTGAAGCAAAATCCATGGGAAGTATCCATAGTTAGTGGATTATGTTTTTGTGATTATTCTTGTATAACTTGATTATCTGATATGTTATCAAGTCTTATCTCATTTGTAAAGGCTTACAATAAGATAATGAAGATATTTGTTTTTTTATAAAACATTTCTTAGTATGTAAAACTAAAATATTATTATATGCATATCAAATGACACTTGGGGATGCCCTTGCGTTTGTATTGGAGATGTCCAATACTGATTGCATCTAATATATATTTTCAAGAGTAATATGTTGAATTTTTTCAACATATTCTAACATGGTTAGTTGTTAAGCATATTGTTATGTTAGTTGTTTTACAACTTGTGTTTAACTTTTACAGTTGGTTAAAAGTGAAATCAATAATGATTTATATGCTTATATGGATATTGTGACTCTAACCATGTTGATGTTGTGATAGATATAAAATATATTGGATATGTGTTCAAGTTTTTTGGTGTAGGAACCATTACTTGGAACAAAAAAGCAACCAACAGTCTCCATTTCTTCTACTGAGGTAGAGAAGTACAATGGAAGCAACAAAGAAGCCATGTGGTTGAAGCGGCTGTTGGAAGAGATACACATGGAAGTTGAAGGAAGTATTCCTATTCTATGTGGTAGTCAGAGTGGTATTACTCTTGATAAAGAATCCAGTTCAACATTAGAGAATGAAACATATTGAAGTTCATATGCATGTTATCTCGAGAGAAGGTTCTCCACGATGATAGAGATATCTAGTTCTACCAGATTGGAGATCCAGATTGTAGTTATGTTTATGAGCCATTGTGTCTTTGTAAAATAATGCAAGTGTGTGTAATGATTGAAATTTTAGAGTTTCCATTGAGGGGGAGTGTGCATGCAATGTCACCTCCTAATGGTCGACTAGTTGATTGACTCCTCTTCCTCTATACTTCTACTCTGGTTTAAAAGCATTGTAAAAGATCTTGTATGATCTAAAAGTAAACTGATAGAGTTTACAGAAAATATAGTCCAGTGTGTGCATCTATTTGTAAAGGATGTCCTTGTATTATAAAAGACTCCTATAGATGCGGTATACGAATATTTCCACGAGAAATAATGAGATGTAGTCTCAAAATCATGCTTAGCCTAAATCATGTCTCGATTTATGGATACCAAATCCTTTTGTATCAAACGGTAAGTTGAGCATGATGAAGGTGTTATAAATCCTTCAAAAGTACATGTGTTAGCATAAACCTTTAGGGTTTATGAATTTGTAAATCCTGTTGTACAAACAGACAATGTTGGCATATAGATCCCCACTTAATATTAGTGGGGAGTGTTAGAACTATAATATTAAGTGTATCATAATATTTAGTTTATAGTTAAATAATATATAATAGTTTATATTCTTATTATTTAAATATAAACTTTGTATTAGGTTTGTTAGTTATTAATTAACTAAATTGTTATTAAATCGGGGTGTGCCCCATCACTTAATATGGACATAGCCCTTCGGTCTATTTAAATATGACTATAGGTTATATTCGAGATATTACGTGAAGTATTTTGATTCCGAGTAAATCCATGGAGTAGAAGTGAGGAGTTACTTGATTCGGTTGTAAAATGTTTCTCTATAGTGGATTATTCTTCTCGTGGGTTTTACCCATTTATGGGTTTTCCATGTTAAATTATGTCACTTTGTGTTATGGTGTTATTTACTTTTACGTGTATTCATTGTATATTCAATGGGTTAATTTATTAATGTTTGGTGCAATATATTTATTATTAATATGGTTAATATAATTAACCCATCGGATCTAACAAGTGTTTAGGGTTGAGGGTTTAGGTTTAGATTTAGGGCTCAGGGTTTAGGGTTCACAATTTAGGGTTTAGGGTTTAGGGCTCAGGGTTAAGGGTTGATGGTTTAGGGTTTAGGGTTTAGGTCTTAGGGTTCATGGTTTAGGGTTTAGGGTTTAAGTTTATGGTTTATGGTTTAGGGCTTAGGGTTTAAAGTTCATGTTAGAAGTTTTGTCACTCAAAATCGGTGGCAGGACAATCAATGTCTACCATGTGCCACCTCCAAATTCCAAATTTCATTTCATTTAAATTCACTTCAAGAAATGTTGGAGGAAATGAACTCACCATTTTCTTCATGCCTTCAGAGGTCTAGAATGTCAATTCACCCCAAATTTGGCAAATATGGAGAACTTGGAAATCTGGATTGCATTTATAAAGATAAGCTCGAAGTAAAGGAATGCATTTCGTAAGTAATTATAGTCAAATTTGTTTTCTTTTTTTATTGATACTGCTACAGGACTAGGAACACGACCTAGATTGGAAATTTGAGAGGATTTATGAGGTTCAATTTTATTTTTCAAGATGCATTACCCTAACATTTGAGAATGTTTCTCTGACGCAACACCATTCTCGATTCGGACACTTGATGATTCCCGAATGTCAATTCCTGCCACGAACCTAGTAGTCCTCGATCGTTGGATACAAGGAGACATCATTACTAAGACAAACCAAGGAACTTCAAGGAAGAAGAGGTTCTTGTGAATATATAGTTTTGACACATCACATAAAAACCTTCATTAGGCTTGATGACTACCCCTATATTTTTGAAGGCACTTTTGAAAGCATCCATGAGTTTCTCATACAAGGAATTATCTATGAATGGAAGGTCAATAAGTCATAGGCCAATTGAATCCCATTCGAACTAAACAATAAAGATTTACTAGGTGATTGATAACTCCGTTGTGTTCTTAGCCATACCCTATTGCTATGTTTATTTTACACAAGTAGACTCAATGATGGTTCTAGGCATGAGACTATGAAATATGGTCTTAATATTGTCATGGCCTCCTAGTCGAGTAGTTAAAAGCCATATTAGTATTTTTAATACTTAGTACTAATTACCAATGAAATCTAATTCTCCAAATTTCATTTACTTTACTCATCTTCCACGTAATAATGAATAACCAATTTGATAGGGGAGCTTCTCTCTTTGACGATGATATATTGAATATGAATATGATCCTCAAGAGGGAGCTGCACTGAAAGGTATCATTAAACCCCGAGCCCTAAACCATAATCCTTAAACCCTAAATCCTAAACCCTTAACCTTAAACCCTAAACCCTAATCATGTGCCCTAAACCCTAAACCCTAAATCATAAACCTTAAACCCAGTCCGAAACCCTAAACCCTGAGCCATAAATCCTAAATCCTAAACCCAAAACCCAAAACCCTAAACCCTCAACCATAAACCATAAACCCTTAACTCTAAACCTTGATCCCTAAACCCTGAGCCCTAAGCCCTAAACCCTAAACCCTATTTTTACCACCATGAACCCTAAACACTAAACCCTAAACCCAAAACACAAAACCCAAAACTCTAAACCCCGATCCCTAAACCCTGAGCCCTAAGCCCTAATTAAATAATATCTCAAGGTTAAGGGTTAAGGGTTTATGGTTTAAGTTTATGGTTTATGTTTTAGGGTTTAAAGTTTATGTTAGAAGTTTCGTCACTCAAAAACACAATCTGGGGTGTTAGGAAGGTGTTTTCAACTCACAAAAATTGTCCCCATCCTCATGACATCCTTACCCATGGTAAATAATAGTCTATTTATGATAGTACCCATTCCTAGAGGTACTTATCAACATTTACAAATATTATCCTATCACCATGTGGTGATCATTGTTAGAGTAGGTATTTACCTTAGTTTATGTTCACCTAGGTACTTTATTTACATTTATTGTATTTAATATCACCCACTTATGTGTGTGAATATTTATTTTTATTTATTTAGATATTAGGGGGATATTATCTAGTTGTTAGGTATAGTTCTTTCCTTGATCTATGGTATTGACTAGATCCTTGATGTCTAGTTTTCTCCTAAATCTATGGTCTTGATGAGTTCTTTGATGAATAGTTTTTTCCTTGATTTATGGCTTGATCTACTTACGATGACCGGTTCTTAGATTGTTATTCCTTGCCTATATAAGCAAGACCCATTCTCATTATATTTCATTGAGTTCCATAATAATATATGATATTGTTGCTCATTTGTTTGCAAAAGTTTTATGTAAAGTTATTCTAACGAATTGATTTCATCTTATTGATCGTGGTGTTTGATTAGCATATGAGTTATTGGCTTGGTATGATCTCGGTTATCGTTCTTTTATGGTATCGAGAAGCGAGATTGCTATTGACATCTGTCTGTAAGTTTTATTTTGTAAATAAGTTCTTTGTATATTCATATATTCGATATTTGTTCATATTTTGTTGCTACATGCGTTTTTATGAAAAATAGAGCCTTCCATTGGATTTGGAAGGTGGAAAAACCCTAAGATCGATTGTAAACTTGACCATTTTCAAAGGCAACAATTTTTGAGTTTTTTTTTATTATCAGAGAGGTACGAACTATGCTACTTTGGAATCCGTGCCAATGAGGAACGAAACCTAGAAATTATTTAATTTTCTGGGTTTCTCAAGATCTACACTAGTTTTTTTTGGGTGCGGTGTAGTATTTTTCGGTTACGTGCGAAGGTCTTTTTCGGAAGGACGGATCTTTCCTCTTTTGGCATGGTGAATAGTAAGTTGCTCACACCCATTGAAATCCTTAGGCCTTGGTCATATGAGGGCTTAAATCTTGTGATTACTAATAGTAGGTGCTTAACTCCAGACCCCTTTTATTTTATTTGTGTGGTGAAGGCAAGAGTATTTTATTCTGTTTTAGTGGCAATTAAAATAAATAGTAGAGCATAATATTGAAAAGTTTGTATCTTTTGATCGGTAACTCGGTTTTGAGTGTCATTTTTGCAAAAGTGCTTATTTTTGTGATCTTTCCATTGGAAATATTTATTTTGAGAATCACAATATAATTATAAAGTGCCAAAATCTGGGGGCTCTTGTTGCATTGCTTGGTTCTTGCAGTTCTTTTGGTGATTTTTTGAGGATGATGTCTTTATCTACTTCTGCATTAGATCATGTTGAACCATTAACAACAAATAATACCACACATGGAAATAAATAATGGAAACAATAATTAAACAAAAGGATTATGTGCTTTAACTTCGTCCGAACAACCAGTGTTCACAAGACAATATGAGAAATTTCACTACCGGTAAATTTTATGAGTGTATGGGTTTGATAGGAACTTATGTAAGTGACAGTCTTTTGTTTCATTTGGAAAAATGTGACTCTCCTTTCAAAATATGGGAGAAATTGGAGTATTTATTTGGTAAGGTGGATCATATGAGAGCCATGCAACTTAAAATTGAGATCACCTCTCTTAATCCTGAAGATTTTCCAACAATTATAGACTATCTTACCAAGTTCAAGCATTTTTTGACACAATTGAAGGGGAGTGGAAGAGATAAGAAAGATGAAGAGCGTGTTTAATTGATTCTATCCAAGTTGAGAGGACCATTTCAAATATTTTCTTCTACCTTTTTCTCTAGCATGGATGCCTTAGGTAACACATTCAAAATGCCTAACCTAGAAACATTTTGTGAAAGAATTTTTAGGAAGGATCTAAATTGTCTCACCTTGAGTCTTCCACCTCTCAAAAGGAACTAGTTACATCTAATCCTTAGGGCAAGGGAAACCAAAAAGTAAAACCAAATCCACCCCTTCTCCATCTCAAAGTGCTCCTAAACCCAAATAAAACAACTCTAAACCCAAGGAGTCTTCTAAATCTAAGAATAAGTCTAGCCTTTCATGCTCT
The DNA here is from genome assembly GCA_018340775.1 of Taxus wallichiana var. yunnanensis. Taxonomy (NCBI): domain Eukaryota; kingdom Viridiplantae; phylum Streptophyta; class Pinopsida; order Cupressales; family Taxaceae; genus Taxus; species Taxus wallichiana. The sequence continues at coordinate 453,140,044 of CM031240.1, forward strand.
TTTTGTGGGGGTAGTGGTCATGAAGAATATAAGTGTTATAAGCGAATGTAAGCCTTAGAGGATGCAATCAAGAAACACAAAATTTCTATCTCCACTCCACCTCCTTCTAATCAACGTGGAAAAGCACTTAATGTTATAAGGAGATCTCATTCACCACTTACGATAGTTGGGTTATAGATTCTGGAACTTCTTATCACATGATTTCTTCCAAGGAGTCTTTTGTTTCTCTAGGTTTGAGTTCTACTTTCAAAATTGAGGTGGGAGATTCTTCCTTTCTTTCAGTTGAGGGAAAAGGTGATATACACCTTGATGGTGGTAGTATCAAGAAGCATTATGTGTTCCTAACAACACCACAAATTTGCTTTTTGTATATCAAATTTGTCATTCTGGTCAAGGAAAAATAATGACTTTTACACCACATGGAACAGAAGTACGAAATTTGTTGGAGCCTCATTCATTTTTTTCTCAAGGTATTGTTGATCATAGCTCTAGACTATATCAATTTGAGGGTTTTGATGACACTTCCTCTATAGGGACAAGATTGGTTTCTCATGCAGATTGAGAAAGTAAGCTTTGACATGAAAGATTTGGACATCTTAATTACAAATATTTGAAGGAGTTGAGTACTCATGGTATGGTAGATGGTCTTCCTAGAGTTTCTTGTCTTGAGGGAGTTTTCTCTGGCTGTGCATTAGGGAGACAACACCAAGATCCATTTCCTAAGAATTTGTCCAAGAGAGTTTCTTGACCACTTGATCTTGTGCATAGTGACTTGATGGGTTTTCCTACCCCCTCTTTTAATGGAGCTAAGTATGTACTTAACTTTATTGATAATTTCTCAAGGCGTACTTGGGTTTATTTTATCAAGTACAAAAGTGATGTTTTTTCACACTTCAAAGTCTTCAAGGCTTTGGCCGAGAAACAATTTTCTAGTTGTATAAAGAACCTTTGCACTAATAATGGGGGAGTAATTCAACAATGAGTTTTCTTATTTTTTGGCAACTCAAGAAATTATTCACCAACATTCTGCTTTCTCGTACTCCAAACAAAATGGCTTAGCGAGAACAAAAGAATAGAACTTTGAAGGAAATGACTAAGCGTATGATGCATTCTAGAGATTTACCTCCTATCTACTGGGAAAAAGCAGTTAATTGTGCTAACTACATTTAGAATTACACACCACATAGAGCACTTAAGCATTTGACTCCAGAGGAAGCTTGATTCAACACTAAGCCAGATGTCTCATTTTTTAGAGTCTTTGGGAGCCACACTTGAGCCTTTGTGCCAAAGAAGAAAAGGAAAGATTCGGATAAGAAGAACAAACCCTTGATCTTTTTAGGGTATTGTGAGGACATGAGAGCTTATCAACTTCTAGATTTTGATACTCATGACGTTATTTTTAGAACATATGTTCAGTTTGATGAGCGCTTCACTCCTCATGATTCTTCATCTTCTTCCTTGCCTCCTTCTTCTTCATCTCATCTTGAGGATCATTTCTTTGAGGAGGTTGATGAGGAGGTTATAGATGCCATTAACGATTCTATTCTCGAATGATGTTGTCACTATGCCTAAGTGGGATCATATTATAGTTTATGAGCTAAAACCTTTCATTCAAGAACTTCCACCCACTAGACATCATCACGCACATTCTACGAGTTCGGACTTTTGTGTCGTGCAATTTCTAAGGATCCACAGTATCTTTCAAAGGATCATGGGACACAAGAGTGGGATGATGAGATGATAACTCGAGTATTTTTCTTTGATGAAGAATCATACTTGGGATTTGGTATCTCTTCTTAAAGGAAGAAATATGGTTAGGTGTAATCGGGTATACCGAACCAAATACACAATGATGGGTTCATTGATAAGTATAAGGCTCATCTTGTTGCAAAAGGGTTTTTTCACAAGTTGAAGGTATTGATTACTCTGAGACTTTTACACCCATTTCCAAGATGGATTTTTTATGCCTTGTAATTGCTATTGCTGCATCACAGGGGTGGCCCATATACCCAATGGACGTGAAGAGTGCCTTATTACATGGGAATTTACAAGAGCAAATATACATGGAGAAACTAGTTGGATTTGTTTAGGATTATTCTCTTGTTTGTAGGCTCCGAAGGTCTCTCTATGGTCTCAAACAAGCCCCTCGGGATTGGTATGAGAAGATGGATTCTTTTCTTCTATCTACTAATTTTTTTCGTTTCCACTCTGATCATATAGTGTATCTCCAACATGTTGGTGAGGATATTGTGATACTTGTCTTGTATGTTGATGATCTATTACTTACTGACAACTCTTCTTCCCACATTCAGACTATTCAAAGGGCTCTTTCTACACAGTTTGACATGAAAAATATTGGGTTATTACATTATTTCCTTGGTTTGTAGATTTCTCAGACAAATTCAGGGATTCATTTGAGTCATCAAAAGTACACCCATGATCTTCTTCGGCACTTTGATATGGCTGATTGCAAGCCAAGTCCATCTCCTTTTCAGTTTGGGGTTACTCTTACTTCCACATGTACCACTCCACTTTGTGATCCTACTTTGTATAGGTAGTTAGTTGGAAGTCTCATGTACTTGACCCATACTCACCCTGATATTTCATTTATAGTAGGGCTTGTATCTCAATTTGCACATTCTCCTCATAGTAGTCACTGACAGGATGCTAAAAGGATTTTGTGCTATTTTCCACTTTGGCATACATTACACTAGGGGTTATACTCAATTGGTTGGGTATACAGATTCAGATTGGGCAGGTTCTATTGATGACAGGTGTTCTACTTCAGGATATATATTTTTTCTTGGTTCTTCTCCAGTTGCTTAGGTGTGCAAAAAGCAACAGGATATTTCACTTTCATCTTTAGAGGCAGAGTACAGGGAAACAATTATAGCGAGTCGAAAATTATTTGGCTTCTGGTTATGACAAATTTTAGATTCCTTCAGATTCACCGTATGTACTTTAGTGTGACAACAAAAGTGCAATTCACATTTCTCACAACCCAATTGAGCACAAGCGAACCAAGCATATTGAGATACACATCCACTTCATTCGTCAACACATTCAAGATGGATTTCTTTCCTCGTAGTACATTATAACTCAAAGCAAAGAAGTTGCAGACATCTGCAGAATCCTTTTGCATCACCTCGCTACCTTGATTTGCGTGGCATGCTTGGGGTTTCATAATTTTTTCTTGGGGTTTTTCATGATAACATCTTCTTTCTTCTTCTTCTTTCTCTTTTCTTCTAGAAAGATTCTTTTCTTCTTTTGGTTCGAGTTTTCTTCATAGATATATTGTACATGAGTACCTCATTGGGCCTAGTTTCTAGGACTCATACCGTGGACATGCCACTTCTATTTTGGCCTCTAGCTTCACTTGAGGGAGGGGTGTTAGAGTAGGTATTTAACTTATCTCATGTTCACCTAGGTACTTTATTTACCTTTATTGTATTTATCCTCACCCACTTATGTGTGTGGATATTTATTTTTATTTATTTAGATATTAGGGGATATTATCTAGTTGTTAGGTATAGTTCTTTTCTTGATCTATGGTATTGACTAGATCCTTGATGTCTAGTTCTTTCCTAAATCTATGGTCTTGACTAGTTCTTTGATGACTAGTTTTTTCCTTGATTTATGGCTTGATCTACAACCTTGACTGGTTATTAGATTTTTATTCCTTTCCTATATAAGCAAGGCCCATTCTCATTGTATTTAATTTAGTTCCATAATAATATATGATATTGCTGCTCATTTTTTTGCAAAGGTTTTGTGTAAAGTTATTCTAGAGAATTGCTTTCATCTTATTGATCATGGTGTTTGATTAACATCTAAGTTCTTGGCTTGGTATGATCTGGTTATCATTCCTTTTAATCATTTCTTTAGTGCTTACAAATTCAAAGCCATTTTTATTTCAAACCGAAAGGGGTAACTACACTATCTTTAAATTCTTCATGAAACCTTCAAGTCTTAGAAAAATTAATGTTACCAACATGTATAGTGTTGGTATCCAAATTTATTCTCCCTTGGAAACCGAGCAACATCAAAGATTTAGCAAGACACTGAGAAAAACATATCATATTATGAGTCATTTTGTAGTTGGGGAGGGGATTTTTCTGACTCTTTTTCACTCGGGCATCGGAGAAATGGATAACACCTTCATTAAGGATTTGATCTATCCTTACTTGCTTTAGGCCGTGCCTTTCGACCAGGGTGAGAGGACCCATTTTGTAACCTCTATCGGTGAAGGAGAATGAAGATATCCTTCTTTGCACAAATTTGAAAGGGGACCCTGAGAAAATATGATCAATGCACCACAATTTAACTCTCACGAGTTGTCACTTCTAAAGAATGGTGATATTTCCTAGACATGGCTAAGGTTACTAAAGACATTATGGAATCCTGATTGCTTTTGCATATTTTAGCAATAGAATTTATACATTTGTGGACACAGGGAAAATATGGGTAGTTCAGATGGATTCATGGTTTTTGAATAATTTTGGTGGGAGATTAAGCAGGATAAAATTTATTATACCAGATCTTTGAGAGACTCCACAACAATTGGAAAGCTAAATGATAGAAAGCTTCAAAATATATAAGATATAACTTCAACCAGAAGGTGTGCATAAATGGAGGCCCAGATTTGCATGGTTTCACACAATCTCCAAAAATTTAACATAAAGGATTGAGCTAAAGACTCAATAAAACATCAAAGACCCATGGTTCCTCATGCCTAAGATACACTCAAAGGCTTACAGACAATATTTATCAACAAATGACAATGAAGTGATTTTAAATTGTTTATCTCATCACAAGATGAAAGCTCTTCTTGAAATGAAATTGCAAATGCCACTAAATTGTCATAGGGATGAGATCCTATGTGATTCGGAGGGAATTTAACACAAGATTGCAATAGGAATAAGAAAAACTACTTGCAGACATTCTGAAATAAAGCAGACACAAATTGCTCCAAGATTGACACAGATTAACTCAAAATTGATTAGATTCATCAATAGGGAAAGTTTCTTTGAATAGTCTTAGAGATTTTCAATGGCTATACACTCATAACCAACTTGACGTGATTAAAATATAAAACACAGAAATTAATAGGTTTCTCAGATTGGTCTCTCAGGAAGATGGGCTCTCTCAAAATTTATCTTAAGAATTCAACCCCGACCCTTTGCAAGAGTATTCTCATTGCATTTATACATTTCACTTGCTCACTCATCCCAAATTTTCCCCAAAAAGAAAAATATTCGAGGGACCTTTGCTTATTACTAATTTATCTTGGAAAGCGACGTTTAAAAATTTGCAACATAAAGTTGTTGGTTGGATGAGACATGAATTGATCACATTTCTTAGACCCTCAACTAATGACTAGGATGCCATGCCACAACTTTTTGACAGTCCTTCTAATCATTCTCTTTATTCTATCATGTGAGAAATCTCCACTTTAATCATTTTCGAAGGTTCTCAGATAGCCTGGATCTTTTCACCGACAGGTAATCCTTTTCACCCTCGAACCTCCAACACCTTTTTATCCTTTTCCCTCTCTTTCCTCTCGTAACTTTGTCCTACATCCAATTTCTTTGGTAATTTATGATTTTTACAAGTGCCTGAGCAATTCCAACTTCAAAATATCAACCTTAACAATCCTTGGACTCACAAAATAAGTTCTAAATCCATTCAGTGGCAATTTGCAGACAAAAACTAAAAGGAATTTCATCAAAAATGAAGAAAAATAGTGTGTATTCACATATCTAGAAGTCTTGGAGCAAAAAATGACGGAAAAAAGATGTAATGTATATCAACCATTGATTTTTCCCCTTCTCAACTTTAGATTAGAGCCATCCACATGTTTATTTGAGGCAATTGCAAAGGTGAGGTCCAGAGGCAAGTTTCCAAACAAGCGCAGGCCTTCCACGTGCCTGGGCCCAGGAAAAACACCTTTTCGCCTTTGGAAAGTATCAGTATAAAAGGAGCCAGCTGGAAGCCTCCACGTGTCTCAATGATGCAATTTGAGATGGTCCACAAGAGTGGAGACCCTAAACAAGTGCAAGCTCACCACGTGTCTCAATCTGGTAGAGTTGTTAAAAATTTGAAGGACCAATGGAAGGCGCCATGTGTCTAGGGTCCCACATAATTTTCCTTGGCCGTTGAAAATTCCAAGAAAGGGAAGAATGAGTGAAAGCCTCCAAGTGTCCTCATGGCGCTTCTTAAAAATAAAATTTAGGGGTCGGTCCCCAAATAGGTGCGGTCCCTCCACATGTCCCAGGCCTTAGAAAATTTCTTGAAAAGTGTAAGTATAAAGAGGATCTGGTGGAAACCTCCACGTGTCTCCTTGGCGCAACTTTGAGATGGTCCCTAAAATTGGAGACCCCAAACAAGCACGGGCTCACCACATGTCCCCTTGGTGCAACTACTAAGGTGGGACCCTGAGGTGGATCCTTAAATGAGCGCCGACCCTCCACGTGTCCATGGTTTGAAAAAGTTACACCGATCGCATGAAAAAAATGTCTAAGTTTGGGAAAGGCAATGAATACCTCCATGTGTCTCCTTGGCATAACTCCAAGGTCATACCAAAAGGTGAATTTTCAAATGAGCACTGTCCCTCAACATGGAAAAGTTTTGAGTTAAAGTGGGCCTTAGAGTTTCAAAGTGCCCCACCGAGCCACATCCAACCAAAAAGGGCCACGTTTCCACAAATGTTGAGATATAAATTTGACGGGAAAACACACCCGTCAAACCGTAAAATGTAGGAAAATCACCATTTACACCCGGAAATGAATCTTTCTTTAAGGACAAATAATTTGGAAATGATATAAGGCCCAAATGTGATCCACCAAGCCACATCCAATCGAAAGGACCAATTTTCCACAGGTATTGGGACAAAGATTGACAAGGAAAACAAAACGTGACTGTGGAAAAATGGAAGGAAGGGAAAAAACTTGATTTTACACCCAAGTTACAAATATTTTCACATGGACAGAGGAACGAAAAACAAATTTTGGACTTTAAGTGATCCTCAACCAAAGGAAAAGACTGATCATGGCAACCAAATGAAGGACAGAGTTTTCATGCATCAATACGCGGAGATGGAAAACACAAAAGAACCCGCAAATTGAAGAATTTCAAGGACAAATGAGGTGAGATCAAATTAAGCACCAACATCGGCTCCGACTCGGGGATGGGAACTCCCTATGAGTGCCATAAGAAAAATAGCAAACCAAGTGCCAAAAATAAACCATTAGGCAATGGAGTCAAAGAACAAGCTTGTAGAGAAGAACAATAATAACCAACTCCCCAAGGACGAACCGAGAAACCAACAAAATAGCCACCAAGGACCAGGATGAAACAAAAAAAAAAAACATGAAAGTAGAAAGAAACCAAAAGACTATACACTGTATAATGGAGTATACCTTGATTATGAGAAATCAATCAAGGAAATGTTTCAAATGCCTACCATTAACAGAAATTCAAGCAATTCCCCATCTAAGTCTTTTAAGAAGAAGGTATGTTCACCAATTTGAATGTCAATTGAATAAGGGCCCATCCACAATGCATCAAAATTTCCATGTTTGCCCTTATCCTTGTGCCTATTATCCCATAATAGCACAATATCTCCATACTGAAAGCTCTTGGAGTCACCTTCTTATCAAACAACTTCTTCAATTTTTCTCTTAATTTCACATGCCTCTGATGGGATGCCCTTCTTTCTTCATCTAACTCAACAATCTAATTTATGCAAGCATCACAGGACTAACTCTTGATCTTCCAATTGTTGAAGAAATTGAAAAGAAGAAAATTGCATATGCAGGGCAAAGCAGAGCTTGAGTTCCATACACCAACTCGAATGGGATTTTTCCAAAGAGCTCATTTAACAATGATTCGATCATCCCAAATATAAAATTTCAATTTCTCACCCCACTTCATTTTGTTCAACTCCAAAGTTCTTCTAATTATCTTCAATAGATTTTTATTTCTAGACTCTCTTGTCCATTTCCTTGGGATTATCATTAGAGGCATATGTCAAATTGATCCCATATTCATGACACATGGCCAAAAAGGTTTAGCTCGCTCATGGCTTTATCAACAAATATTTTGGTAGGTACCCCAAATCTGCAAATGATATAATTCAGGACAAAATCCATGACAATTTGGTGAGATGCCTTCTTGGTGGGGATTGCCTCCACCCACTTAGTAAAATAATCTGTAGCCACTAATACCCATTTATGGCCTACCCTTGAGGGATCAAAAATTTCCCCAATGAAATCCATTCCCCATTACCTAAATGGGGCTTTGATTGATACAAGATGTAAAGGAAGGGATCCTGAAGCTTTTAGTCTTCCAGAAAAGCGTTGGCAACTCTCACATTTTCTTACCAACAGAGTTGTATCCTTGAAAAGAGTTGGCCACCAATAACCAACCCTTAATATTTTATGAGCTATGACTCTTCCAACAAAATTCCCCCACAAACTCCTCCATGGAGATCAAAAATTATCTTAGGGGCTTCATCTTCAGCAATGCATCTTAAGAGAACTCCCTCAGGGTTCTTCCAAGCTAACCCAAAATCAGTAATGACATATTTTTGGGAAGCTAACTTAAGTGCTCTTTTCTGATTCTTTCTCAAATGTTCAGGGCACTATAGATGTTTGAGATAAAAAATGATGTCCTTGTACCATTCAGAATTTATCAATTTTTCAAGGACATTCAACCTTTCTTCTTCAACTTCATTTACCTCAATTGTCTACAGATTTCTCTCGCCATAAGTTTTTCCAGGCCCAAACCTCTGACCAATTTTTTTGTTTGGATATCCATATCATACTCTTGTAATTTTTTTACCCATCGACATATTTTGCTTGAAACCTCCATTTCTGATAGGATATCTTTCACCATGGTGTGGGGAACATAAGCAATGATTTTGGAACTCGAATATACGACTCAAGACCTTTGTTGCTTTTACCAAATAAAATTCATGCTTCTCCATAATAGTATATTTTAGCTCAGATCCTTATAATGCCTTACTTGAAAAGGCAATTGGTATTTCAACTCCCTCATCATCCTTTTGCAACAACATAGATGCAATAGTACTTTCTGAAGCAAAAGAAAACATTTGGAAAGCCTTCTTATAATCTAGAGATGCTAAAATAGGGGCATTATTTAATGCTTCTTTGATCCCAGCAAAATCTTGAATAGTTGCTTCTTCCCATTTGATACTTTGGTCTTTATTCAGCATGCTAGTGATTGGGATAGTTAGTTCATAAAAGTTGGAGATAGATATCCTAATAAAATTTATCTTCCCAAAAAAGGATTGAATTCCATTCTTGGTTCTTAGAATAGGGACTTTGCTGATAGCTTCTACCCTTTTAGGATCAATCATGACCCCTTCCTTTGACACAATGTTCCCAAGCAACTTTGCTTTCTAAACTCCAAAATGACACTTCTTGGGATTTAGTGAAATACCATACTCCCTGCATCTTAACAACATTTTTCTAAGTGTTACAGGTGGTCACTCCTATTTTTGGAGAAAACAGTCACATCATCTTGATATACAACAATGAAATCATTAATATAGCTAGAGAAAGCTACATCCATTGCTCTTTGGAAAGTGGCTCCAACATTCATTAGACCAAAAGGCATTCTGACATATACATATGTTCCCCAAGGAGTGGTAAAGGTAGTCTTGATTTGCTTTGATTCCTTCACAACTACCTGGTTATATACGTAAGAACAATCCAAGGTGGACACCAACTCGAACCAATAACCAATTGTAACATATTGTCCATATTTGGCAGAGGGTAGTTATCCTTCATTGATGCTTTATTCAAGTTTCTAAAATCCACACACAACATTATATCCCCGTTATTCTTTCTGACAGGTACCAAGTTTGCAACCCATGATGAGTACCTTGTGGGTTGTATGATTCCTCCATCCCTCAATTTTTTCAATTATTCTTGCATCTTCAGGGAAAGGAGTGGATTGATTGGCCTCTATTTCTACCTAAATGGATTGGCAGAAGCTTCTAAGGGAATTTTGTGCTAGAAAATATCCTCTCTGTATGATTTTAGTTCAGAATAAGACCATGCTAAGCAGTCCTGGTATTTCTTCAACAATTGGACATATAACTACTTTTCTCCCTTGCTCAGATTTCTACCTAACTAGATCTTTCGTGGTTTATCCTTCGTGCCCAGGTCATTCTCTTCAACATCTCTTAAGGGTGATGTGTGTCTATTGACAATGTAATCAACATTATCAAAGTTTTATTCAAGTGCTACCAAGCCTATGGGAATAGTATTAGTCTTCAATTGAATGATTCCTTTGCCAAATAAAGTCTCCTTTCCGTCAGCCTACACAAACCATTGGCTCCCAATATATACGTTGATCAAAAAATTCTCCTTGGTTTTACAAAACCTTTACACACAGGTGTCGTCTTGAACACTTTCCAGTGTTTAATATTGTCAAGAATAGATGGCCTAGTCAATACCTCAATATTATACTCACAATAGGGGGATGTAGCACAATTTTCAAATCTGGACCCCAATACAACCCATTTTTTGCTAGAGTATTGTACTTTCTATCATGATGTATTATGATGAAGGAGTTAAACATCTCAATGAAATCCTAGATTGCATGCTTATACTACTTCATTCTTTAATTTTTTGTTGCATACAGTTTACTAACCTGCTTGAAAATTAGCTCTGAATATCCTTTAACAATGATGTCTCTAATACCATATGTCTAATCAATTCTTAGACCCAAGAGCAGTGCTTCATATTCAACAATATTGTTAGTGCACTCAAAGTTAAGTTTAAAAGAGAAAACAAACTTTTCATGGCCTGGAGATATCGAACAATACCGCACCATTTCCAAATTTAGAGCAAGCCCCATCAAATAAAAAATTCCAAGGAGAACCTTCTTGATTAAGAGACTTGCATCGATCAATTTTGTGCTCTTTACCATCAACAAATCCAACAAAGTTATTTCAGCATCGTTGTCGTGTATAACACTTCATAGGAATCATTATTTGGATCCTTAATGAGATGTAACATCTTCTTTTCACCATACAAATTTACAAGGCTGCCCTCGGTAGGTATAGTGGCAAAAGACATATCCATTTACACACTACCACCCACACTAGCAGCCCATTTTCTTAATAACAACATTCCCCATTTGGTAGGATAATCTATAATAACGTCTAGTTTTAAGTTCTTACCTGGGTAAGCTGCAAGTTGCACTATCAAACCTTTGACACATCCAACCACTGACACCTCTTTGAAATCCATGGTAGTGCACTTCCCATAAGCTGCTGTCACTTTGATATGTAATTCATTCATGACCTCAAGAGGCATAACATTGCATGATGCTCCAGAATCAAACATACAATTGTGTAACAACCTGTCCCTAATAATCAAGGTGATGAAAAATGGATCTACATTCAGCTGGGACTCAACCAAGGATGTTCCCAAATATACTTCAGGTGGTTCACCTAGTTCTTCCAGTATTTGCAGTTTTTCTAACTCTGCAATGGTCAGAGGAGTCTCAACATTGTTTACATTTCTGCATTGGGTAATCTTTTCTTCTTTCAATCCCAACTACTCAAAGGCCCTTTTCTTGTGTTCAGGAATCCTAAGCAGATCAAAAATTGGAACATAAATCTTTATTTGACTCAAGACTTGGGAAATGTCATAAGGCAACATTTGGAGGAAGACTGAGAAACTCGATCCGATAAAGAAAGGATTTTCACGGTTTGAGCATGGGCAGGGATACTAGTTCTGTTTGGGGAAACAAGGCCTTTTTGATGTATTTTCTTAGAAGTTTCTTTTGAGACATTTATGAGAAATAGAGTTTTTGGTTTGGCCTAAGGCCCTGCCCCTTTGACAAATTTACTCCTAGTGTTATATTCCTTTTCATGGCCAACTACAACATTCATTAACAACTACCTATCTTCCTTAGAAGGAATTCCTCCATCATAATTTTTAATCATTAATGCCCTCAAGTATTCAACATCATTACTAGGTAATTCAAAAGCTTGTACCATATCTATCTCGAAGTATGAGAGGGAGGAAGGGGTAATACCTAGTGGATGTAATCCCAAAAATCTGCAATAGTTCTAGCATTGATTAATTCATTTGAAGTTGCTCCTTGCTATGATCTTGTAGAGCACCCCACCATGCACACACCACAATCAGTGTCATTATCAACTTCCTCAAATTCTTTGTCTTCATCACATGGGGCATGTGGTAAGAAACATCTATCACACCACTCAATTTCATTGGCTTCTTCCACAACAACAACTCTGGTAGTCAAAGGATCAGGCACAATTCTATTCTCACGGGCTTGGGGCTATCTATTTCCTGATCCCATGAGTCCTTTACCTCTGATCATCATATCTCTGATCACCTCTAGGATGATTGGAAAATCTTTCTTGACCTTGTGGCCTGTGCTGACCTTGGGAACCTTGTCCAATACCCTTCTCTTCTCTAGCCACTTTATAGGAGATTTCCTTAACAACTCCGACCAAAGTTTTCACATCCTCCGGATCCAAAACTTTACTTGAATGAGGCTTCTCGGATTGATTAGCTTGATGCCTTCCCTCTTAGGAGGATTACCAATTTCCTTGATGTTGTTTTCAATCTAAAAATCCATGGTGAAGGCCTGCCTCAATGTTGTTGGGTTCTTGTCTCTTAAATAATAGGCAACCTTCTTATCAAAAGCATCAGAGTACTTTATTAAACAAGAAAATCACTTAGCCTCGTAGGATCACATGTAGCCTATTCAGGGTCTTATTGAACATTGTATTAAAGTCATGAAAAAACTCATTAGGATTCTTTTTATATTTTCAAATTCTAATAAAAGAAACCTAGGGTCTGTTTTATCTCCATACTGCAATCTAAAAGCATTCTTCATTTCTGTCCATGAATCAATAGAGTTGTTTGGAAAAGATTTATACCAATCCCATGCATCTTCCTCTAGAGTATGAATAAACAACTTTATGTACACATCCTCAAATTCAATCTCAAAGTCTTCCATCATATTGACAAAAAGTTTTAAGTGCTGATCACCAGTAATAGCATTATTTCCTTGAAATTTAGGCAGTCTATTTCTAACATCTTCGGGCACAACATTTGGATATCCAACCATACCTCTGAAATCTATAGGACCAAAAGTGTTCACAAAAATGGAGGTCTAGGTGGGGGTTGGGCCATATTGTTTTGGGGAGGTGATATTACAGAGAAATAGAATGATGAGGAGTGAGGGGTTCATGGGGCATAGAATACAATTCTCGAATGAATGTTCTCTAAAAAATTTGTTTCTTGGAAGATCCTATCAGCTTTGGAGAACACAGGGACAGAATGAGATGTAAACTTTTCAAATACACAAGAAGGACCCTCTCCAGTTGAAGAATTCAGATTTACAAAGAGACTACCTGATTTAGAAGCACTTGAGGAAGTATGGAAATATTCAATGACAGGCTGATCAGTTTCCATAATTGATAACTCCTTTCTTGATTTCTGATCTCCAACAACTTTCTAGATTCTTCTTCCTTTTGAATTCATCTTTCCCAACTCTAGAAACAACTTTCTGGTAGGGTCTCTAGTGAAGAAATATCTTCTTCCTTCCATATTTGCAAAGATTAGTGATAAATTGCAATTGACAGAGGTTAAGACAATGGCATTTATAAAAAATTCATTCAATATGGAGTCACCACTAAGTATTTTCACCTTAGTTGTGAAAATGCACTAAAATTGGTCTATCAAATGTCTATCAACACTAAATTCATGTAAAGCTTCATAGATATGACCCTCCTTTACCCATATTTAACATTGGTGATGTAAAATTAGTGTAAAAATCAACAGAAACTAGAAATATTGCACGCAAAACTTGTAACTTTTCTCAATTCTTACAAATCTGGACACAAGATGACATTTCAACAATGTATTTGCACTTAGATCATGTAAGAAACATTACTAGGGTTGGTATGTGTACACCTTTGTTCAAATAGTCCCGATAACGGTGTCATTCTGGTGTTAGTATCCAAATTGATTCTCCTTGGAAACCGAGCAACATCAAAAGATTTAGTAGGACATTGAGAGATAGACAGATCATATTATGAGTTGTTTTGTAGCCGGGGGGGATTTGTCTGAATCTTTGTCACTCGGGCATCGGAGAAATGGATAACACCTTCATTAAGGATTTGATCTATCCTTACTTGCTTTAGGTCATGCCTTTCGACCAAGGTGAGAGGACCCATTTTGTAACCTCTGTCGGTGAAGGAGAATGAAGATATCCTTCTTTGCAAAAATTTGAAAGGGGACCCTGAGAAAATATGATCAATGCACCACAATTTAACTCTCACAAGTTTTCACTTCTAAATAATGGTGATATTTCCTAGAACAGGGCTAAGGTTACTAAAGACATTATGGAATCTTGATTGCTTCTGCATATTTTAGTAGTAGAATTTATACATTTGTGGACACACAGGGAAAACAAGGGTAGTTCAGGATGGATTCATGGTTTTTGAATAATTTTGGTGGGATATTAAGCAGGATAAAATTGATTATACCAGATATTTGAGAGACTTCACAACAATTGGAAAGATAAATGACAGAAAGATTTGGAATAGCTAAGATATTCCTTCAACTAGAAGGTGTGCATCAATGGAGGCCCAGATTTGCATGGTTTCACACAATCTCCAAGAATTTAACATGAAAGCTCGAGCTAAAGACTCAATAAAACATCAAAGACCCCTGGTTCCTCATGCCTAAGATACACTCAAAGGCTTACAAACAATATTTATCAACAAATGACAGTGAAGTGATTTTAAATTATTTATCTCATCACAGGATGAAAGCTATTCTTGAAATAAAATTGCAAATACCACTAAACTGTCACAGGGACGAGATCCTATGTGATTTGGAGGGACTTTAACACAAGATTGTAATAGGAATAAGAAAAACTACTTACGAGACATTATGAAATAAAGTAGACACAAATTTCTCCAAGATTGACACAAATTAACTCAAAATTGATTAGATTCATCAATAGGGAAAGTTTCTTTGAAAAGTCTCAGATCTTGTCAATGGTTGTACACTCACAACCAAATTGACATGATTGAAATCTAAAACATAGGAAATTAATAGGTTTCTTAGATTGGTCTCTCAGGAAGATGGGCTCTCTCAAAATTTCTCTTAAGAATTCAACCCTCGACCCTTTGCAAGAGTATTCTCATTGCATTTATAAATTTCACTTGCTCACTCATCCCAAAATTTTCCCCCAAAAGAAGAATATTCAAGGGACCTTTTCTTGTTACCAATTTGTCTCGAAAAGTGACGTTTAACAAATTTGCAACAAAAAGTTGCTAGTTGGACAAATCATGAACTGATCACGTTTCCCAGACCCTTGACTAATGACTAGGATGCCATGCCACAACTTTTTGATAGTCCTTCTAATCATTCTCTTTATTCTATCATGTGAGAAATCCCCACTTTAATCATTTTCTCGGAGGCTCTGATAGTGGATCTGATAGGTAATCCTTTTCACCCTCGAGGCAACACCTTTTTCATCCTTTGCTGCCTGCAACCTCCATCATTTCATCCTTTTCCCTCTCTTTCCTCTTTCCTCTGTAACTCTGTCCCACATCTAGCTTCTCTGGTAATTCACATTTTTGTAAGTGTCCTGAGCAATTCCAACTTCAAAATATCAACCTTAACAATCCTTGGACTCAAAAATTAAGTTCTAAATCCATTCAATGGCACTTTGCAGAAAAATGATAAGGAATTTTATCAAAAATGATGAAAAACAATGTGTATTCACATCTCTAGGAGTATTGGAGCAAAAATGGTGGAAAAATAGATGCAATGTACATCAACCATTGATTCTGCCCCTTCTCAACTTTAGATTAGATCCATCCACATGTTTTCTTAATGTAACTACAAAGGTGAGGTACAGAGGCAAGTTTCTAAACAAGCGCGGGCCTTCCATGTGGCCTGGGCACAATAAAAATGCCTTTTGGCCTTTGGAAAGTCTCAGTATAAAAGGATCCAGTGGAAGCCTCCACGTGTCTGAATGGTGCACTTCAGATGTTCCCAAGATCGAGACCCCAAACAAGCGTGGGCTCACCACATGTCTTAGTCCGGTAGAGTTTTTAAAAAATTTGAAGGACCAGTGGAAGGCACCATGTGTCTAGGGTTCGAGACAGTTTTCCTTGGCCATTGAAAAGTCTAAGCAAGGGAAAAGTGAGTGGAAGCCTCCAAGTATCCTCATGGTGCTTTTTCAAAATAAAATTTAGGGGCCGGTCCCCAAACAGGTGCGGTCCCTCCACGTGTCCTAGGCCTTAGAAAATTGCTTTCAATGTATAAGTATAAGGAGGAACCGATAGAAACCTCCATGTGTCTCCCTGGCACAACTTTGAGATGGTACCCAAAAGTGGAGACCCCAAATAAGCGTGGGCTCACCACATGTCCCCTTGGCGCAACTACTAAGGTGGGACCTTGAGGTGGATCCTTAAATGAGTGCCGGTCCTCCACATGTCCATGGTCCGACAAAGCTACACCGACTACATGAAAAAATGTCTAAGTCTAGGTAAGGCAGCAAAAACCTCCATGTGTCTCCCTGGCGCAACTCCAAGGTCAAACCAAAAGGAAAATTTTCAGATGATCGTTGTCCCTCCACATGGAAAATTTTTGAGTTGAAGTGGGCCTTAGAGTTTCAAAGTTCCTCGCCGAGCCACATCTAACCAAAAAGGGCCTTATTTCCATAGATGCTGAGATATAAATTTGATGGGGAAAACACCACAAACCGTAAAATGTAAAAAATCACCATTTGTGCCCAAAAATGAATCTTTCTTTAAGGACAGAGAATTTGGAAATGATATAAGGCCCAAATGTGATCCACCGAGCCACATCCAATCAGAAAGGACCACTTTTCCACAGGTATTGGGACAAAGATTGATAAGGAAAACAAAACATGACTGTGGAAAAATGGAAGGAAGGGAAAAACATGATTTTACGCCCAAGTTACAAATATTTTCACATGGACAGAGGAACGGAAAACAAATTCTAGACTTTAAGTGATCCTCAACTAAATGAAAATATTGATCATGGTAACCAAATGAAGGATATAGTTTTTCGTGCATCAATACGGGGAGATAGAAAACACGACAGAGTTCGCAAACTTAAGAATTTCAAGGACAAACGGGCGAGATCAAATTGAGCACCAACATATAGGATCCACGTATCTTTCCAGGCCTATTTGTTTTTGTACATAAAAGTATGCCACAAACACATATACCCCATAATAAATTGAAATGTAAGCACATTATAGTGCGAGCGCGTTATAAGGCACTTACATTTCACCTTTTTTTGGGTTTGAAATTCCCAATCCATAGGCCTAGATTTGCCTTGGATTACCAAACCAAAGGTTTGGACTGTTTCTGCGTGATTAAAACCGTGCCCAATATCTCGTGCATTAAAACATAATATTCAAAAATAAATTCTACTACGATGTCAAGCTCAATTTTACCTTGATGACGATATAATTCTTTCTAAAATTCGATTAGTTTAAGGCTTTCATCCATATTTTCTTTTACTAGTGCCTTATTTTCTTGCAAAAACCTATGCATACATTTTGGTGCACAATTTATGATTTTTTCATCCAAATTAAAAAAAAGTGGCTTTTTCTAAAATCCATTCTACACGCACTTTAAAAAAAACTAAAAATGACTTTTTTCTCAAAGTTATGGGGGTGCACACACAAATATTTCATTTTCGGGATATGTGCACTTTGAAAATTAATAAAAATTATATATTCATCCAAAAATAATGAAAAATTAATGGGACCTTGTACATGGTCTT
Source organism: Taxus wallichiana var. yunnanensis (assembly GCA_018340775.1). Lineage (NCBI taxonomy): Eukaryota > Viridiplantae > Streptophyta > Pinopsida > Cupressales > Taxaceae > Taxus > Taxus wallichiana. The sequence goes on from CM031240.1 coordinate 453,157,896, forward strand.
AGCTAACTTTGTACCAAAGGGATTTGAAAAAAATATAGAACTGAAAAAATGGGGGGGGGCACACACACAATAGGTTTTTATATTTTTAACACAAAATAGACATAATTTTTGTGCGCACCACATTTGACCCTCTTAATATCAACCATTAAAAAAAAAGTAGTTTAGAAACTAGATTCCGAGATATATGGTACTTATTCTTATCACTTTGTCAAATTTTGAGCATAGGCATGCCGAATTATTCGATGAAGTTTAGGTTTCGCTGATTTCAAGAAAAAATGTGTCCCTTTTTGACCCCCTTTTGGCCCCCATTTCCATGCACTTACCCAACAACTAGACTAGTTGTCTAGACCTCTCAAAACTAGTGAGAGGACCTCATATTTATATCATTCTTCTCATTTTCAGAACAAATAGGAATGAAACACTTGTCCCTATATCTATCAAAGACATGACACAAAATATCCATGTTTAAATAAATGCCATCTACTCCCACAGGGGCAACCAGCACCACTATATTCAACTTCCATATCTTATTTTGATTCCATATTCAATGCACTTACCAATCATCATAAATGTGTGGGGTTTAGTGCCAAAAAGTCTCTAAACCCCAAAATATCCTACTCAATCCATCCCTTAAGGTCCTAAACTCATTTAAACATCATAAAAGGTCAAAATTTGCTTTATAGACTTCATTTAATGTGGAATCCACCTCAATTTTGAGTTTTACAAGTTGTTTCCATATTTATGAGTCACCTTTCCTCCAACTTGAATTTTATAATTCTCTAGAGGATTATGGATTAAGTATCCAAAAGCTTGTATTTAAAAGATACCACAAATTTCTAGTTATGGTCCATTATATTGCTTGAATAAAAAGGGATGAGACAATGAGGTCAACAATGGAAAACAAATTGATCATTTTATGCTCCGTGTAGCTTGAACATTTTTACTTGGTCTACCTTTCACCTACACATGCATTGCACACATAAAAATGCTCGACATATGATAGCTAAAGCAACAAGTAAACTTAATCTTAAAATAATAAGTTTAATTCGCATAATGGCATGCATATATGTAAGATGAATTCCAACATCATAAAGTGACAATACTAGTGATATGAAGAAATCAAATCAAAATAATATACATTTGAAAAATCAAAAGATACATGACTATGCTTATTCAATTAACTTTAGAAGTGATCAACATTTCTAATAACAATACCCCAAGTTATCCAATAAAAAAATAAATTCTAAACCGATACAATGTGTCGTTAAGATAATTAATATAATAATATGAGGGTAAAAAATGCTTAGTGAAAATTGAGTCTTACATCCCCCTCCCTTTGCTTAGACTTCCTCACGGAATTCATTAGAAACGGTTGAAGAATGGATCTCTCAAGCGAGATGTACTTAAAAGTAACATGTTGTTGACACATGCTATTTGGTTGAAAAGGTTTGAATGAGCATATTTGAAATGAAATTTTAACAATACATCTTTTGTATTACTTAGATAAGACATTTAAATGCAGATATATACTAAGATCATACGTTTGAACTCCAAGATCAACTTATTGATCACCTAAAAACATTCTATGAAATAAGGTAATATAGTAAACTCTTACATTATAATCTTCTTATTGGAAGAAATAATAATCAAATTAAGTGACTAGTAATAAATGGATAGATAAGGATATCAAAGAGGTTCACTCTAATAATAAAAAAATCTCATTTCCAAGAGTGAGTTTACCAATAACACAATCTTATGAGCATGCTATTTGAAACAAGTTTCTCAACGTTTTCTTCTTTTTCTTTTTCTATTTTTGAAGTTGGCAATTTTCTCCTTTTGTTGAAATCAAGTTATTCTCTCATCCAAGGACATTTTTATATAAAATATTGTATCCTCTCCATTTTCACACATTATTGAACTAATTTAACCAACTTGTAACTTCAAACAAGGGGGGAAATTTTATACCATGTTAAATATGCAATGGTAAGAAGCTTGTATCATATATCAAGGGTTAAACTATAGGTTTTAATCGATTCATACAAATATATAATATAAATCTTAGATAAATAGTTTGATTATTTTTCCACATGCGGGGATGAATAAAGTTATTCTCCATCATGCTCCATACGGTTAATTTTCTATAGAATTATCCTGTTTATAATAAAAGAAAAAGATCAAATAAAGAACCAAAATTATTTAATTTTATAGGGAAAACATTAATACAAAATGAGGTAGAGTAAATTTTAGTGGCGAATCTTTGTTAATTCACGAATATTCTAGTTTTTGAAATTTACATTTGGAAAAATTTTAGGTGTAAGGATATGACTGGGTTGCCTAATTTTTCTAGGTTCAAGTTACTTTTAGGGGTCGATTCACCTAGCATTTACACCAATAGCTGAATTTATTAATTCAAATCACCACTAGCACAAAATTGAAATTTGTAAAATTCACCTTCATATATATATAGTGATTACAAATTTATAATTTCAAATATCAAGTACACATCAAATTTTCTTCACAATTCCTTTACCCATGCTCGTGGTCCTGTGGGCATTGATAATCGAGATTGACTGATATCGCATGGTTCTAACATTAAAGGTATTTTAACAGTTAATATGTTATTATGTTGAAGTTACATATAATGTAAAATGTCGAAATGGTCGACAACATATATTTATGCTATCGGTCGGTAGCATAAATAATGCTATTGATCGCAGCATTTTTAGTGATGGTTTTTTTTGCTTATGCCATATTTTGTGAGAAAATATTTCTCATTGAAATGATCATTTTAATTGCTAACATAAAAAATTTCTTTTTTTTAAATTTTTTCCCATACAAAAATGACGAAATATGTATTTTTTTAACAAAAATCACTTTTTCGATTTTTTTTTTTGCGCCATATTTTATGAGGACAAATTTCTCGTTAAGACGGTCATTTTAACTACTATTGTCGAAAAATGATTTTTGAAAAATTAGATATGTTGTTGGCTGACAACATATACTTTGTTAGCCGACAATTGCTACTAGCCGACACCATTATCAAATGATTTACCAAACCATTTAAAACCTATTTCCTTTAGATTCACCATAATTTTGAAAGTCATTTTCATAGATTTTCCAAGTAATATCTATGCATTTTTTTCGGGGTCTTAAAATTTACCTAGAAAGGAGGTTACATTTTTCCAATAACTAAGGATTCATCCATTAAGAGGTGACACAAGTCTTACATGGGTCCATCACGACCCCCTCCCCTAGGTTTAACATATTCCAAATATTAAACATATGTCTAATCGACTTAACACACTCGGTGATAATGATGTTAAAACCAAAGTTTAACTTAGAGGATTTCATTTCAAAATAGGTGATGTAACCATTGGTGAAAATAATATTATGCACATGGATTTGATTTGCATATTAACATATTCTCATAACTTCTCCCAACAAGCATGAGGAAGGAAAGACACTATATTTCTCTTAAACTACTTATTGATTCATATGTTTTATACTTCTCAAATATGTAAGTTTTAAAGGACGCAATTCACTTTCTTAATATAACCAAATTGGACAGTGCACAACCCTCTCATGTTTTTAACCAAATTGGCTAGAATGTGAATTCCACTACAAACAATCAAGGTATCATTCCCACCACTTACCTTAAACGACCACAACAAAACCAACATATTGTCTTCGAGGCAATCGAACCACAATGAATTTCTCATGGGCTCGAACACTCTAGGAATAGTTTCCCCTTCATCATACACTTGATTTTCTTAGGGAACCCTCTACAAAACCATGAATTACACTATGCCTAAGAAGATGGTGCCTCTTCCTCGGAACCTTATGACCATACTACTACACTTTGTCCAAGACAACACAACCTAATAGCTATTTCCTCACCTACCACATGCCTCGTAATTAGACCATGGAATTTTCCCCTACCGTCTTTACACCCATTTCATATATGGCTCATCCTCATCCTATATGTTGGTACCCAAATTGATTCTCCCTTTGAAACTGAGCAACATCACAAGTTGAGCAGGATGCTTAGAGACTAGATAGATCAGAATATGAGTCATTTTGTAGCTGGGGAAGGATTTAATTGACTCTTTTTCACTCGGATTGGAAGAATTGGATAACATCGTACTAAGGGTTTTACCTACCCTTACTACTTTAGGTTGTGCCTTAAACTAGGGTGAGAGGACCCATTTTGTAACCTATGTTGGTGAAGGATATCAACAAATCAACAATATTTGACTCTCCTTTTGCATATTCAAAGGAAACCTTGAGAAAACATGGTCAATGCAACATAATCTAACTCTCACAAGTTGTCACCCTAGATAATGAAGATGTCTTCTAGACAAGGTCCAAGTTACTAAAGACAACGATAAAACCTGATTGCTCCTACATATTTTGGGTTAAAGGATGGAAAACTCAATAAATTTCCTCAGCATTTATGGATACACAGTGCAAGTAGGGGCAGTTCTTGTAAGATTTATCACTTAATGTATAATTTTTTGTTGGGAAGTTAAGCAAGATAAAGTTGATTATACCAAATTCTTGGGAAATTTTAACAAATGTTGGGACATCTACCAAGAAAAATGACAAAAAATGCTTCAAATGGTCAAAATGATCCTTCAACTAGAAGATGTGTATCCATGGAAGCCCAAAGATACACTGGTTTCACACATTCTTTAAGAATTCAACAAAAAAGATCATGTTAAAGACATATAAACATTATAAATCCCTGATTCATCATGCCTAAGATACACTCATAGACTAACAAATAATCTATACCAGAAAAATGAAAGTAGAGTGAATTTAAATTGTTTATTGCATCGTGAAATGAAAACTCTCTTCACGATGTAATTACAAATGCCACAATACTATCACAAGGATGAGATATTGTGTGACTTAGAGGAACTCCTAACATAATATTGCAACAGGAACATGGATAACTACTTGAAGATATCTCAAAATGAAAGAAGACATAACTATGCTCATGATTAACATGATTTACTCAAGGTTCTTCAAATTGATCAGCAAGGGAAAGTTATATTTACAGTCTCAAAGATTTTCAATGGTTGGAAATTTGTAACCATATTGAAATGATCAAATATAAAGACACACAAGAAATAAAAGGTTTCTCAGATAGGTTCTTTGGGAAAAATTGCTTCTCTCATTTTCTCTCTCTCTTTTTCTTTACACAACTCTCAGAAAATTAACCCCCTCTTTCCCTATTATTCTTTGCATTTTTATATCACTCAATTCACTTCCTATCCTTTGAAGTTCCCCCTCCCCCAAAGCATGAAAATTCCTAAGAATATTACCTTTTAAAATAATTGTTCTAGAACATGCCATTTTTACTTTAAGCTATCAGGTGTACAAAATGCGAGTCTTTTCAATTGGTTCCACTTGTGCTCGACGATATCATGTCATCATTTTTGACAAATTATTTTAATTGTTTTTCCCTCATATTGATTAGATAATCATTTCAAATGACCTATGAGAACTTCTAGATGACTCTGATATGACATATATCCTCATCTACCTTTCAAGAATCCATCTTGGGTGCTACGCACTCTATTTCATGTCTCACTAGTTTAATTGCCACACAAGGTTCCTGTCAAATCATATTGATTCACCAATTCTGCTTATTCCTAATCCCTTCCAAATCTTAAATCCTTCTCATGTGAACTGAGAAAATATCCCTCATCTCATGGGAAATATTTCTCTAAATCAGAACCATATGTACCCCTTTCACTATAAAAATTGGTTCTACTTCATTACCTTTATGTATTTCCCTTCTTATTTTGAATATAAATAATTTTATCGAAAAATGGTGAAGGTACTTGTAGCACATAGTCTGAAAGAAATTTCCTTAGAAGATTTAAATCAAATCTTTGACTTGAGTGGTCCTGATGAAGCCTTTGTTAGGGACCTGTTTGACATAGAGTGTGTAGGTGATACTAGAGGACCTTTGACATATTGGTAGGTATGATTAACACTTCTTACAAGGCTGATTATGATTAATCATATGTTTACATCCTTTCAAGTTATGTAATTTCATCTCTTCAGATGGGAACATATGAAAAATCCTAAATATTTAAAGAGATATTGGGTCAAGAGAAGACCCCAAGTATCTAGGCAAACCAATTTTCAATGCCCATTTTTATGCAATGAAGGATTTGTATCGAAGGAGATTCCCAAGGAATCATATGTGCTATATGAAAAATCAATGGAAGTGAAAGTGATGGTGGTGATGATCAAGCTAATTGGGAAACCTTATGTCTTTGACACACAATACTAGAATCTGTGAATCTAAGGAAAATAATGCTCTCCTAACCTGAAGGGGTGTGATGGTATGGTCTATATGATAGCTACTCGAGAGACTCCAATCGATGTCTAGTTCTGTCGAGATTCTATTGATTGGTTGTGGAATACATGGAAAGTAACTACAGGGTGCCTCGTATGGGTTTCTAGACAAGGTCATGGAAGTGGAGACAAGAGGTGTAGTGGAGCTGCGGGACTATGGGTGATTTTCTAGTCTTGTCCAGAAAGTCTTAGCTTGATCGGCTGCTATATTCAACAATGAAAGTTGTGTAATAATATCGGGTGGAAGCGGTGAAGATATGAATACCAATGTGCATAAACTAGTGTCAATATCTAGCTGACTAGCAGGCCCATTGGGTTGTGGGACCTGTGGATCACAACCAAAGACTCATTGGGTTGAGGCCCTTGTATGGTCATGCATGCAATCAAACCCTATTTCCAGGAGCATTCCAAAAGTCGTAGGCTTGATTAGCATATATTCAATGTATCTAACTATCTTATTTTCTCAGTGTATGTTGCAGGTGTGCGTAAGACTATTAAACACAAACTTGTGTCAATGTCAATTATTAGCTCTAGCCCATTGGGTTGTGGGACCAGGGGATCACAACTGTAAGTCTTTTCCTGTTGTGGACCATTGATGGTCATGCAAGATGAATTGATTTGTTTTCAGTAAATAAACTATCTATCAAAGGAAATCTAACCTATATTTTTGGTGTTTTCTCAATATATCGAAACAAAGCAGTAAAAAAAGCTAATCTATGGAAAGTAAATGTTTTTGTTCTTTTCTAACTTTTCAGACAATGCATCTAATCTAATAAACAAATTAAATACAAAAAATTAGCCGGATGTAGCTAACTATTTGTGCAGATGTGTGAATCTAAATCTAAAAATCTATTCTAACTCAATCAAAATCCTTCCAACCCTACCTCAGAAGTGAAGAACAAATCATAACCCTAACAGAGCTATTGTTCCCCACAACTTCCCTGGTAATGTTGAAGAGACAACTTCCTATTGATTTGATCTACTTGAAATTATCTAGCTAATTGAATGAATTGTTTTTCTCTACTCTATTTGATATGTAATTGAAATTAACAATTCTTAATTGACAATTTGATAAACAAAGAAAACAAATACACAACTCCAACTTGGAAGAGCAAGAACCTTGGAAAATCTAGTAGTATCAGTATCTGTCCCCTCAGTTCTTTCCTTTCTTTCTCTGAGTGTTCATGTGAGTCCAAAGGATTGGGAATGCAAAGAACAACAACAAGAGGATGGCGCTTGAGCAATGGCAACTTGGAAGCAATCTGGATGCAATGCAAGTAGAAGAGAGATAACACAAGAGATCTAAGCTTGGCTATGCAATTCCTAGCAAGATTATGGCAGAAAAACAATACAAGATACACAAAATTCTTAGGCCCTTTTCTTGAATACAAGCATGGAATATATAGGAATGGAGGCTAGGAGGTTACTTCATGCACAAGGCAAGAAGAGGAGTTCCAACTAATTAAATCTTATTTAAAATAGAAGGAGAAAGGAGAACCAAGCAAAAAAAGCTATTTTTAGCCAATTCGGCTCACGGATGCATGCAAAAAGAAAATTTAAGTGAACCATCACATGTTTAAAACACGCGTGAAGAATCTAGAAAAAGTGGGTAGGACCGACCACCTTGCAGGGCGGTTTTGGGACCGCCACCCTTGGGGGTGGTGGTTTGAACCACCACCCAGGTAGGGTGGCGGTCCTAGCACTGAAGGCCAAAACAAGCACAAAAAAGAGGGGGAGATGGAAAAATGCATGGAAAAGTTAAGTAAGGCTATCTAGGCTACAAATATATACTTGTGAATGGGTTTTGGAGCTCGAACACCTTCTTGAAAGGATTTTGAATCATCATTGGGGATTTTGTAACCATTTTCCCAAAATGTAGCACGTGTAATTTTGGGTGCGTACATATTTCCCCCTCGAGAGAAGCATCTTAGCCATGAAAAGGCATAAAACGTAGAGTCCAGTATGGCATTCCCAAAATGGGGAGTTAGAAGCTATATACCTACACACACCGTGTGTGTCAAATCTCATCATCAAGCTCCTTCTTCTGAAAGAAGAAGAGAATCAAGTGCAGATAGATAAAATATTGGAAAATAAACACTAAACCAAAATGACAAGAGGACTTACCATCTACGTGGGGATGTAGAAATATACCTAAATATACTAATGCTCAACATCCACCAAACACATACACATACACTCAAAATGAGTTTAAAATAATATATATATATATATATATATATATATATATAAACAAACTCATTTTCAATTCATTTGTGCATTGTTGATTTGGTGAATTTGGAGCTCTGGACATACGTTGATCATTTTTGACGTGGATATAACAAAAATGACCATTGTGAGATAGCGATCATGCCTCCATGAGTGGGAAATCAACCGCATGTTTCCCAGTTAGTTATTTCCTCTTTTGTCTTTTTGTGCCCTAGATGTTAAAATGTTGAAAAGTTCACCTAGGGGGACATTTTCAAATTTTCTTGTTTCAAATGAGTCCTTAGGGGGGCGCCCATAGGGCATTCTTTTATTTTTCTAGAAATGGTCAATTTTTTCATTTTTGGGCATTTTTGGGTTAAGGGCACATTTTGGGAAATCGGGTCAGGACCACCACCCAAGACAGGGTGGTGGTCATGGGAACCACCCCCCGATAAGGTGGCGGTCTTGGAACCACCACCCCTACCTTGGCGGTTCTTAAAAAAAATGTCTAAAATGCACCTTAACTTGAATTTTTTTTTGTTTTTCAATGTTTTGCTATGTTTTTTATGAGCTTATCATGTGATGTACATTACTAACTTGCTCTTTTCTCATGTTTTGGTGAATGCAGAAGAAGGTGGAATACATACATGTTGGAGAGAGAGAGAGAGAGTGTGTGATTGGCTCCTGGGATTCTAGATCAGCTGACCCAGGCTGAGATGGATCTTCTACAATGAGTGGGCATCTAGCGGATAGCACGGGTGCCCCATGTTGCTCCTACCAGTCACATTTTGTGTGACTTATTCTCTTATTGGGATGCAGACCGAACACCTTCTAGGTTTCCAGGCATTAGGGGTGAGTGGACTATCACCTCTAGAGAGGATGTATACCACATCCTTGGACTCCCAGATACTTGGTAGGAGGCTGACATTGGAGACAGCGGGGTCTAGGGCCATGATGACGTAGTGGGCCACATATATGGGAGATCATTGTCTCATCTGGATCTCGAAGAAGGGAATGAAGGTTTGGTCCATTGCTACTACTCCCATTCCTATCCTTCGGAGAGCCATCATGGGTATCTTGTCCTCGAGACTAGTAGGGGACAAGGGAGGAGATACACTCTTATACTGTTGGGCCCCCATCATTACACAGATCGAGGCTCATGGCCGTAAGTATGCTTGGGGGAAGATATTATGGGGACTACATACCATGATTTGTATAGAGTTGTTAGATTACAGGGACAATCTTTGAGCCACCCTACTCTGGTTATGAGTTGGGTTTATGAGCATTTCATCCCCTATGGTAGGGGTACTAGTATCAGATCCAGAGGGTGTTTTGGGTAGCTAGATGGACATAGGTATGTCAGTGCTCTGGACACCACATCAGTCAGTGGCCTCCTTGACTACAACAGACATGACTGCCACACCCTACCAGGACATGGCAGGGGTATGGGGTGAGGAGGCTACGATGATGGTAGCTTGCTCTTCCATGAGCTAGTTAGTTGATAGAGTTGGGAGATTAGAGATTCACCCATTTGACCAAGGGTACCTCAACGTTCAGGCCTTCCATACCTGTCATGCTTCCTCCTAGTGGAGCCTATTTATAGGACTATTCGGGAGGCTCGAGAGGGGTCCTAGAGGGGATCTGGTTGGATAGTGGTTACTCCTGGTGTGCCTATTATAGTTAGGCATGTAGTCTAGGCTCGGTGGGTAGTTGGTGCCCCTCGAGCACCCTTACTTCAGATTGGGGTGGCTCTTCTCACAGTGGGGAGGAGGATGAGCCGATTGATTTGGACTCGACTCTGAGGAGGATGTGGGAGATGATATGGAGGGGGAGTCTTCGGAGAGGGGGGAGGAGGATGGGGGGACCTTTGGAGGGAGAGGAGAGTGACCCTGAGTGGCATGACACTCAGGAGATCCTCAGAGCAGCACACGAGGAGGTGAGTGAGAGAGAGAGAGACTAGGTCTCGGAGGAGACACTTGGAGAGGATGATGAGTCTATGATTGGACAAATCATGCCTCTAGATTCGGTGAGGCTCCATAGCCACTGCCAAAGAACACTGCACACATGACACTATATCCCCACATGGATGCTTGGAGACCCGAGTATGTTTGATACTCCTTTCTCAATTTTTCTATTGATTTTTGTATGTTTAGCTTAGCATTCTCCTTTTGATTTGTGTTCTGTGATTTTCTAGCTCATTATCTCTCTTTTTTTTTTTTTACAGTTTGCATCACACATGAGTGGTGAGAACTCATTCATCGGTATGTGTGGACACCCTATTGATCCCTCGGGGAAGACCTGGGCTGAGTTGACTGATGGATTCAGGACAGCCCTTAGCCACCAGACATATTGACATGTTCACTCCCCTATCTGGAAGGTGGTGGAGATAGTGACCTCCCTTCATACCTAGGTAGTTGGATACGAGACTGCTGAGCACTGATGAGGTGGAGCCATTCTCATAGTGAGGCTATGGGCGGGGCCACCACCATGAGCACTCACACCATTCAGTCCATTCTCAGTGTCATCATCACATGCATCATAGTAGGAGCCCTAGATGGTGGCACACCATCGAGGGATCCCATAGGGATTGATAGGTCATTGAGCCTTTATTGCTTTGATACCATTTTTGATATTATATGATTTTTTTTGTATATTTTGGGCTCATTGCGAGTGTTTTGACCATGCCTAGTGCATGATGACATTGTATACAAACTTGATCTACTATGATATATATACAACTCTATTTTTGGTTTGGTATTCCATTGTATCTAAGTTGACTCTCTTTTGGCTTATCTCTCATGTGTACTCTAGATATTTAGAATTTCCACTTTTTATGCTTTTTTAGAATGTATGCAATGGATGTGAATGATAAACAAAATGATTTCTTTTTTTTTATTTTATGTTGCTGATATATGATGATGCAAAACACAATGTGATCTTAAACTTAGTTTCTTTTGCAATCTTTGGTACTTCATATTGTCTTGATAAAACATGATGATACAATGATATGATAAATAGATGTACTTGCCCCACTCCTAACCCCACACAACTAGTAAGATGTGAGGGCTCAACACCAAGAGTTAGAAAGGGCACAAGTTATGAAAAATTGTTGAATGGTAGTGATGAGAGAAAGACAGAGGTTTGACAGAACCAAATTGGGACACTACAACCTTACTCTACTCAAGCTACTTCATAGTTTAGAATGTGAATTGCTTTGTAGTTTATCTAGACTTGGATCCATAGATGGCCACTTGGTTGACAAAATCTGGTTTTGGGGTTTTAAACTCTCTTGGAATTTTGGACATCTAACTCACTTTGTTTTTTATTTATGATTTCACAATGTTTGACTAATTTGTAACTTTCAAGTTTATCAAAGAGACCCCCTACGCCTTGCCCCATGCTACTAGTAGGAAGCATGGGCTCATCACCATGGACAAGGCACAGATGAGTAAGGGCATTTCCCTCCTTTCCCAACCCTACGTCACTAGTAAGAGATGCAGGCTCAACACCAAAGGTTGGTAGGGCAAAGAAATGTGTAAAAATAAAATTTTTGTGGATTTGCATTTGATTTACTTATTTGGGAAAAATGTTTAGAATGCTCTTATTTCCAAGGAGATGTATAAGGGATAGATGTGACACCATGAAGCTTCTAGAATAGACCATGAACAAAGACACCTAACCTAAGAAGAGACCAAAAGTAGAACCAAGTATGCAGGCCTTGGTATGGTTACCATCAAAACTTTGTCTTATCTTGTTTGGATTGATAAATGATTCAGAAATAATTGATGATATTATGAAGGTTTGAAGAGACATGATTTGAATGTTTTGCCAATGTTTTCAAGAAGTTTTTAGGAATTTCTATAAGAATAAGCTCCTTGATCACAATTTTTACAAAATGAATGGACAGATGAAAATGCAATGCAGATGCAATAATGTACATATGAAAATGTTGATGGATCATGCGTAGTATCTCTTTAGGTGAAGAGAGTTTACTGGATTCACTAAACTCCTCACCTTCTAGTGTACACAAGTGAAATGCACCATTTTTGTAGTCTTCCACTACTCGATATGGACCTAACCACCTAGGTCTAAATTTCCTTCCCTCATTTGGTCTTTTTGTCTATCTCGGCTATCGAGTCTTAATACCAAATCTCCTTCATAGATCTCACATTCGTAAACCTTCTTATTATATTTCCAGCCATCGGTCAGCGTAAATGTTGTGTTGTTTTTAACATTCAATCTAGCCTCATCGAGACTTTCTAACTAGGAGAGTCATGCTTCTCGATAACCCTCCTCTCCCAGGATCCCATGTAGTGAAATACGAGAGACTAGGTATTTCAACTTCAAGTGGTAGAACCACCTCAACACCAAATACTAAAGAAAAGGGGGTTTCCCCATTGGTGTTCTAACCGACGTTCGGTAGGCCCACAAGGCCGGAAAAAATCTTTAGGTGCCAATCTCATTTATTCTCCTTAACGGTTTTTAGGAGAATGGACTTTAAAGTCTTATTGGTAGCCTCAACTTGTCCATTAGCTTGAGGGTAGTAGAGAGAAGCCATGTGTGATGACTTATTTTGAACTTTGTACACAACTCACACACCTCATCATTTTTGAAAGACGTGCCATTATCGAAATAATGACTGTGGCACCCCATACCTACAAATGATCTTGGTTCGGATGAACTTAGCGATTACAGAGCTAGGTACGGTGGTAAGGGGCATGGCTTCTACCCACTTGGTAAAGTATTATGTGGCCATGATTATGAAGTTATGGCCATCTGTTGATGAGGGAGAGAACTTCCCTATCAAATCCAGGCCCCACATGGAGAAGGGCCATGGGGTTGCGATTGGTTGTAAAGCTTGTGCCGGTATGTGGATCTCATGGGAGAACTCTTGACATTTGTGACATCTACACAAAATCTACTCACATCATGTTCTAGGGTGGGCCAGAAATAGCCCATCCGATGTATCTTCTGGGTAAGTGGCATGGCCACCAAAGTGACCTCCACATACCCCACTATGTGACTCATAAAGAATCTTTTTCAGATTCTTCGGCATCAACACATCTCAACAACATTCCATCAAAGGCTCTGCGATAGAGCACTTGCTCCAAAATAACATATTTAGTAGTGATGACACATAATCACCTTCTTTGTTGTGATGTTTCCCCTTCTAGGTATGTATGGTCCATGATGAAATTGACAATGTCGGTATACCAGGGACATACAGAGATAGGGGGCCTAGTTTTGAAAAAGTACACACACTCATCGGAAAGTCCAGATCTACCAAATCACCCCCATCTAATGGATTGTCATCCAACCAGTCTCATGATGATTTGACCCTTAATGGATTTTTGATTTACAAATGTTAACTTCAAACTCACCCATTAATGTTATGAAATGCCCAACCTTTTTAGACAAGGATCCTTGCATGAGGAATGTTCATAAGTGGTCTGTCTTAACAATAACCCTTGTTTCTTGATTGAGCATATAATGCCTTAAACACTTTGTTGCAAAAACTATGGCAAGGCATTCCTTTTTTTCTTCTGTGTGTAGCATGTCTCATAATCAAGTAATCAATCGACTAATAAAGTAAATTACACATTCCCATTTATCATCATCCTCTTGAGCCAACATGCAGGCTAGTGAAACATCCATAGCTCATGAATATAAGATCAAAGGGTGATCTGATCTAGGTGGCATTAGCATGGGAGGGGACAACAAGAATCATTTAACTACCTCAAGGCCTCATTGCATTCTTCCATCCAATCAATGCTATAATCCTTTTTTAAAAAATTGTTGATTGGATGAATGATGAAGGTCAAGTCAGGGATGAACCTTTGGATTGCACACCAGTTTCCCAAGAAAATATCTAATACTAGACTCATCGATGGGTGGAACCATTTCTAACACAACCCAGATTTTGGCCGGTCAACATCAATCCCTCGTGAAGATATAATGTAACCCAGAAGCTTACCTCTTGTTACAAATACACATTTCTCTAGATTTAATGTGACACCATACTCAATCAAGCATGAAAGGATGATGCGAAGCACCTCTGGGTGATCACAACACTTCTTGCCTTGGCCAATAGGTCATCTACATAGGATTCCACAATCTTATGAATAAGATCATGGAATATGTAGGTCATTTCTCATTGGTATGTAGCGCCAACATTCTTAAGACCAAATGGCATGATGACATAACAATAAGTTCCCCAAGGAGTTATAAACATGTAGTTTTAGCTTGATCCTCCTTGGAGATTTTGATTTGATTATATCCCAAAACCCATCCATGAGAGATAACAACTCAAATCCAGTTGTTGCATCAATGATAACATCAATGGATGGTAGTGGAAATCATCCTTGGGAAAGCCTTGTTAATGTCCCAGAAGTCTATGCAAATACGGATCTTTCCATTCTTTTTTAGAATGGGGACAATGTTAGATACCCATTGTGAATAATCGATTGGCTTGATGAATCCTACCTGAGAAGCTTCATTACTTCTTCTTTTACCATAAGGGCCACCTTTGGCTTCATAGGTCTTGACTTCTGCTTAATTGGTTTGGCATCCGGCTTGGTGATGAGATTGTGAACTGTGATGTGTGGTGTAATTCCCATCATTTCCTTGTAACTAAATGTGAAGGATTTTTGATGTTCCTTGAGGATTTGGGTATGAATTTCTACTTCCTCTGAGTTAAAGAGGACCCTAGTTTTAAGATTTTTGGCTCCTCCTCCATTCCGATGTTTATATCAATCATTCCCTCGATTAAGGAGGCATTTCCCTCCTCAAACTCAGGTGGGGCTGGAGGAAACTCCAAGTCCCCTTCTTCTTCTACCTCATAAATCTCAAGATCCTTTCCCGGAGAGGACTCAATCATGGGATTCCCAAAATAAGAAGAGAACATGGGATTAGGGAAAGGTCTATCTCATGATAGGTAAGATGTAGTTCTACCAAAGCATTTAAATAACTTAAAGTTGACTCATCACCATCAACATGGTCTGAAAAGTCAAGCTGATCCTCGGTTTCTACGTATGTCAACATTGGCATCATTGGTGCTTTGTGAATCAAGGATTCAACGCGGATTGAAACCATGAAGTTGGTGTCCTCTAGGTCACTACTTGGGGTGAAGCGTGAGGTGGAAGTTTCTATAGAGTCTTCCAGAAGGTTTTGTTCATGTGGAACTACCTCGATTGATATAAAGTCAAACCCCTTTGTTAGGCCCAACATGGTATTTTGTAGAGTTGTAGGTGTTCATCCCTAGTCTCATATACCTCGGATATCTGATTTGTGACAACTTTTGTGAGTCACCCAACACCCTAATATTGAGGATGCCCATTCTCTTAGCTATAATGAGACCTAATAGGAGAGCCTCATACTCAGCCCCATTGTTTGTGCATTCAAAATTCAATTTGAAAGAAAAAGGTAAAATCCTTCCTTCGGGTGAAGTAAGGATCGCACCTGCCCGACACCAAAAAGTGACACTTGGCTCCATCAAAATGGAGAGTCCAAAAACTACTCGGAAAGATGGATGTTGAGTCATCCTTTGTAAGTTCCCCTTTTACCTCGGTTACCTCCACCATGCAAACCTCATCTTTGGAAGGGAACCAAGTCCCAAGGCATGTCCCATACCCATGGAATCAAAGGGGAGAAGGATAGGAAAATCCTTTTCTAATAGCTCAACAATATTTGTTGTAGTTCCTAACGATATATCTCTCTATAACAACGTTTTCATCCTTGACCACCAGAATACCCTCGATCAAACCCATAACTTCTAACTCTCATTGTAGGAACTAGTTTTCTTCTAGTACCACTTGCTTAGGTTTGTTTAACTGGTTCATAGGAAGTTCAAATTCAGTGGACCCCTAGGATTTTTCTTTAAGTTGGCCAAATGTATATCAAAGGGTTTTGGATCACCTTGAGCCACAAAGACTTTCCCTAAATGCAAGAATCTGACCTCTTGGAATAGAGTGGAGGGGATTGCCTTCATGCGGTGGATCCAAGGATGGCCAAGGATCATATTATAGTTGGTTTCCCGATCTATAATATAAAACTCAGTGAGTACCATCTTGGGCCCAAGAGTAACCAGTAATACTATGGTTCGATCGAGGTTTCCTTGAGGCTATCATAACCCCTCAGTGTGTTTTACATCGAGGAGAAATTGGTCTCCCCATATCCTAACTTCTGAAGAAAAGAGAAGGGGACTATGTTAACTATTCCCCATCATCGATCATTGCATGTTTCACATAGTTATTGTAGATCCAAACTTGTAAAAACAAGGTCACCTCTACGAGCTCATCACCTCTACGAGCTATTTCATATTTAGCATCTTAGGCTTACTTATGTCAAACACAAACCCAATGTCCCTTTTGGGCCTTGGAGGAAAACAAATCAAAGTCTATATGATTTATCTATGCCTCTGGTGGAGGGTAACATTAATCAAATGGCCAAGAGACCTAGCTTCTAAAAGAGCTGGCTCGATGAGCAGGGGAATTCTTTAGTAGATCCAAAAGGAAATGTGTGAAAAGGTCTTGGTTAGATCACTGATTAGATCATAAGCCCCTATTGGCTTGCTTAATGTATCATGAGCATTTTCTAACATAACCGATAAATCGGGATTGGCTGCGAAGAATAATCCTTGGTTCTTGTTGCGGCATTAATTTGGGGTTCAACATCTAACTCAACCAAGCCCACGATCTTCATTTGTTGGTGACCATCCAAAGGAGGTGCCACCTGTGGGTTTGATGAAGTTGAGGCTTCATGATCATGAGTCCCTATTACAATACCTTTATTCAAACCATTGGGATCTAGTCTACCATCCTTTGGATGCGTGGGGAGAGGATCATTGAAGATCCCTAATGGTGTGTTCTGCGGAGACACTGGTCCCATATAGGCATTTTGACTGGGTGCATTGTTGGGTTTTCCAAAAACATGTCAACAAATAACTATCTTTGGTCTTCTGGAAAATGCTGTAAAAACTTATTACAATCATGAAAAAGTTCTTGCATCATGCCCATGACCCTATGGAAACCACAATACAAGTCAGGATCATAATCTCGAGGCCTTTGGTTTGTTCCTTGTTGTGGTCCAAAACTACGGTTATTGTTTGGTTGTTGATTGTTATAATTAACACTTTGGAACCCTTGCCCTTGATTCTAGAATTGGTTGGGGTATTGACTAGGGCTTGGGGTTGGCATTTTCCTCTTGTTGCTTGAGGTTGTTGTTGTTGTTGGGGATGATTAAAATCCACAACATTTACTGAGGGTGAGAAATTTTGTTTCTCTTGATTATTTCCATTATTGTTGTTGTTATTTGTAGCACATGTATTGTAGGATTAACAACATTAGGATTTTTGGGCTGGTCAGTCACACCATCGGTCATGACTCCATGATTCTTATTAAGGATCTTTGGTCCTTGATTGTTATTTGTGTTGTTGGAGTAACCGGAGCATTTTTGAGCGGGAGTGACTAACTTCCCATTTTCTCCATAGGTCTTACGACCACTGTCAATGGCCACTTGGTCGATCTCAAGAGAGCACCCTCTAGCACCTCTTCATAGCTCCTTAGTGGGAAATTTTGAACCTCTTCCTTCATCTCTCTGTTGAGAGAGTGAAGGAAAAAATCACAAAGTTCCATTTGATCCATGTTTGGAGCACTTGCGGAAGAGTAGAGAACATGTCACCACCTCTGAATGAAGTGGGCTACAGATTCATTATGTTCTTGTTTGATATGAAGGAATTCCCTTATTCCTATTTCTCAAAAATCTTGTTCATATCAAAATATTTGATAAAATCTGATACGAGTTGTTTGAATGAGTGTATTGAAGCCTCTGGTATCCTATAATACCAGTCGAGAGCAATACCTTCTAGTGTCTTAGGGAAAATTTTTGCAATGACTGCATCCCATGGGAGCAGCTCTCGAATGGCCATTGCATAAGCCTTGATGTGGGCATTAGGATCACCCTCCCCTTTGAACTTTGGAAGATCAGGAAAGGGTCTTGGGAGCATGACTTTCCCAAATGGAGAAATCTAGGGGTTCCTTGAGATATTCAGAATAAGTCCCCATTGCATATGTTTCCACCATTGAAGACCCTTGTTGGGGAGGTGGGGGTTGCATTGGTTGCTTGAAATGGGACAACATAGACATTTGGTGGGGCATATGGCATCCCTGTGGTTGTCCATATGGACCTGGGTAGGTGTACATGTCCCCCTGTGGAGATTTAGAATACATGTGTACATAGGGGGTTGATTACCTTGATATGGAATCGAAGGCATGAAGCCAGGGAACGTTGCATTTCCGGTTGGTATGGCATTTGAGAATGCACTTCTTGGCTGGTGCTTGTTGTAGATATCCATATGTGGCTTGGGGGGCATACCCAAGGTGCCCATCCCCATAAGTAGATCTCCAGGGTTTTGAATATTCATGTAAACTAGGAGGATTACTGTGTAGTAGGTATTTTCCCATAGTTTTGTGGGTAGGAAGGAGTCCGTGCTTGCCCTGCATATGAATTCTATGTATTTTGGGAAAGCTCTAACTCTTTGACTTTATCAACCAAAGATGAAATGACATCACCCATTGATGGGGTGGTGCCTTGCTTAGGTACCTTTGGTTGAACCCTTGGAGGTTGTTGAGGAGTATGGTATCTTGCTATGAATTGTTCACGATGTTGCCACCCCTCATTGGTTGTATTGTCATTGGTGGTGGGGGGTAGCATTATTGTTTTGAAGCAGGACATCACCTTGTCCTTGCAACCTATCAAAATATTGGTTCATGTGTTGGAATTTTTGTTCACTCCTAGCATATCATGCTAAATACTCCTCATCTAGATGGGGGAGTTGATCGGATTGCATGGTAATGGGATGTCAAAACAATACCCGAGGAGATGAACTTGCTTCACCAGTGAATGTCATGTTATTTGAACTTGATTGTTTGAGGGGATAAGTCTGAGTGACTTGATCAAGTTCTTCAATGCATGTATAAAAGAACCAACATTGGTTCCTTGAAGCAGAGGGTTTTGAGTGGATGAGTGGTTGTCTGCCCATGTTGAAAGTGAAGGTGATTGTTGTGGTATACTTGATTGGTAATGGTACATGTCAAAACCTAGGATGGGCTGACCATACTCATCATATCCCAACATATTCGGGGGGTATAAGAATACCCACAAGAATAAAGGATGGATGAAGAAAGTGGAAACATTTAGAGACTAGCTCTTCACATCGGGTTCACCAATTTGTATGATAGAAAATCAACACGTGACCTTCTTCACACCCGACCTCCCGAGGTCATGCCGAGACAGCCGGTGTGGAAATGAAATGGAAGTGAAAGTGATGGTGATGATCAAGCTAATTGGGCAACCTTATGTCTTCGACACACAATACTAGGAATCTGAATCTAAGGAAAAGAATGCTCTCCTAACTTTGAAGGGGTGTGATGGTATGGTCTGATATGATAGCTACTTGAGACTCCAATCGATGTCTAGTTCTATCGAGATTCTATTGATTGGTTGTGGAATACATGGAAAGTAACCTGCAGGTGCCTCGTATGGGTTTCCAGACAAGGTCATGGAAGTGGAGACAAGAGGTGTAGTGGAGCTGCAGGGACTATGGGTGATTTTTGGTCTTGTCCAGAAAGTCTTAGCCTGATCGGATGCTATATTCAACAATGAAAGTTGTGTAATAATATCGGGTGGAAGTGGTGAAGATATGAATACCAATGTGCATAAACTAGTGTCAATATCTAGCTGACTAGTAGGCCCATTGGGTTGTGGGACCTGTGGATCACAACCAAAGACTCGTTGAGGTTGAGGCCCTTGTATGGTCATGCATGCAATCAAACCCTATTTCCAGAGTAGTCCAAAAGTTCATAGGCTTGATTAGCATGATATTTCAATGTATCTAACTATCTTATTTTCTCAGCGTATGTTGTAGGTGTGTGTAAGACTATTAAACAAAACTTGTGTCAATGTCAATTATTAGCTCTGGCCCATTGGGTTGTGGGACCTAGGGGATCACAACCATAAGTCTTTTCCTATTGTGGACCATTGATGGTCATGCAAGATGAATTGATTTGCTTTTAGTAAATAAACTATCTATCAAAGGAAATCTAACCTATGTTTTTGGTGTTTTCTCAATATATCGAACAAAGCAAAGTAGTAAAACAAGCTAATCTATGGAAAGTAAATGTTTTTGTTCTTTTCTA
Source organism: Taxus wallichiana var. yunnanensis (assembly GCA_018340775.1). Lineage (NCBI taxonomy): Eukaryota > Viridiplantae > Streptophyta > Pinopsida > Cupressales > Taxaceae > Taxus > Taxus wallichiana. Next base: position 453,178,667 of record CM031240.1, read on the forward strand.
ACTTTTCAGACAATGCATCTAATCTAATAAACAAATTAAATACAAACAATTAGCTAGATGTAGCTAACTATTTGTGTAGATGTGTGAATCTAAATCTAAAAATCTATTCTAATTCAATCAAAATCCTTCCAACCCTACCTCAAAAGTGAAGAACAAATCATAACCCTAACAGAGCTATTGTTCCCCATAGCTTCCCTGGTAATGTTGAAGAGACAACTTCCTATTGATTTGATCTACTTGAAATTATCTAGCTAATTGGAATGAATTGTTTCTCTACTCTATTTGATATGTAATTGAAATTAACAATTCTTAATTGACAATTTGATAAACAAAGAAAACAAATACACAACTCCAACCTAGAAGAGCAAGAACCTTGGAAAATCCAGTAGTATCAATATCTATCCCCTCAGTTCTTTCCTTTCTTTCTCTGAGTGTTCATGTGAGTCCAAAGGATTGGGAATGCAAAGAACAACAACAAGAGGATGGCGCTTGAGCAATGGCAACTTGGAAGCAATCTGGATGTAATGCAAGTAGAAGAGAGATAACACAAGAGATCTGAGCTTGGCTATGCAATTCCTAGCAAGATTATGGCAAAAAAAATACAAGATACACAAAATTCTCAGGCCCTTTTTCTTGAATACAAGCATGGAATATATAGGAATGGAGGCTAGGAGGTTACTTCATGCACAAGGCAAGAAGAGGCAGTTCCAACTAATTAAATCTTATTTAAAATAGAAGGAGCAAGGAGAACCAAGAAAACAAAGCTATTTTTAGCCAATTTGGCTCACGGATGCATGCAAAAAAAAAAATTTAAGTGAACCGTCACATGTTTAAAACACACATGAAGAATCTGGAAAAAGTGGGTAGGATCCACCACTACTGTGCAGGGGGCGGTTTTGAACCACCACTTCCCCTGGGTGGTTCACAGCACTTGAAGGCCAAAACAAGCATAGAAAGAGGTGGGGAGATGGAAAAATGCATGGATCCACTTTAAAATTGATATAAGGAAAAAATAAAGTTCAAAATAAAAATTACATCCAATGTAACAAAAATATTAGTTTAAAGCATCAATTTAGAGAAGAAGTATGAAAAGAAAATACACTTAAGGAACAACACACTTAAGCTTTTTCATCATCTTTTATATCTACATTATTTTCTTCCTCAGCTTCCATTTCTACATCTTGTTCCTCTGGAAACCTTGCAACATATGCATCATACCTTTGGAACAAATCATTTATCTTGTCTTCATCTGGTCCAGTGTGATGCTAGAAGATTAGTTTTTTCCTAGCTATTGCATCTATGCAATGACTCATCTTCTGTTTGTACTCCAATGGCCTGGCCTTTAATTCTGTAATTCTGTTCTCAACCTTTCTCATTGTTTTAATGATTTCATAGAGAAATCATCCTTCTGAATATTATTTTCAAAAGAGTTAAAAAAAAGTCAATCTTCGGACCCCAGTAACTGTTTTTGAATTTATCAGATACCATATCTTATAACTTCATGTCAATGGCATCAAGAGTGTCATCAACCCAATTTCTTTTGACTTCAAGCTTTTCCTTGATCCCATTCAAGGTTTCCACTTTGATTCTTGATAACTCTTCCAAGGCATGCTAATTTTCCTTGAATTTCATTGGCACAATATTTGCTTTTTCAACCAATTCATCACTGAGCTAAGTTATGCGGTCCAATTTGGGAAAGATTCCCTCAAAGTAAAAGATCTCATTGTCACATTGTTCAATTATCTCATCAATCTCATTGAGCCTATTCTTGAGCTCTTCATACTTTGATCTAGCTTATTCAATTGCTTCCTTTCCCTTTTTTGTTAATTTTTCAATCCATGTATCTACAGCTTGGACCTTCTTGATAGCTTTGTCAATCTTTCCCATTCCCTCAGGGGTATCTATAGAGGCACTTGCTTGAGCATGACTAGGTTACCCAATCAACTATTGCAAACTAGAACTCAAGGCTTTAACTTATTCTTTTAACTACATTTTTGTCACCCTATCTTCGTCCACCTTTTGTAAAAGGTCATTCACTACCTCAGATACTCCTTGTTTTAGTTGGTCTCTTGAGGGCTTCCCTAAGGGAATGATCTAAAAATTATAATCATTAGCTATCACATCTTCTCTAGGTTTTCCCTCAAAAGGGATTGCTATTTCTAGAGTTTTGGCTCCTAATGAATCAATGTGACTTTTGGTGATAATCCTAGCCCTTTTTGAGGCTCTTACTGCCTTTGGAAAATAAAAATCAGTAAGGTCAATGGCTTGAACAGGGAGGACCTCCTTTTCCTCATTCGAAATTAATTCACCAATCCATCCTTTTTCCAGACTTGTTCCAGCCTTTGCTTCTTGTGATTCCTGTTGGGGTTTCTTGGGGACAACCACCAATTGCTTGAACACCCCTTGTTCATCTTGAGCTAGTGATTTTTCTTACTCTTCCTCATTTATTTCAATAACCACTTTGTTACTCTCACCCTGTGCTGAAAATTATTTCAATTATCCTTCTCCTTGGTCTAGAACCTGGATTGATCATTCTTTTCTTTATTTATATAAGCTATTAAGGGAGATTCCTTCCTTATTTCTCTAATTGATGCCACATTAAAATAAATTTCTCCCCGACACTTTCTTATACCAATGATTGGCTTGCAGGCTCTTCCTTCTCCAAAATTTGGTCAGTTGACATCCTACTATCCTCACATTTTGATGATACATCAGGTAATTTCATGGTGGGGTGTTCTTCTGATGCCAACTTCACATTCCCATCTAGATATTGTATATCAGTATCAGAAATGATTTTCTCTCTAGTAGTTTCATCTTGTGCCATTTCTATTTTCTCTTCAAAGATAGATTTTTCTAATTGAAAAATCTCATCAACTTTAGTAACTTTAATAGAATGGGAAACACTATCTTTCAGTGATATCTCTGCATTAATGTCCTCTCTACCGAGAAACTCCAGTTTTTCTTATTTTGAAACCACCTATTGTGTAGAAGAAACTTTTGTTTCTTGGATTTTCTCTTCACTGGTTAGTACATGAGTAGTCCCTTCCAATTCCTTATTTTTTGAAGGCCATCTACTGGTGTCATTATTGGTTCACTCATAGATAAATCAAGTGCATCTAATATAGAAAATTCTTCACTAGTATCAACATCAATCACATCAGTTTGAGTCTTTGAAAATTCGTGTAATGTTTCAATCGAGGGCATATTTTCATCCTTAACAAGTAGGGTCTCAAATGTTTTCATACCTGGACTTAAAAATTGGCTTCTTATTGGATTAGCTGCAAAATTTTCTTGGGTTACTTGATCCTGAGTGCTTCTCATTGTTATTTCCTCCAAATACAAAGGTGGGAACAAAGGATATGATTGTTCCACTTGTGGTAGTGATAGAACATACTAAGCCTAAAAAACATCATTCCTTTCAAACTCAAGAGATCAATTACCACATCTTTGTGTTTGTGCTTTTGGGCACCCACCCTCACAAAAATAGCTCATATACCACCTTATGTTTCTTGTGTTCCCTTTCAATTTTTTTAAGGTGTGGTGCTACCCTTTGTTCCTCCTTTTGTGTCCTAGATTTAGAATGGCCACTCACTATTGCCCCACTCATTAATATGCCTATGTTATGAGGCTTTGGTAATGTACTTGGTGGAATAATGTGAGATGCTAAAACTTTCCCCTTTGTTTGAAATGGTGTTACAAAAGTAATGGGAGCATTTTCCATGGATTTGAGAAACATTTCCTCAGTCTTTTACTTCAAAATAGATATAGAGGTGCCAATCCCACTAGTAGATGAGGTCCATTCATCTATCAATTTAGAAGTGGGTCTCTTTGATGGCAACTGAGGATACTATCCTTCCAATGGATCAATTGTGTCTACACCTTCTCTCAAGGGCAGAATATCATCAACTAAGCAACCCAAGTCTCTGAAATTATTTAGAAATCTTGTACTCTAGATTGACAGATCGAAATTCTTTTGGGCTAACAAATTTAATCCTCCTCATTACATCAGTTGTCCGTATGTAAGAATCATTAGATTCTATTTCATTCCAATTTAGAGGGGCTATAGGTTGTCCTTCCACCTTCTGATCAATGTAATACTTACTCACTGTGAGTGGATCATCCACAATTCCCTCTGGGATAACTACAACTTTGAAGTCTATGATTTGTGCAAGGGTCATCCTAGAGAAATCTCTCAACCTAACCTCTTCTTCATCTCTGAAATTCATCCAATAGTCTTCAAAATGAGGCTCATGCTCAAAAGTATTGGCAATATTATTGAATACCCATCTGATATCATAATTGGCTCTCACCTCAAACTTTTCCATATCAAACTTCTTCATTTCATCTTCAATTAGTTTGGCCTTTATGATCGATGGGCATGAATATCTTCCAATTCTGATAGGGAATTTGATATTGGTCTTATGTCTCCTAGAAATCAATTTGTGAATAGGTGTTATTTTCCTTTCCAATTCACATAAAGCCATTTTGTCATCTAAATATCTGGGTAACTTGCATGGTTTACCTTCAAAACCACTAACCCTTATGTATGTGAATTTCTTGTATTGAATGAAGTAACACCCATAATCCAAAATTACTTTCCTGGCCTACTCATAAATTCTATACTACCCCCACTCTAGTTTGAAAAGAAAAATAATTGGGGAAAGAAAACATCATTGACCAACCTCACATTCCCACTCTAATTGACCGGCTGTAGTTGAGGAAAAATATCATGCATTTAGAACTGATTAAAATCAACATATGGTAACAGACCTGGGAAACATCTGTGCCCTACAACATTGTAAATTAGGTAGGTCATCATGTAGAATTCCAGCTCTAAAGTGTCACCCATCTCAATTTTTTCTGCTAAAGTAACCATGTGGCTATGGAGTGCTTCTGCAATAAAAGTATCCCAATAGATGCTCCCTTTTCTTTCCAAAATGATCCACATGTAGGTACACATCCATTCCTTAAATTCATTTGAAGTTTCTAACCCTGCCATTTGACTTAATAACACAATAATATCTTTAGCCTCTTCAACAAATTGTGCCCTAACTAGCCTTTTAGGGATTCTAGTTGTTGCCTTTTTCTGTGAGGAGCCATTTTGTATTTATGATCTTAGCATAGTATTTTTTCTTCTTTTCATAATCTCGTAAAGCTAATTTGATACCAATGGTGATTGGATTTGTGATTATAGGAAATTTAAGCATTATTCTAATAGCCACATGTGTCAATGTCAACACTACATCACCACTTCCGTCTAATACTTCCCTTTTCTCTGGGTCATAATTCATAGCACAATGCCATACCAATTATGGGCACTTTGAACCGATGGCGGGATAACACCAACTAAAGTGATGTGGCTATCCTTAATTGCTTTCAAAGACTTGCTTTGATTGGGGCCATTTAATCGTTGAAGAAATTCCTCTAAGTCAACATTCATTAGGTCTATGTCTGTAATTATGTCTAAATCACTTGTAATCCCGGGAAAAGCTCGAGAATTAAGATGGCATGACGTTCATCCTCGAAAACCCTAACTTTAACTCAAAATTTCTTACTAATAATATGAGAAGTACAAGATTTTTTCAATTCTTACTAATTTTACATGAATCCTTGAACCATTCAACTTTAATTGGATTGTCTTTTGATCTACGATTCTCAAAACAAGCTCCACAATCAAATTTCACACTATTACAAAATGAAAATATCAACAATGGCACTCGATCTCAAAAAATTTGATAATAAAGGATCGAAACACTTGAAATATTTTAAAAATATGTCCTTGATTTGTACAAAATGCATTGATGGTGGCATAAATAAATGCAATGCATCGTGGCCATTCATTCCACTTTTTCAATTTTAAAAATGAGCCGTCCATGTGGAAAAGTCTTTCGTTAATGCGGGATCAAGGAGAATTTTTGTATTTTTTCCATGCTTTAAAACTCATACACTTTCGGCCATTTGACCCACCCATCCACTTTTGAATTTCAACATGGGCTTGACACATGGTCACATTTAAGTGATAGCGGAACTGTAGGCCCTTTCTGTAATTTTATTCCCTTTCCAATTTAAAACCAAAAGTGTCAAAGTGCTCTGATGACCCACTTCCTCCTCCTTGCATAAAAAGAGCCATATGTCCTTTGTGGGTCTCAGGAACCTTTTTACACTTTTATACTTTTTATCCTTAGTGCACAAAAATACAATCATGCACTGGTTCCCCGCATCCAATCAATTTGCGACAAGTTTACACCTTCGGATACAAATTGAAAATTTGTTTGTGCTTTGCTTCATGATTGTGAATATTTGAAGAATATTCATTAGGTCATGGGACCGACTTTGCATTTTGTGAATGCAATAGAAAGTTATAATTTTTCAAGTTACACCCACCATACCGCATTCAATTAGGAACTTCCACATACCAACAAGTGAAGGGACAAAAATGAAAATAGAGACACGACCAAGGAACAATTTATACAGTGATCCTTCAGATTTCAAACCTAAATCACAATTGGTTTCCCACGAGAATTTTCAAAAATAGTACATATCCAAACATGATCCTCAACCAAAAAGAGGAAAGACAAATCCACATACAGGAGAACCAAAAGATCAACTTGCACCCCCATGGGAAAATAGAAAATACAATAGACATTGAAGGAAAAGCTTAAACAAATAGGGGTGAGATTAATTCGAGAACCAAAACCGTATAGACTTATACATCTTCTCTAGAACTCAATGCGATGAGGACATATACACCGAATACCTTAAATATCCTCTTGATCATACTATCTAAACAACTGTCATACTTCACCCTCTTCTAATTTTTAGAAGTAGAAATGAGAAGGATATCCTACAACTCATATCAAGGCATGTGTAAATGCAATCCTAAAACCCATCCCTTGGGACGAAGTATCAATAATTTGTTTCCCCAATACCTTCCAAAAAATCATGTTTTATTAGTATTACCATCTTCCTGAAGCCTCCATCCATTTCTTCTGAAAACTCATAGCTGAATTTGTCAAATATTTTGACATGAAGAAGTTCCCAAGAATGTCATAAGAGATTTATTGTATATCCAAAGAGAACCAAATGAGTATGTTTGCCACTTTATAATCAGTTAGTGGGGTATACTTTATTCTTCTACAAGTGTTCCTCACATGGATCAATAGGAGTTGTGTGACCTCTTTCTCCACTCCTCTAACAAGGAAACTAAAGAAGGCATGGAAAAATTCCTTTACAAATCCTAAGAAGATCCCTTAGAGAGTATGTTAAGAATTTATCAAGCCACCATTGATAGTGACCATAGAACTTTGTATAAATGGGAAGCTTATCCCCAACTAGAACTCTGGGGGATATCAAAATAATGTAGATAATAACAAAGGGAACCAAGGTCCTAATGTTCTTAACCACAACTAAAACACCCTGATTGATGGTATCAAAAACCAACCTAAGAAGGTTAACCCACCTAAACCAAACTATGAACAACCATAATAACAATAATGTAGGGAAAAAAATAAATCCTAATGTCCTACATGCCATCCATGAAGTAGATTTCAACCACCCCAAAAATTGTGATAATGGAATCAAAACCAAAACCAAAATTAAATCGTAAAAAAATGACCTATATAAAAAAAAATCTATGGTCCTAACCTTGTTACCAATAGGGTGGTGATTAAAAAAACTATGAGCATAAGCTAAGAGAATACAATCCCAAATGTTATTATCTTTTCCATAGAGTCATTGGTCACGATACTAGATTTTGTAGGGAGTATGACAAATTCATGCAATAAATCCATGAAGATAAATTCTAATTATTAATGAAACATTTTATGGAAATGTTTGCGTTACCACAAACAATCAAATAGCTCAACCAGTTCAAATTGGCCCCATTGCATTGTAAAAAGTGAACCTCCATATTTACCAGAATCCATTCATAACCATCCAAACATGCCAAATAAAAAAACCAACTGGAAGTTATTATAGATGGAATCCATGATGCCGAGCGTTCCATTTCTAATACCATGAATCTCAATGTATTCCCTCACCTATCCATGTACGCATCAACTCCCATGATTGGTGTCATAAAGATGGAAAGTAGGGAGAAGATAATATAATCACCTACACCCGACACTAGGGAATATCAACCATCCCCATATACCCTAAAAACATCTTAGAGGAGACTTGTGGTATTCCCATGCCTGTGGAAAACTATGACCTGATCGGATATGTCAACAAGATGTTTTCACAATTTCTTTCATGGATTTACTCAAAAAGTTTCGCCCATTGTCTTTTGTTTCTTGAAGCATTAGGATCTGGTCATTTTGATTATGTTATACACCTTTCGGGCCCCTCATAAACTATATTTTATCTAGATATGTTCCCCTTGAGAATAACCTTTGGAGATTTTGATTACTTATTCAATTTATGATAATTATCAAATGCCATAGAATTGGTTAGGGGAGGAAATCCCATGGTTTATCTTTAGGTGTGGATATATAATAACATTATAAAGAGAAAATGGTTGATGATACGCTTTCTATAAACAATGTCCCTTTCTCATTCCTAAAAATATTGGGAATGATGAAATTAATTTCTCAAAAACTTGGAGTACACTACAAGGTTATGACGACCTCAAAGCCACATCCATTGAAACCATAGTTCTCCTAATGACTTTAGGACCTAAAATGGTCCTCACATAATTCTGCTACATTGAAAAACAAATGTTCTACAACATTATTTTTAGTATAATTTGGATACATCATATGAAGACCATCCCTTCTACACTATTTTAATAAATACATGTCCTCTATTTTGAGAGTCTTTGTTACACAAGGTGACCCAAGACCATTCAATGTACTTTAAGTGAACCTTATAAAGAAAAAATGGATTCACATGCATCATGAAATCCTCACTAATGAGGTGTGTAAACCCACTAACCTTGAAAAGGAGAAGTACCTTATCATAACTACCAAACTCGTTTACACGACTACTTTGTCGATCTTGAAAGTGTCCTGTAAGAGGCACATACCGTGAAAAGGGTGGAGGTAAAAATGTAATCAAATAGTCCAAATGAAATACCACAAGAATTGGTTACAAATATCTCCATGAAATCCACTATGAAAATTATTGACATCCTAGAGAAGATAAACTCATCATCATCCCCTTTTATCGGGAGGTGATAGTTACCTACTGCTTTCACTAGTGTGAGGATGCCAAATCTAAGTTACCCAAAACAAAAAGTGATGACATTTCCATGGTAGAAATATATGATAATAAAGTGTTATCATAAAGAAACACTTATAAACCTATTCTTGAAAGAGACCAATGGACCCTACACTATGGCAAGGCTAAGTGGTGGTTTTGGTGTAGGGCGTGTGATCTTGGTTTCAAGATTGAATTTGAATGCACTCATAATGGGACTAAGTACTAAGATTTTTTTACCATGCTTATAGCTTGAAAAATAGGTGTTCAAAACCTTCGTGTCTTAAGATACTCATAATTAGTAATGAACCAAATTCAATCATATGAAATTTAGTAGAATAAATCCAAACACCTATGAATTTATAAGGACACTGTGTAGAAGTTAGTTGAAGAATTTATGTTTATCTATATAGAGGGAATTACTAGGGAGAAAAACCAACTTACCAAATCCATAACCAGATATGCATTACACTTCTTCCCTCACATAGAAGTTGTTTTATACATGCGATCTTACCCTTGTTTATTAAGCAACACGGGATTAAAAAAAACATAAAACACCAAGAGGATTATGATAGTGTTGAAAATCTTAAAACATTTACTGAGAACCAACTCAAGGAAACAATGGTCATGAAACAAATGAAAAATAAAGGTCAAATTCCCATAAGAGATCATAAGTGTTAGTGTGAAAATAATAAGCCATGTATGATAAAAAACCACTCTTGTAGTAGTAATAGAAGATCATAAATTAGAATGAATTTGCAAGTAGATAAGTAGATGGAAACAAGATATCAAAGTGTAGACAAAAAATCATGCACTTGGGTACATTTCTAGGTCCTAACAACATACTTGCATTTACATGATTCCTAAGCGATAAAATAAGTAATTGACAACTATCTTTGGCCTCTTTTCTTTCTTTCTTGTATTCTTTATGGTATTTTGCACTCTATATCCCATTCTAAACTTTATTGATTTATCTTTCATGAATTTGGACACTAGATCCCAACTAGGATGCCATTTCCTAGGTGCCCTTATACCCTATGGGCACCCCGACCTATTTATATCTTACTCACCTCTTTTATCTTTTGGGCAACTTGTTTTCTTATGGGTCATACTTCTAGTTGTCAATTAAAAAATTCAACCAAGGGAATCATATAAATACAATTATATGTGACCAAAATAAAGGACCAAGCGATAAGCATTTATTATCACCACCTAAGGTTGCATCCAAAGGCATCTAAGAGCATCAAAGTAATCCATATAACACTCACCCAAGGGATAAGGGACTACATTTTATGCATACACTTCATAGGAGGGGAAGTTAATTTTTCCATCCACACATTTATTTACATTGGTACATCTAGCTATCGCTCGCTATCATGTGAGCTTGCACAAGGGATTCCTAGGGCATGATTTTATCACATATGCACAAGAAATACATGGAATCTAAGATGTAGTGAAATTCTTGATCGTAAGTTGAATCGGTTAAGTGACGACTGGGTCGATCCCGAGTCCCCATATTGCATCTTTTGTTTTGGGATTTGATGTAGTTTGAGGGTTTTTAAAGGTTATCATCTCTTTGCAGGTTATATGTGAATTATGTGATCATACAACAACACACAAGTGACCAATAAATACTATCAATGACCACCTTGTAACACCAAAAAATCATTTTCCAATCTCTTGTATAGTCACAAGTGTCAACAGAGGTCTCGGCACATAGAAACCCTCACCCTAGTCAAGTGACCTAGTCCGTATATCCTACGCTTCAAGAATTTACAAAGTGCGTGATTATGACGATCTACCCTTCATATTCATCATTTTTGCAATCTAGATTATCTCGTAGATAACGTTAATCAAATAATTCATTCTTCCCCTTGTGTACTTAGTGTTTTATATTTATCTAGCTTATTACTTATGTCATATATATTATAACAGTTGTTTAGCATTTGTTTTATCATACATGACTATGAAATTAGGGTTTTACGAATTCCATATTTTGCTAAATCATTTGGTGAAACCATCACTCAAATCCCACCTTCTTTTTAGGATTTTCTTCTTATGCTTGTCACATGTAGTGGTCATTTTGGGTATTTTGAAAATATAGAGCTCCTTCCATTTACCCGTAGGGGTTTTAAATCAATGGTTGAATTTAATATCCCTTTACCAACTCTCATAATATTCCTCTTGAAAACATTGAAACATCTGATAGTGAGAAATCCTATAATGAGAACACCAACATTGATAAAGAACAACTAGAAAAACCTAAAATTTTTTGTCAAGTTTTTGTGACAATCTTACGCATCTCTTCCACATATTCTCCATGCTTTGATGGATGATAAAAATATTGAGATACTACTTCTACACCCCTTATAGGTTCTTCCCCAACCGCCATGTTCTCCACTCAACCCCTTCATATTCCTAATTCCATTCCTACTACTTCCGTTATGATCATTCAACCTAATGCTTCTAATGCATAACCTAGCTCTTCTTCAAATACCTCTAATTTAACTTATTTATATTAAGATCTGAAAACACAAATTTGTTTAGTCGTGGAGCTAAATTACTTCAGTTTAACATGCAATGGAAACTTACTGGAAAATACAGTAACCGACATCGATTAGGGGGAATCGACATTGATCACCCAAGACTGGCATTAGTTAGGCAAGGGAGGAACCGAAAATGGTTAGGCCTAACCGGTGTCGGTTACATGTGTGAGGATGTTTTAATTAAATCTTGGGAATTAGATCTATTTTTAGCATTAAAATATATCTATTGATTATAATTACATGGCTAAGTGCCCTAAGTCTATAAACGAATTTATAAGCATAAAATATAGGGTTTATAAGTAAGAGATTAACAAGAATTAGAAAGAACTTGTAAAACATTGGTGAGTGAGAGAATTCTTGGTGATGAAGCAAAAGCTTGAGGGAAATAAAGTACATCAGTACATCTCGAGAGGTGTGGAAGATTATTAATCTTCATCAGATATCTTGTCAAAGCTTTGGATAATAGATTGGCTTGTTTCTTGGTGAACGTATCCCACACTTTGGGTGAACCACGTTAAATCTTGTGTTGATTTATGTCTCTTGATTTATATATTTTTTTGGTAGAATATTTGATTTTATTTGCATGTATGCTTAGAGCTTATATATTATCTATACAACCAAAGTGTGCTAAGCCCAACAACTCGTTTGAGCTTTGTTTAAGGGTTTTGTATGTTGAAAGATTTACTCACGAGGGTTTTTTGATTGATTGGGAGCTACAAAAATGGAAGAATAAAATAAATACAAGGTAGAGAAATTTTACATCCGTAACCATCAATTATGGAAGATGCAGATTGATGATTATCTCGTATCAAAGAGATTTATATTTACCATTAGATGAGAAGTCTAGACCTATGAAGATGACTGATGAAGAATGGAATATTCTTGACAAAAATGATTTGGGATCTATAAGATTGATCCTGACAACATCCATGGCTTCCAATATTACAGAAGCGGCTTCTATGGTAGAGTTAATGAAATCTCTTGCTAATTTATATGAAAAACCTAGTGCTTTAAATAAAGTTTATTTGATGAAGAAACTATTTAGTTCTAAGATGCATGAAGGTGGATCTACATCTAATCATTTGAATGATTTCCAATCTATTATAAATCAATTAAAATCGGTTGCTATACCATTTGATGATGAAGTAAAAGAACTTTTATTCTTATGTTATTTTCCTGATAGTTGGGATAACTTGGTAATGACCGTTAGTAATACAACATCTGCTAATAATATTTTGAAGTTTGATGATGTGGTTAGTATAATCTTGAATGAATAAATTCACAAGAAGAGTACAAAGGAATCATCATCTCAGAAATGCTTTGAATGTAGAAAGTAGGGGCATGAATAAGGAGAGATCCAAGAATAAGATTAATGGGAAATCAAATTCAAGGGACAACAGATTTGAATCCGTAAAGGGAATTACTTGCATGAAATGTGAAAAGAAAGCACATACAAAGAAATAGTGTTGGTCAAAGGATAAAGAGAACCAACAACTAGATAAAGGTAAATAAACAAATCTTGATACATCAGAGGTAATGCAATATTTTCTTATTATTTATTTAGATAATAGAATTGAATCATGGGTTTTAGATTCAGGAGCTTCTTTCCATACAACCCCTAATAAAGGTTATTTTATAAATTATGTCCAGGAAAATTTTTGCATGTTTATTTCTATGATGATGAACCTTGCGATTCTTTGGTAAAGGGTAAATTCATCTAAAATTTTAGAATGGAAATACATGGGTATTAAAAGATGTGAGGCATGTGCCAAGCCACAAGAGGAATCTTATTTCTGCAAGGCAACTAGGTGAATCGGCTGCATGGTTACTTTTATAGGAGACCCTTGGAAAGTCATCAAGGGTGCTTTTATTGAGGCAAGAGGTAAGAAGGTAGGACCGTTATAATTATCTATATGTATTACTAATTCCTTTTCTATTACAAAACCGGACATGAGATTTGGTTAATTTTCTAGCAGGTAAGAGATCATTGCAGAACAAGTGGGTTTACAGGATCAAGGAAGAAGAGGGTGGATAGAAAAGGTACAAGGCAAGGCTTATAGTAAAGGGATTTACACAGAAAGCAGGTATTGAATTTGGTGAAATATTTTCTCCTGTTGTTAAGATGACTTCTATTCGTACTGTATTGAGCTTAGTTGCAGTAGAGGATTTGCATTTAGAGCAACTAGATGTGAAGATGGATTTCCTTCATGGTGATTTGGATGAAGAGATTTATATGCAACAGGTGTTTGGGTATGAAGTCAAGGGTAAGGAGAAATTAGTGTGAAAGTTGAAAAAGAGCCTTTATGGGCTCAAGTAAGCTCCAATGAAATGGTACATGAGGTTTGATAGTTTTATGAATGAGCATGGTTACTTGAGATGTGAATCTAACTATTGTGTTTATTTCAAGAAGCTTGAAAATGGGATCTATATTATTTTGTTACTATATGTGGATGATATGATTATTGTAGGATCTAGTATGTAGGACATTGGTGAGCTTAAGGAAAAGCTAGCTCACACATTTGCTATGAATGATTTAGGAGCTGAAAAAATAATCCTTGGCATGCAAATACATAGAGACAAGAAAAAAAAGAAATTATATTTGTCTCAAGAGGATTATATCTATAAGGTGTTAGAAAGGTTCAACATGCAAAATGCAAAACCTGTTAGCACACCTATGGCTGGACACTTCAAATTGAGCAAAGATCAGTGTCCATCATCACATGAGGAGGTCAAATACATGACATGAGTGCCATATGCTTCAGCAGTTGGGAGTCTCATGTATGCTATGGTTTGTACCAGACTAGACATTACATAGGTAGTGGGAGTGGTGAGTAGATATATGGCCAATCCAGGTAAAGAGCATTGGAAAGTAGTCTAATGGATACTCAGGTATTTGAAAGGGACATCTAGCATGTAATTATGCTATGGAGGTTCAAATATTTCATTATGTGGCTATGTTGATTCGGATATGGCTGGAGATCTAGATGGTATAAGGAGTACTACTGGATATATTTTCACACTAGGTGGAACAACAGTTAGCTAGATTTCAAGATTGCAGAAGGTTGTGGCTTTGTCTACTACAGAGGTAGAGTATGTTGCAGCTATAGAGGCTAGCAAGGAGATGATATGGATGAGTAGGTTCATGGAAGAGTTGGGAAAGAAGTAAGGTGATTGTAAATTATTTAGTGACAGTCAAAGTGTAATTCATTTAGAAAAGAACTCAAAATTTCATTTGAGAATGAAACACATTCATTTGAGGTATCACTTCATATGGTAGGTATTGGAGGATGGACAGTTGAATATGGAAAAGATTCATATGAGAAAGAACCCTACGGATATGCTAACAAAGCCATTAGCAAAGGAGAAGTTGGAGCTACACTCCACTTCTATTGGTCTTTGAGTTTGAGACTTGAAAATAAAGAAACAAAGCTAAGGATCTAAGAATGATGCTTTGTACATGTATGGTGCAGTAATTAATCTCCAAGTGGGAGATTGTTGAGTTGTGGATCTCAATTACTTCAGTTTAGCATGTAATGAAAACTTGCTAGAAAATACAAAGAATACCATCGGTTAGGGGGAACCGCATCGGTCACATAAGACCAACATCGGTCGGGAAAGGGAGGAATCGGCAATGGTTAGGTCTAACCGGCGTCGGTTACCTGTGCAAGGATGTTTTAATTAAATCTCGGAATTAGATCTATTATTAGAATTACAATATATCTATTGATTGTAATTACATGGCTAAGTTCCCTAAGTCTATAAATGACTATATAAGCATAAAAGCTAGGGTTTAGAAGTAAGAGATTAACAAGAATTAGAAATAACTTGCAAAAGTTGGTGAGAGAGAGAATTCTTGGTGATGAAGAAAAATCTTGAGGGAAAGAAAGTACTATACATCTGAGAGGTGTGGAAGATTGTAAATCTTCATTGTATATCTTGTCAAAGCTTTGGATAATAGATTGGCTTGTTTCTTGGTGGACGTAGCCCACACTGGGTGAACCACATTAAATCTGGTGTTGATTTATGTCTCTTGTTTTGTATATTTCTTCTGGTAGAATATCTACTTTTATTTGCATGTATGCTTAGATATGATATATTATCTGTACAACTGGTGTGCTAATCCCAAAAAAATTCATCAAATTCAAATAACTACTTCTCATGCATCTCCATCTCTTGATTCCACCTTCCTCCATAATCCTTTTGCACCCGCCATTTCTGCTTATCCAATCCCTCCAAACTTCTTCACTCCTAATCTCCACAACTTCAATGGCCATGGTGACCCTCAAGAGCATTTCGTATATTTTTATGTGTCATGTCTTGATTATGTAGATGATCATACTTTACTTGCAAATATATTTCCTAGAAGTGCCCAAGATTAGGCTATGCATTGGTTTGATGATCTACCTGTTCATTTGGTAACATCATTCACATATCTAGCCGATGATTTTCTCACTCATTTTTCAATCAATATTGGTTCTAAGATATCCTATGCTCAACTTACAAAAATTAAAAAAGGATCTAATGAGCATCTAGTGGACTATGTTTTACGATATAAGAACAACCTAGCTAGGATGACCAATGTGCTCACTAACTTAGAACTTCAAGATCTATTTTTCCAAAGTCTCTTACCACCTCTACAAGAGAGTGTCATATTTGAAACATCTCCTTCATTTGATCATCTATGTCATACTCTTAAGTTACGTGAAGGAAAACTTATATCTATGGGAAAACTCAAGTACCGTGATAAAGCTTCATCATCTTCTAATCAACTTGAAATTAAATCGAATTTCAAACCATCTCTTAAGCCCACCAAGAAAAAGGTACTTAATGTAATGCTATATCTATACTCTACAAAGCTTCAATGAAAACCTCCAAAGCATATATTTACTAAATTTACTTATGCTCGATGAATTCTATTACCAAACCTTATTAAGAGAAATATTATTACTCTTCCTCTGCCACTCAATCTAGACCCATCTCACCCTAAAAGACACAATTATGATGAAAATACTTGATGTGAATATCATCAATGCATTGGGAATCATACGGACATATGTTTAAAACTTAGGCATCTCATTTAAGATCTTATTGACAACACCGTAATTGAGATTTCTGATCCTTTGACATCTATGATGGTAAATGAAAACAAGAAGGTAAAAATATTTAATGATCCTCTCCTAAGCTCAAAAAATAACTCGGTGATTCTTCTCCTAATCATACGTATCACATTGTACCCCCTCTTTCATCGGGGCCTCTTGATTTTCTAGTTGATAACACGATGTATCTCCACCATTTATTACATTCTCTCGATCATGATTATCATGCTAAATTTTCTTATAATACACTACACATCAATGCTTATATCAGATCTTATGCTTTTAATAAAACTATGATCGGTTCATCAGCTCCTCCTATTGGTGCGTGCTCTATTGCACTCCTTATTTCTATTAACCACTATCTCAAATATCATATCTAATTCCAAAATGTTATGGTTTCATCACACTTCTAGTTACTTATTGGGCCTCTCACCACGCTTTTTCCATTCATTGTGGTACCTTCAATCAAAGGTTGTGACATGCTATTGGGTATTCCTTGGTTCCGTGGCACTAAGGCTATCTTTTTAATGACCCACTTGTGTTTCTAATTCATTCACAATAAGCAAGTTGTCACTATCAATGGTGTTCCACCATCGTCAATGTTTCGTGTACCTCCTCTTGAGGATTTCCTTTCAAAGAGTTTGCAACATCTAGGCCCCTTGGGCCTCTCAAATCTAAGGCACATTCTACACCTAGCTCTCCTATTCATACACAAACTAATCATTCTCATCAGTCCACTAGTCCATCTTGCTGGCCTAAGTCCCCTACTCGAGCAGCCCCTTCACCTAGGATTTAACCACCTTCTTCACCTTCTATGTCTCCTTCACATAGGTGATCTTCACCTCATAGGTCTCCTTCACATAGGTGCTCATCACCTCCCAGGTCTTCTTCACATAGGTTCTCATCACCTCCTAGGTTTCCATCATAGCAATGTTCACCACCTAGGCTTCCTTCATATATACATTATCAGTCTCATACACCACCAATCTTAGAGCATGGTCACACACCTTTATCTCCTCAAACATTGGGTGGACCCTTGCCCTTCACTTTCATTGGATAACTTTCTCATCATCATACAATTGGGGGCATCATGCTCATTCCTCAGCTCCTAACATTATCCGCTTTTTAAAATTTCTACTCTTATGCTTCGTGCTTTATACTTTCTATTTCTAAGCAATATTATACAAATTGATACATCTCTTAAATCGTCACCACCCTATAAGACACTCTAGTTCAAAGGTTCATACTTGACTGCTAAGTGTTTAAATCTGAAATGAACCTCAACTTATTCTACATTTTATGCTCTATGCTGCATGATCTATCTTTGTAGTTCACATTTTCAAACCATTTCCCGATGATGTACTCTTGTTCTATGATTCATTTTTGATTGTTGAGGGGTATTTTATAAATTAACCTCATCTCATGATCACCCAAATTTTCTCGGGGTACATTGATCCTATCACATATAATCTATCTTACAAATATTGGTTGCATTTATTCTTGCTTACTTATACTTACATGTACACTTTATTTCCCATGCTAGACGAATACATAGTATGTCATTATATTTTGTATATACACGTGTGTTCACTTATTAACTAGTTGTGAATGTAGAATTCCTACATATATTTACACATAACAATGATGTTTGACGCTATACTTCTTACTAGTCCCACCAAGGCTCTTAGGGGTGTCTACTTTCTCTCACATTACAGGTGTTATCATTTCATTATGTGATTATTTATACTTTTACTTGCACACTACTTATGCTATCGATACATACACACTTTGACATAATTTTTATCTTTCTAACATGCTAATAAGTGCTTCATGTGTAGAATTTTCCTTATGGGAACTATTTTCCACTAGGGTTATGCATTATATCTTGTTTGACATTACTTTCCATTATATGCCATTATTTTTGGGTTATGACCTATGTATTGATTGTTCATTACTTATATGTTTTTGGTTTCTTCTTTCCGATTGTCTTATGACATTGTAAGCAATGTCCCATGTTTGAAACCCACTTTTCATGGTCTAATTTGTCTTCACTATTGCTTTTTTACATTGTCTTCTATATCACTTATTCTACTAACACATGTATCTAGCCACTTTGTTTTCATGTGCCTTGGTTTCTACCATACACATTCCCTCCCCTTTAGGGATACAACTCGATTCAACATCGGGTCCTCTCTTTGGGCCAAATTCTCCTAGCATCATCACATGCAACCAAAATAAGGGGGCATATATTGGGTGAATCAATCACCCCATACAAAATCTCATAGCTTTAGTACAGGCCTACACAAGACAAGAACATAACAATCTACAATTACAAAAATGGCCCATAATCTGACTTGGGTCCTTAGTTCAACACAAACAATAACGCCTGATACAAACACTAGTGCTTGGGTTCTCCTGACTGTCTTGGGTGCTATGACTAGGGGAAGTTATAATTACTTTCTCATATCAACATATTTCATAACAATTTCACAGGATCAGGCGTTGGCCTCAGAATACATAATGCATGCAATCTCCTACAATATCGTTTAGTTGGGATAATCAATACATTTGAAAAATACATAACTAAATAGGGAACTAAAATGGATCACACCATCTACACCGGTGTGTAATTAGGGAAGCGATAATAGAAGGAGAGTAAAACTAGACATCTCTCCCCAACACTATTCTATTGTGGTGTAAGATTACCCAAAAACTCGCACTTGGCGTAATATCTCCCTAAAAACTCATTCTTGGCGTGATATCAACTAAAAATCACTCTTCTACAACATTTTAAGGACATTTTCTATCCTTTTCACTCTTCATGGATCAGGTGCACACTTTCCCTTTTACTAATTTTAACATACTTATGCAAAAATTTTCATATACACATATTTGACTAATTCTTTTCTCATCTTTTGCAGGTTTGTCCTGAATACACAACAAGAAACAACCCCACATCAACAAACACAAGAAAAACAATAGGTACAACACGGTAAAACACATACGCTTCACCGATAGAACCACTTTCTCTTTCTTAGCTTCCATGTTCCAACTTTATCACTTCACGCTTTCACTTGTCTCTTTAGCACGTTATCACCATCACACTCTACATGGTTATCAGTACACATCTCTTATCTACTTTATGTTATTGATTATTCACTCAACAACATAAAGTGGGGAAAATGTAAACACAAAATCATGCACTTGGGTACATTTATAGGTCCTAACAACATACTTGCATTTACATGATTCCTAAGCAAGAAAACTAGTAATTGATAACTATCTTTTGCATCTTTGCTTTGTTTCTTGTCTTCTTTATGGTATTTTACACCCTATATCCTAGTCTAAAATTTATTGCTTTATCTTTCATGACTCTGGACACTAGTTCCCAACTAGGATGCCATGACCTAGGTGCCCTCATCCCCTCCTGGTGTACCCCCGATCTCTTTGTATCTTACTCTCCTATTTTTGGCCTCTTTTATCTTCTCGACATCTTTTTTTTGTTATGGGTCATCCTTCTAATTATAAATTAAAAAAT
The DNA here is from genome assembly GCA_018340775.1 of Taxus wallichiana var. yunnanensis. Taxonomy (NCBI): domain Eukaryota; kingdom Viridiplantae; phylum Streptophyta; class Pinopsida; order Cupressales; family Taxaceae; genus Taxus; species Taxus wallichiana. The sequence goes on from CM031240.1 coordinate 453,199,042, forward strand.
TTAACTAAGGGAATCATATAAATACAAAGCTATGTGACCAAAATAAAGGAGCAAACACTAAGCATATATTATCACCACCTAAGGTTACATCCAAAGGAATATAAGAGCATCAAAGGCATCCATCTAGCACTCACTCAAGGGACAAGGGACTGTATTTTTACATACACTTCATAGGAGGGGAAGTTCATTTTTCCATCCACACATATATTTACATTGGTACATCTAGCTATCACCCGCTATCATGTGAACTTGCACAAGGGATTCCTAGGGCACGATTCTATCACATACACATAAGAAATACATGGATTCTGAGATGTAGTGAAACTCTCGGTCATAAGTTCACTCGGTAGGGTGATCGCTGGGGGTCATTATGACTCCCCATATTACATACATTATTTTTGGTATTTGATGTAGTTTGAGGTTTTATAGGTTATCATCTCTTTGTAGGTTATAGGAAAATTCTATGATCATCCAGGTGGAACACAAACGACTAACAACGACTTTCAATGACCATATTATGACACCAAAAAAACTAGTTTCTGAGCTCCTACATAATCACATGCACCCAAAAGAGGTATCTGGTGCCTAGGCATCCTTGCCCCGATCCAAAACGCCATATTCCGGACATAGGTGACAATTCCATGATTTATAGTGTGTGATTGCGACAATATTCCCTTCATGTTCCTTAGTTTTGTAGTCTAGATCAGTTCCAAGGATAACATTAATTAACCAAGTCATTATTTCCCCCTCTTGCACTTAGAGTTTTATATTTATCTATCTTATTACTTGTGTCATCTATGTTCCAATATTTTCTTAACATTTGTTTTATCATATGTGACTCTATAATTAGGGTTCTACGAATTCCATATTTTTTAAAATCATAAATCTATTAAGGAAATGAGATGTATAAGTGGACCCAAACTTACAAGAACAATTTTTCAAAAATTTCTCAAGAAATTGAGAAAGGGGCCATATTTCAGTGAGCCAGTCAATGGACTGGTAGAACAAAGGCATTTGATAATTCCCATGCATAGATAAACATTCAGTGAAGAATTTGTGCTATAGTGAAAGTGGGTTTTCACCAACATGTACCATAGGTTATCTAGGTTTCCCTTTCTATTGTATGTTTCCCTCCTTGTTGTGTGTTTTCTTTCTCTATTGTGTGTTTGTTTCTTACTTGTGTTAGTAGCTTTACTAGTTGTTCAATATGGCAACTATATGGCCCAATAGATAAGGCAATAGTATTCTACTCAATGAGATACCCAAGGTTCTTCATTACCCACTATAGTTTAATTTAACCTAGATAGATCCATCTGTTGTCATGCTAAATGTATAACATGTAAAATTGAAAATTTTGTCCATGACAACTAAGCCCCCACTTAAATTTTTTCTCTCCCTGTGACTATGAACCCTTCCTCTAGCTAGATTTTCCTTAGTCTCACCATCATTCTAGATTAGAGGAATATGATAACAATATTTTTATGTGTGTTTAATGTCCAGGGATGTATGCTTAAGGTGATTGAAGAAGTCACCAAGTTTCAAGGAGAAACAATGACCTTTAGAGGCCTAGAAAGGGCCATTTTGACCAATTTTCAACTGGTGAAAATCCTCCAAAAGATTACAAGGAAAATTTAAATCATCCAAGAGTTGTGTGGGAGAGAAATGAAGTGTTCTAAGGTAACTTAGGGAATTTTTTTGGAAAAAATTAAGGTCGGGAACAATTTGAGAAAAGCTCGAGTCATTTTGGGCATAAGGAATGAAGGATCTAACAAATAAAGTCAACTTATTCGAGAGGATTATGAGAGTTCTAGTAGGATTTGGAATATCATAAAATTATAAATGGAATTTCTTGTAATTCTCCACATAATAGAGACATAATTTTTTTCCTAATTCTTTAAGATTTCTGTGATATCTCAAGTCATTGTTCTTTGTTCCTTTGTGCGAAAAAGGTGAGTGATGCCAAAAATAAAATTTCTAGAATAATTGTCTCATGGTAATTTATATAATGATATCAAAGGTTATCTAGAGTTAAAATCATATCAATTTTTACCCCAAAATAGTTTTCCAGGCTCCTGGGGTAGAATAAGAATTCTCGATGTCTTAAAATGCACTCGGTGGGTGACATCAACATTTAAAAATTTATTTTTCACACTTATCCACCCTTGGTTTCCCCTTGGATTGTCCTTGAGGTGCAAAGGGAACAAGGGGGACATAAAAGTGCGACCCCCCTATGGATGTTATGTTTTTGTCACTTAAAACTTGTGACTTGAGTGGTTAGGTGAGCACAATGCAAAAATAGACCACTTTCTCATGATGAAGACCCCTTGGTCACAATATTGTGAACTCCTTCCATTTTTAAGCCTTTGTCACTTAAAATCATCAACTTCAAGTGTTGCAAGTGTTAGAAGATGCATGCAATGTTTCAAGTTCCTTGGCCCCTTCCTCATGTTCCTAGGACCCTTTGGTCATATTTTTCACCATTTTTACCTTCAAATTGTCTCCAAGGTTAAATGGGTACAAAGGGGACACAAGAGTGAAAACCCCTCTCTTACCTAGCCCTCAAACACATACAAAACCCAATTTCAGCTTCAATGTGCTAATTTATAGCCCCATGCATATAATTCACATGAAACCAAAAGGTGACACTTATCTAAATACGGTTCAAGTAGAAATTTTGTTTCCTTTGTGTCCCCTTTATACCTCATGTCCCCTATTTTTTAGGGTGCAACTCCACTTCAATCTCATCGAACCTCGGTCAAGCCCGCTTTAGTCAAACTTGAGTTAAGGTGTGTAAGTGAGAACAAAAATCTTCATATTCAAAAACTTAGCCATTTTTATGTTTTAAAGCTTCATTTTCCCTCCAAAATATCACTCTCCTTGCTGTTATACTGATGGAAATATTCCTAAGGCCTCATATGCTAAAAATAGAAATTTGCTAATATCTCCCAAACACCTTGTCAAATCCCCACGAGATTTTAACAAATTCTCAAACATTAAATTAAAATGAATCAAAAATTTCATCTAATGGTGGTCTACATTATTTTTTATGGCTAGAAAAATTTTCCCAAAATAAAAACTCATTTTTCATATCTATGGAGTTCTAGCGATTAAAATCCTCTAAAAATTGGAGCATAGCCTTATTGTGAAGTAATTTTTTTGAGATCACTTTCATTCCATTACGACACCAGGAAGATCCAATTATAAAAATAGATAGCCTTCCTAATTGTCATTGTCTATAAATAGTATGTGCTATTAAAAATTCATTTATATGAGTTTCAATTACCCTTGTACATCGTAGAGAAACTCAAAAGTGCCAAATTAAGAAATTGGTAACTAAAATAGACTTCTTAAAATAAAAATTACTAAAAAATAGTAATTTTCAGGATATTGGTCAAGAAACAAGGATGTTGAGCCTCTCATGATGAAGAAAGATAATCTGAATAAGTTTAAAATAGTACAAAATATCACAAAGTGACTTGTGATTTAAGATTTCACACTATGCACTTTTAGTTGAATGAAGGAGCAATTTTTTTAGGGGAAAAGACCTTTTCCAATAAGGAATGTGTGAACAAGAAGGTACTGGGGTATCTTGAGGTTGATTACATCCAAGGTTGAGATATTTCTATCACTAAGGTGAATTGCAAAGCTCCAAGAAGTTACGAGGAGAAAGGATACTAAAGTACCCCATACCATCATGTTTGTAGGATCGAGACATCATCAAAGGTCCACACAAAGGCAATGTCTCGCAACAATGTTTATAAAATACCTTGGAAGGTTTCTATGTCTCACATAAGAAAGAGTTTACAATTTCAATGTTTCAATTCAGTAGGTGATCAAGGGAAAGTAACTTCACTCAAAATCCATCGAAGTGTGTTCTTCATCAATAAGGAGATTTCTCATCTCTTTATTTCACTTCTCTCTCCTCTACCACTCTCTCTAAAATTCTATTTCTTCTTTGGGAATGTACATTTTCACTCTTTTGTCTCATCTAAATAAGTGAATTAATCTTGCATTGGAAAATTCCCTTTTCAAAAATAAGAAAATGACTTAACTTCATTCCTAGGGAATGTGAAAAGTCAAAAGTGGTGGTGAGATGAAAGGTCACATGGGGGAAAGGAAGATAATTTTTGTAAGCTATAAATTGGAATGGATTGTCCATTCCAAAAGGTTGGTAATTGTTGATTGTTGTAAGTTGTTGGATTTCATTACTACTGCAACCAATAAAAGATACATTTATTCTATCTCCTTGATTATTTTCCTCCATTCCCTCTACTTTCCAACTTTGTAAGCATTGTAATCTTGTACAACCAATAAGGAAATTTGTGTCCTTGATGAATGGATCTATAATTTTTTTCCATGATTTGTTAGTCTTACTATTGATTACATGGTTGAATTATTCTAATTGAATGCGGACCTACTCTGGTTAATGTTGGTGAGAACATACTAGTTTCTACTCATAAAATTAAACCTCTCTCTCTGTTTATCCTACTCCCTTTTAACTCTCTCCAAGCCAATTCCTCCTTGTAAATTCTACAACCACTTTAGTATAGGTTTAGTGGAGTATTCCTATGTGATCCCCAACTTAACAGAAACCACACAATTTTAGTTAGTTTACATTAAATAATGGGATCCTCCACATACCCAAGAAGGAGGGGCTTAGCCCTGTGACCATTGGTGAAAACCAATAATTTACACTGCGACAAATTATTTCACCAACACTAATTCATGGTATGGTGATTCCTTGAGGGGGCAATATGTATGCACCCAAAATTTGTAAGGGTGTAATATTGTAAAAACCCAATGATAATCCCAAAACCTTTATGAAATACTATGAAAATTCTTATACCTTACATGATCCTCATTATTTCCTATGTTCATATGCAATAACCTATTTTTCTTACCATTTCTCTTCACAACCTTCCTTGACTACTGAATTGGAAGATTTTTTTCTTGTCTTTATTTAGCTTTCATTTTATTTTTCACAAATGAACCACCACCATGGTTTCATAACTGCCATAAATTTTTGCATATCTATCATAGTGTTCTCAAAAATCACCATGACATATGATCAAGTTGTCATGGTGGTATCACAAACTAACCTATTATCTTGCTAACCACCGTAATAGTTGCACAATCACATGCTAAAAAATCAGTGGATCCACCATGATGCATGCTCTCTCCATATTTGGTCCCATAAATAAGTATTTTATTTTTTCATGTTAACTTGTTCACCTTGCATCCCAAGTCACCTCATCCACCTCTAAGATTCTTTAACCTAAAACCTAAAATCCACTTTACTCATATGCATTCAATTATAGTAATTGATCAAACTTGATCTCTAATTTAATTTAGTTAAATTGAATTTAAAGAATTTCCTCTTTCTTTTAAGAAGGAAATGTAAAATCATTTAAAATGTTGGGAGAATGGAGTTTGAGAGATTATATTACATAGATGAAATTTTGAGAGATTTTATTATAGTTATTAAATGCTTTGGGTGATTTCGTCTAATTCTAATCCTATTCTTCTTTTGTTTATATGTTTCCATCACCTATAGGAGCTTAACTTCTCAAGGAGTAGTGAGGCACCATTATATTTGGTGTTAATTAACATATACATCACTTTATATATTAATTTTTCTACCTATTATTACAAAAGGAGAGTGCAAATTAGATCAAACCAACACTTTTGATCACTTTGAACCATCCTTCCGCATCCACCCAATTATTTTCCTTCCTCTTTAATATGTGAAACCCCATATCAATTGAGTATCTAAAATGAGGTAGCAAATTAAGGTTGAATAATAAAAAACATTTCCTACCATTTCCTTATTTGCGAGAAAGAGGTTAGGGTTCTCCTTTTTGTTTTTATTTACTTTGATAGTCGAGATTAATGTTCTAATTATTGATAATATTATGAAAATCATGAGAAAGAAAGGATAGATAAGTTTAGTTTCTTAAATATTATCTTCTTTCAATTAGATTCATTCTCTTACTTTGACTATAAACTTACATTAGATGTTATCTTTTTAATTTTATCTTTATTAGTTTGTTTCTTTTCATTTTGTGGAAGTTTAGTGATCATTTGCATATTCATATCAATCAAATGGGAAAAACCATTAAAAAATCATCTTCATTTGCATTAAAATAAAGGTAAGGAAAAATATATTTATTGCATATGCATATAGGGAACGATATAAATTCACATACATCTCTTGCATCTGCATATAGGGAATGATATAAATTTACATCCATCTCTTGCATACATAGGTAAATTTTCTCTTGCAACCGCTAAAGTTTGAAAATTTTCATTTGTTTCTAGCAAGTTAAAGTAGCTTGTTTATCTCATGCACACATCATAAACACAATTAAAAAATAAAAATAAAATTAATATGTGTATTTATATTATTTTTCTTTAAGGTTTTCCATTGCATGTACATTTAAATATCAATTTTACTAGTTAAAAGAATTAAATTCCAGTAGCTTGCAAGTTTCATATATATTTTTATAAACCAAATAAAAACCAAATAAATATCTATCCAATCTTCACACTATATCCTGAAAATCACCACATCATCATACAAATAAATAAAATCATTCTTGTTCATAATAAAATATACCCAAACACGTGTAATTTCACTTGTTTTCACCAAAGACAACAAGTAACCAATTTTTGAAATATTATTTGAACAACATCTAGTTATCCCCTTGTTTAGAATCATAAATACTTACAAATCTTGCATAAGCTAAATAAATCCTCCTAACTCCTGATCTTAACAAGTGCACCCCCTTATGCCATTAGATAAAACTTGACAACCAAGTAATTTTATGTAGGGTAGAGAAATTTCCTCACGTACCCAATCCACTTGAGTGGGATAACATACAAGAGGATACTAAATTTGAGTTTATACATAAAGTCTTCCACTCCACTATCTCATCACATCTTAGTGTTAAGAAATTCCATATTTTGGATGTAAAAGAATCACAAAGAAATGATTAATCACATAAAAAAGTCCACCTTATTAGAAAAATATAGGTTAACCTTGAGATTTTAATTTTGTCTTCATCCTCGTGTCTATCCCCATCATATTTTCTTCATTCCTCCATCTACATGACCATTCCTTGACAATATCAACATGAATAAAATAAACATATCCCCTGCATAGCCTAACCTAGTTTTTCTCCATTTATGGATACAAATATTGATCAAGTTGCACCCTTTGGATCTCATTGAGACCAATTATTGTAGCATTTTCACGCATACCCAGCTTTCCACTTTATGCAAATGATTCAGGGAAATTAGGTGTATTTGGTTTGAGATAGAGCATCTATGTAATTGAAATTAGCCATCCATTTCCACATCATTATCACATCCACTATCTCATTGGAAAGATATGACTCTTTTCTGGTGGGTACGAAAGCCCTATTAGGTAATTATTTTCTTAAAACTATATAATGATAAAATATTTTTAAAAAATGTTTGTTCATAAAATTAACTTAATTCCATCCTTATTTTGATTATATTGATATTGTAGTAATGTGTTTTTAAATAGTTCCATTACATAAAGATAATGTAGTGCCCACCTATTTTTATTCCCATTTTGGACCATGTTGACTCATTGTAGCATCATATTATTTTGATTGAGGCATTAACTATCAGATATATTTCATTTTGATGATGATGTTGTTACATTACATGGATAATTATATGTTGATTTTGGATGCTAACTCATTTTATGATAGGGATGTACATGGCATATGATGCCAATATGCTTGATTTTCTTATGGTATCAATGTGATGATTATGACTAGATTTTGAGATCTCACAGGATGATATATATCATAGATGCATTATCATGTTCCCCTCTTGTTACACTATTGGTGGATCATAGTTTGATTATTCACTAGATAGTTGTTGATCATATGTAGATTATCATTGAGATATTGCTTACATTGTTGTCATATTTGTTAGCTATTATTGGGTAGGTATAATGTTTAACTTGAGTGTGCAAATGACAGGTTTCATCATGTGAGAAACATGGGACTCAGGAAGGGGATGTCTCAAACTAACACAATGGGCCCTAAAAGGCCAAAGTTCCTTCCTATTTTATTTTGCTATGGGTCACCTTTCTTGACCTTGGTCTTGTTGTGGATTATTTAAACCCCTTGTGATGTTGTATTATTATTACCTTCTTATCTTATTAGTTTTTCTAACCCCTCTTACTATGGCATTGCTATTAATAATTATAATCCTCTTTTCTATTAGCTTTGACCTTGAGTTTAACTCTAACCCCTTGGATTTATGAAAATTTGGTTATGTCTTGCTTTAGTCTTCCTAATGGAGGATTTGGGACACCTAATCATGGATTAGGTGAGCCCAACTACCTCTCCTAAATGCCATCTTTTCCCAAACTCGGATTTGGGAAAAAGGTGACATTTAGGAGGTGTATAAGGCAAGTTATGGACTAAAGTTTCCTTGGAAAGAGCCCCTAGGCCCTATACCTAGGGGTAGGTGGGCTCCTTCCAAGGAAAATTGAGCCCATTTGGCCATTTTGACCCCTTTTTCTCCCTCATATTTTATGAAAATTTCTTGATTATGTGAATGGTGTTGGGATGTGGGCATCCTCCATGATTGCTTGGATATTTATTTTCTTATCTTTTAATTTGGGGTTTTTGGGGTGAAATGTTTTGGAGATTTTAGATTGGTTGAAGCATAGGTGGAGGGTGACACTTGTCACCCTCCCATTTGGTCCTTTGGGTTGTTATTTTTCTATATCATCCCCTCTTGTGGAAGGGATTGGGGTTACTTGCTTCATTTTTTTATTGCTTTGGGTTTGCTTTTGGGAGCTTGCAAGGAGAAGGAAGTGGATTATGGAAGCTTGGGTTGGAACACTTTCTTAATCTTGAGGTAGGATCTTACCTCAAATTTGTTCTTGTTTGAAATGGTTAAAATTGTGTTGTGTGGATTGGAATTGGTTGTTCAATTTTCTTGTATTTTTTTCCCATCCAATCTTGCATGGATTGGATTTTGGGCATGTGTGGGAAGAGGGAAGAATCCCTTTTACTCACCCTCATGCTTGATGGACAAGCTTGAGGGAACTATGGTTTACCCCTTCATTTGGTTTGAAGGGCATGGAGGGATAAGGGGAGAATTTATGGAGAGATAAGGAGAGTATTATGATATCTTATGGAGAGATAAGGAGAGTATTATGATATCTCATGGAGAGATAAGGAGATGGTGGCTTACTATGGTTAATTTGGTTCTAAATTTGGAAATTTATGGGATATCTTATCCCCTCTTCCCTCATTGAGAAGTTTGGTGCTTCTCAAGTCTTTGATTGATTATGTTGCATTTTTTTGGGGTGTTACTCCTAAGTATTATATCCTTGATTGTGTTTTGGTGACATTTTTCTACTGCTGGTTTGAGGCATGCCCCTCCCTCTTTCCCATGGGCTTGGAGGGAGGCTAACATGTCCTTTTGGTCCACCTTAAGGCATGTAATGATGCCTATAGGTTGGGAGGTAAAAATATGGTTTCTCATGGGTTTTGGAGCTACTTTTGGATGACATGGAGCTTGAAATTGTAAAATTGTAAAATTTCTATTTTGTGCATGAAGTTACTTCTCATTGGATATTTGGGCATGTTGTCTCCACATTAAGTGGAGGGATTTTGTACTTGTATTTTAGGATGGTTTTCCTTCTTATTAAACTATGTTAAACAAGATGAATTACTCTCATGAAAGGGTCTGTTAACTTGAATATATTGTTGTTAGAGTTCTTACTTAAGATGTATTAATTGTTGTTCAAATGTTGCAACTTATTGCATGTTTTCTAAAAGAATTGTTCATCTGATTTTAAAGGTTAATTTATTGTATAAATTATTTGCTTTTTTTTTTTTATTGGTAAATAGGTTTTGAAAGGGACTATACCTGTAGTGCCCACATTTTTATAGCTCCAGTTATCTGTTGGTTCCTTTATTTCTAGACATGTTTTGATTGAGACTCTGATAGACTTTGGACATTTTACTATGATATTTTATTCTCTTGGACATTATGGCATTTTGGGCGCGTAGCGCCAATTGGATTAGATTCATATACTGATATATTTCGTATGATGTGATGACACTAACAGGGTTATATGATAGACTTATCGGTTAGATGTTAGTCTCTTGTGGTTAATTTGATTGATGATATAGTGTTTTGGATTTAATGATGGTGATTTTCATGCTAACCTAAGTGTATGTCGTTACAATTTTAATTGTGGATGATTCATGGCAAACTATGTGGATAATTGGATGCATTGCACTATCAATTGTAAATTATGTTCAGACATTATAAGTTTGATTGATATTGTGATGTATAGATGATGTTTACTATATTGGACAGGTGCGGTTAATGTGTGCAATGAGTGTGCAGGTGACAGGTATAGGAGAGCATGGGTTTCAGGGCAGCTACGCAATTGTGCACAAGCGGCCCACGGGCTGAGTCCTAACCATGCTAAATGTTTGAGGCCTTAGATTAGATGTATTTAATTGGGCACCATGGGTGAACCCTCAATTTGTAATGTAATTATGTCTTGTAAAATTAATTGTGTTTAGGGTGTGTTTTATTAAGTAAACTAGCTTAGAGGTTAATGATCTTATCTTAAGTTAAATGTTGGTTTTGGGAAAGTGTGTGTGTGTTGGTAGAAGGGATTGGGGACCACATGTGAACCTTGGGTGGACCCCACACCCTCTACCCATGTGCCCAAGCATGCCAAACCCGAAATTGGGTTATTTTGGGTAATTTTAGGGACCCCTTTTGAGTTTGGGGGTTCCCTTAGCATGAAAATGGGCCCTTGGACCCTACCTAATAGGTAGGGGGGCCTATTTCCAAGGTTTGGAGGGAGTTTCCCTCCCATTTAGCCCTCTTTAGTCACCATCCATGTAAGATGGTTGGGTTGTGTGAAAGTGTTAAAAGTTGCTCCACTTTGTTTTATTTTAGTTTTTGGTATTTTGGGTGAAAAGAGTAAAATGTGAGTTTACTCTTACTTATTTGGTTTTTGGAATCTTTGACTCTTGAGAGGAGAGGGGGTGACACTTGTCACTTTCCCATTGGTGAGGAAACTTTTGGGTTCCTCTTTTTATTCTTCCTCATGTGGGAAGAATGGGTCTTCTTGGTTCATTTTTTTGGGAGCACTTGGAGAATTTTGGGAGCTTGGAAGGGAGCTTGGACAAAGGGGAAAAGCTTAGAGTCTTGGAAAGCATTATAGAGGTAGGGTTCTTAACCTTCTTCTTCTTAGTTGTGCTTATCTTGTATGTATGCTTGATCAATGAAATAATGTGTGTGAAATATGTGTTGAGAAGTGTATGATGAATGTAGTTGTTTGTTCTTGTGGTTTTCTTGTTTTCTCTCCACCATCATTTGGATTGATGGTTTTTGGAGAATGTAGGGGAAGAGAGAGGGATTTCCCTCTCAAACCTCATGGTTGTTGGTCAAGCCATGAAGGTCCCTTCTCATCCCCTCATATGGTTTGAGGTGGGAGAAAGGTTCATATGGCTTGAACCTTTCCCCATTCTTGGTGAGGAAACCCTCTTGGGTTTGAAAATCCTCCCAAGAAGGATTTTTATAGCATAAGGAGGAATAAGGAGGATGAATGATTAGGAGGTATAAGGAGTTTTGTATATATATATTTATTGGTGCTCCTATGGTTGGACACCTTGATTTGGGCATCCTTCTTCCTCTCTTCCCCCTTGTGAGGTTGACCTTGTTCTCCTCTTGTGTTGTTTTCTTGTATAGTAGGTCTAAATGGTTGAATGGTCTTATGTCTTCTCTTGTTGTGTGTTTAAATCCCCATTATACTTGTGCACATTGTGGAAGCTAGTTCCTCTCTCCCATGGGCTTGGGGGAGGCTAGCATGACTTCCAACCATGGAAAGGCATGTGATGATGCCTATTGGTTGGGTGGTAAACAAGCCATATTCTCTTGGAGTTGGATTCTTGTAGGAGTATTGGAGTTGGAGCTCAAGTTGGAGATAGTAGAGCCTCTTGCCATCTTGGCCTTTCTCATCCTTGGAGGACATTGCCATCACTTTGTAAATGAATGTGACTTGTCAAGTCTATACACTCTTGTAAATAACCATTATTGTAATTATTGCTTCTTGTAAACATTGGTCTTTACTAAGAGAGTTGTTATTTTTATTGTTGCTAGAATCTTGTAATATTATCATTTGAGATCATAATGAAACTATGAACTTTTTACTTCAATGTCTCTTGTTGGAAGGTGTTGTTTTGTTTAGAAATCTACTCAATATATAGTTATGCAATATACACTTGAAAACTTGAAATATTTAGTTGTGCAATGCATATAAAATCTAAAAATTTAGTGTGCTTGTATTTGAAAAAATTTATGGCATTACAATACCCTTGTATACAAAAAGGGGGGCTTAGAAGCTAGAAAAGGAGTGAAAAACCTAACAAGAAGGATCAAGATCCAGATAAGACATAAAAACCAGTGTAACCAAAGAGCAGTTATCCCAAAACAGCCAACCAGTTCAAAAACTGCAAAAGAGCAGCAAAAAAAAGCAACAAAATAACAAAAACCACGACAGAAGTCAGCAAGAACAACACAGATCCACAATTATTTCTTGGCGGCTTTGGCAATTTTGGATTTGATATTCTACCAAGAGGTGAACATAGCCAATGTTGTCATGTGAGCAGGGTCAGTAGTATCCAACTATTGAATGGTTTGTTTGCTTTCTTTTTCCGTTCCCCAAAGAGTAGCTAGTATGTCACTGAGATTAGAGACGCAGCGAACATGCTACTCAATAAACTCCTGAATTGCATTAAAAATAGCCATATTATAATCATGGCGAGTCTTGGTTTTTCCAAGTCTGTTGTCCAGGGAGTAAAGTTTTTTGTATATATCTTCCATCTAATTGTTGTCAATATCAACCTCCTCCTCCTTCATTCTCTTACCTTTTTGCTTAGATGATTGTTTTACTTCCTCTTTCAGCAGCAACATGTCAGTTTCCAATGCTTCCAGCCTTTTAATGGAGCTCTCAGTGTGTGTCTCCTGAGAACCCGTACTGCTAATGTGTAGGAGATTATGGGCAACCTCCAAGTCCTGAGGCACATTCCCTGAAACAGGGGTTTCCAGGTTCAGCCTTTTAGATGATCTAGTTCTAGGCCTGTTCGAGGTGGAGGTGAAAGGGGTGGGGCAGAGGTGGGGGGATGACAGGGGGAGCCGAGAAGGAAGGTAGAGGGGAAGTAGCCGTGGTGAAGGGTATAGAGGGAGTGGTATCCACGGCGGTGGTGGGGAAAGAAGGAACAGAGATGGGGGAGACAGGGAAGCCATGAAGCTTGAGAAGGCACAATTTATGCAACAAGAAAATGAGCCCTTGATGCAACGGGACCGCTCGAGCATGTTTTTGAAACTCCAAGATGGAGCACTCAAGAGAGTTAAGTAAATAATGAGGGAAACATACCGTGTAGTTCTGCGGAAGTGGTTGAGAAACACGAGATGCTTTAAGGGCACTGTGACAAATCTCCCCTCTAGAGAAATGTATCTCACCATCATACGGGTGACCTCATCGAAAGGCAGAGGGATAGAGTTGACTTGTAGACCCACCATGACAAAAACTAGTTTCTCATTTCCCTCCACAAATTTCCTCTCCTCAGCCGGCCTGTCAATTCTTTTATTGAAAAATCGGTACCCATCCATTCCCAGGCCAGTAGCTTCGCGATTAACTCTTCATTGATCAAAACTTTCTATCCTCCATACTCGACTTTACGGTCTTTCCAGTCCTTCATGAACTGAATGGAGATGTTTTGGTCGTGACCCTGTATCTTCTCAATGAAATTAGTGATGCCTCCCTGGTTGAGAAGATTCCAAAGCTCTTCATTATTTTTCCACTCCGGGTCCGCACTGGGCTCAATCTGGCATGGGATTCCTCCCATTTTCACTGGTTTTAAATAAATGACAGTGTAAAATTCAAAATAACTTTAAGAAATTTGACAAAACCCATAGTTATGCCTTGCTCTATTTTTTCTCACGCTATGGGAAAAATGCATAGTATAATCTATTCTTTGTCGTGGAACTTCCCACAAATGACTCGCATTATTGCTGATCTCGACCCTATGAGTTCCCGTATGCATGAGCATCGTATCCTTTGAAATCCACTCCAGGATCATCATCACCTTACCACAAACTTGAGAATCTGTAAAACATTGTTTAATAGCTATTATAGGCATAATATTTCCCACATGTGTAGCTTTAATCTTAAGAGAAAACCACTTTAAATCATCATTATACTTCATATAACCTTAAATGCCCATCAATATCTATTTAAGCACTTGATTTAAACTTATCCGCATGTGTGCAAGTCTTATTCATAAAGACCCCCTCCCAATACTCATTAATTTTATCCCAAATTTGTATGCCCATAAGTATCCGCTTGTATGCTATTTTGAATCTACTCAGGGATGTGATCACTATTATCCCATATAATGTGATTAACATTTATGCCATAGTTAGCCAATGCATCTGCCACCTTGTTACCCTCCCGGTAGGTATGCTTGATCTGAATATTATTGAAGGTTTGGAAAATACTTATGGACTCCAAGATGAAGTCTTTGATGTTCCAACTTGGGGCGAACACTGATTAAGATGATTGATTATATTGAGTGAGTCTCCTTCCAGAATGAGATTTTGGATGTTATGAGTCTGAGCAATTCTAAGGCCCCATAAAGTAGATAATGCTTCAGCAAAATGATTAGTTTGTATTCCCATTTTACCAGCATAAGCAGCCACCAAACTACCTTTATGATCCCTGATCACTCCTCCCCCACTGCAATTCCAGGGTTACCCTTAGAGGCCCCATCAAAGTTCAGCTTATACCAGTTAAGATCTGGAGGATGCCAGTGTATCAAAGATCTATCAATATTGTTACCTAAAATATTTCGAGATACTATCAGCTCCAATCTACCATTGGGACAAGATATGCTCTTCATTTACTGGGTAACTCTTGTTCTTGGGGGTTTAAATTTAGCAATATTCTCTTTAATAGCATTAGAAATTTTCCCAATGCTGAGCTTATAATTTTGTTTACTATTTCTAAAGATAATGTCATTTCTATCTTTCCATATCCTCCAAATAATATGAGGCATTACCAAATTCCAAAGCCTTCTCATGACGCAATTTTTGTAGGGTGGGCTCCATTGTGTCCAGAGCTGACTGAAATCCCTTGGAACCACCTAGGAAGCTTTAAAATCAGAAAGGGAAAAACTCTACATTTTGGTAGCATACTCACAATGGATGAGCAAATGACTTATATCCTTAGAGTCTTTTTTACACAAATGACACCTATTAGGCATTATAAAACCTTTTCTTATCAGGTTGTCAGTGGTAAGAATTCTACCCCTGAGAGAAAGCCAAAAGAAAAAGTTAATTTTAGGTGTTAGCTCCTTCATCCAAATTCTATTCCAATTAAACTCAGATTGATTATTGTCAAAGAAAGTATTATAGCCAGCTTTAACAGAGTAGTTCCCATCAATAGAACTACTCTAGACCAACTCATCCTTAACTTTGAGCTGACTTAAGGGGATAAGGTCCAATTGATCTTGCAGGGAGGAAATAATCTGGGTCAGATCGTCTCTATCCACAGTGAGTTTTTTCCATTTCTTCTTGTTGCCCATTCTGACAATATAATCCTTGATTCTAGTGCCATACTTGCTTTCAATGATGTCTTTTACTGCTCCAAATCTGTCCATGAGGCTGCCATTAAACCAGTTATCTTCCTAGAATTTTATATCACTACCATCTCCCACTTTCCACTTACTTCCTTGTTTTATGAAATTTCTACTCTTCACTAAGTTATTCCAAAAGATGGAACCATAAGGAAGATGCTTGTCTTGAAGAAAGAAGAAACAACTTGTTGATTAAGGTATTTAGCCTTAATTAAATCTATCCAGGGTTGCTTCTCAGTTAGCATTCTCAAGCCCATTTTTACAATAAGAGCCTCATTCATTTTCTTGATGTCTTTTATGCCCAGGCCTCCTATAGATTTTGGAGTATAAACCTTATCCCAGAGCAACTAAATGGTATTTAAACTTCTCCTCCATGCCTTGCCATAAGAAGTTTTTTTGATCCTCTCAATTTTTTTCTCGAAGGTAGCAGGGGATCTTATATAGAGACATTATATAGATAGGCGGAGTTTTGCAGAGTGCTTTTGATGAGCAGGCATTTACTAGCACTAGAAAGAATGGCTCCTTTCCATCTAGCCATTTTTTTTTGAAATCTCTCCAAAAATCATTCCACACCTTGGTAGAAACTTTTTTAGTGCCCAGAGGGAGTCCTAAGTAAGTGGCTGGAAGCGCACTTATTTGACATCCCAGAATTTTTGCAATTTTCAGTTGTCTTTCCTCAGGCATATTGAAGAAGAATATGGAGCTTTTTTCATAATTTATCTCTTGCCCGAAGCTGACTTCATAAAGTTTGAAGCGACTTCATAAAGTTTCAGAATAGCTTTGATAGCCTGAGTTTCAAGGATAGATGCCATTAAGAGAAGAATTGTATCATCCACAAATTGCTGATGAGAAGCTGCGTGACTAATGGAAGTGGGCTTTGATCCTATCAAGAGACCATCAATAATTGCTTGACCAATTGTTCAACTAAGAATGTCTGCCATAAGAATGAAGAGTAGGGGGATATTGGGTCCCCTTGTCTTAGTCCTCTACTACTTGTGAAGAATCCCACCGGCTCACCATTAACCACTACTGAGAATCTGACCATAGTGATGCAAGCCTTAATAATTTTTTCCTAATTTAGCAGGGAAGCCAAATTTAATTAAAACTCTGTCTAAAAAAGCCCAAGAGACCTTATCAAAGGCTTTATTCATATCAAGCTTAAGGACCATATTCACTTTTTTGTTATTATCCATAGAGTGTATGGTTTCATGCACCATAATCACTCCATCTTGGATAATCCTGCCTTTAATGAATCCACTCTGCTACCTTGAGATTAAATCATTCATAATAAATTGAAGCCTGGTAGCAATGATTTTGGTGAAAATTCTATAGATAGCATTCACAAGGCTGATAGGTCTGAAATCTTTGAATTCCTTAGCATCCATTTTTTTGGAGCAAGCACAATGTGGGTGTTATTCATCTCTTTCAAAAGGTTTCCAGTTCTATAGAATTCATTCACTACTCTGAGAAGATCATCCGAGCATATTTCCCAAAATTTCTGAATTTTTTTATAGAAAATCCATCCAGGCCCAGAGCCTTGTCGCCTTCTAAAGTAAACACAACTTTTTACAGTTCTTCAAGTGTGACAACTTTAGTGATATCTTTAAATCTCTGTTCCTCAATTTTTTTATGGGGAATATCCTCCGACATGAAAGAAATTGCCTCTTCGGTAATGATACTCCTCTCATTAAGAAGTTTTTTATAAAAATTGAGAGCTTCCTCTTTAATGCTGTTGGGATCTTTTATAACAATGCCATTACTTTTAGTGACTTCCATAATCCTATTACAAGCTCTGTGCTTCAAAGTAGTCATATGAAAAAACTTTGTATTTCTATCTCCTTCTTTAAGCGAGATAGCCCTAGATTTTAGTCTCCATAAGGATTCTTCTCTACTGCAGATCGTATGCAGCTCTGCAAGAATGTTTTTTTCCTCAGTTTGGTCTTCAAAAGATCTCCCCATTGTATTCATTTTGATTTCCAGATCTTGGAGCTTCTACTTTAACTTCTTTTTTTTTTCAAACACATTACCAAAAACTCTTTTATTCCAAGTTTTAACTTGTTTTTTGACATTTTTGAGCTTCTGAGTCAATCTATATTGAGCAGTGCCTTCACCATTCCAAACCCACCATTCTTTAATTTTTGTCATAAATGTCATCATGTTCCATCCACATCTTTTCAAATTTGAATGAGCTTCTGCTGGGCTTAGTCCAATTGAGAAGATTTAAGGCAATCGGATTGTGATCCGATCCAATTCTGGGAAGTGAAGAGAGATGGAAGTCCTGATTGAGAATCCAACTAGCAAAAATCAGGGCTCTATCTAGTCTAACTTGGATAAGATCTTTTCCCAACCTTCTGTTGTTCCAAGTGTATTTATTTCCATGGAGATCCACATCCAAGAGATTGAGATCAGCAACAAAATCAGCAAACTCCTCCATACCTGTGGAAAAGTTGGAGATTCCTCCATATTTTTCACCTGGGTTTAGAGGAGGATTAAAATCCCCATGATATGATAGTTGGCTGTAGTATGTCGGGTTCTAAAGATCTTAAGATCGAGTCTAGAGTTTACGTCTCCCACTAACCGTATTACGGGCATAGATATTAGAAAGGATCCATTCACTATTGTTCTCAATAGCATGAAATTTAATAGCAAGATGATTAGTGCTAGCATTAAGAATCATACCAAAGGCAGCTTTATTTTATCCCAAAGAGTACTAGACCTCCGAGGCTCCCCGAGAGTCCACCACACCATATCGAGTTTTCCCAATTTTTTTATTGGTTTCAAGGATCTTAGCTTTCATCTTAGTTTCCTGCAACATAAAAATACTAGGACTACTAGATTCCCATAACTCCTTAATGATTCTCTATTTGGAGTTTCCGTTTAGACCTCGGATGTTCCAAGAGATAATCTTCATTAAATAGGAATGGGAGCTGGTATTTCCTGATGGTTCAATTGACATTGAGTTCCATCTGCAATGTCTCTCTCTGTTCTCTTGGATCTAAGAGTTTTCTTTGAGGGTCTTCCTCTTTTAGAACTACTTCTAAAATCTACCAGTCTTCTAGCAAAAGATCTAGTAGTTCTAGATGTTGAAGTTTCCCAATTGTCAAGTTTCTTTTTCTTTTCACTATATAGTGACTGGGATCATTTCAAATCCTTTCATTCTCTCTCTTTTTTTTGAAATGACCTCTCTGAATTCAGAAGTAAGTTCCTCTTCTTCTTTTACCGATGTTACTTCTCCCTCCTCTTTCTCTTTTTGTTTAATATCAATCAAGTGCATATCTGCTGATCTGTTGCTGAAGCAAGGAGGCAGATCTGCAGATCTGTTGCTGAAATAAGAGTTTCCTCTTGTGTTTGATATTTTACTTACGTCCCTTGGAGTGTGTAATGCTTCTTCTGAACTCATGTTGTTCTTTTCCAACACTTCCTCAATGAAGTCTAGAGAATTATCTATCTCAACTTCCTTAGTGTCATTTGGGCTCTTAGCTAGATCCTTGGGACTGATATTCACCTTTACAGTTCCTTCTTGTTCATCCACCTCCAGAGTCACCTTTACTAGATTTTGCATTTCTAAGTATTATTTATTTCTAATTGGTGCTCCATGCAACACTATCGCTGGGGTTTTAGGACGCTAGACCGGGTGTTTCCTTATTGAAGTTCTGAAACCCCCTTTTTTTCCTTTTTATTGTAGTTCAGCTCAGGTTGGTTAGGGGCTTTTTCCTCTCTCCGGATTTCACTGTCTAGCACCCTATTTTCTTTTGTCATTTCTAAATCACCCTTATGTTGTTCTTTCTTTTTGAGTTTATCTTCCTCTGTGGAGATCTCCTTATTAGGACATTTTTGGAAAAATGTCCTATACGATGACATTGCTTACATCTTAAATGGAAGGTTTCAAATTCAATTTTTTGAGTCCACATTCCATACTTAGATTTTAATATGATGTGCTCTGGTAACTCCTGCTCCATTTCCGAAGAGATGCAGAATCGAGAAAAGCAATTCTAGATCTGTTTCTCATGGGTCCGTCCAGCCTGATCGGAGCACCTATGGATTTAGCAATGTTTAGCAAGATTTCATCATCCCAGAATTGTAACGGTAGCCTAGGGAGTCTACACCAGATTGGAATGGTGTTAATATTTTCAGTGTTCGGGTCGAATCCTGGATACCATTTTTTCAAAAATAGGCCCATATTTCCCAGCCACCACGGCCCTCCCAGAAGCACCGATTCCAAATCAGACTACTGATTAAATTTTTCTAAAAAAAAACCCCGTGGCATGATGGTAATACTCAGATCTCCCTTAGGTTTCCACTTTCTAATAGCCCATTTTCTAATAAAATCAATATTAGGTCTGGAGCCTAGAAACTTACCAACAAGAGAGAGATTCACTTTGTCCAAAGCCCTATTCACGCATCCATCTGGGACCATTAGACAGGTAGCACCTTCATTGTTCTTTTCCCACGTGAACTGTCCTCTTACAACCGATTGTGGACCCACTTTACTGTTAGGGTTTTGAAGAATCTTGTTCCAAGCCAAAGGTGTGGATCCCAGCGTGTCCACCTTTTCCGTTGCAGCTTTTCAACCGTCTGATTCTTGTCAGTAAGCAACCTCTCTTCAGCTATTATTGGCCTAGAATCGCAGACACTTTGCAGCCAAAACAACGGAAACCACACTGACTGTACTTCCATTGCTATCTCCATCACTCGCTATCTCCATGTTTCTTCATTTTGATATACCTTATGGAAAAATGAAAGAAATATGATATTGGGTTTAAATTATCCTTCAATAAATCATGAAATGGTTGTGATTTTTTTGATAAAATTATCATACAATTGTTGTATTTAAAGTAAGTTTATAAATTGAAATTATTGCATTTCAAGTTCATCTTTTGTTCAATGGTAGAATCATGAGGATGTGATATTATTTACAAGTTGTAGTTCTGGTTATTCTAAATTTTTAGCAAAATGTAGTAAGGTTTATCTCATCTACACTTAGTCAAATATCATAGAAATATCATATTAAAAAAGCGTGAATAAAGCTTTCTCAATGAGGAAAAGCATATATTTTTATTCGATTTCAGCCTTTATATTTTGGTGATAATAACACACACACACACACACACACACACACACACACACACACACACACACACACACACACACACACACACACACACACACACACACACACACAATTTACAAAAATGTATTTCAACTAAAGAAATTAGAACACTTATGTTGAATCTAGGTATTATCAAAATGGATTTAAAAAACTTAGAGTAAATAAGTTAGAAAAATTATTATAAGTTAGAAAACTTATTATAAAGGTGTTGTATAAAAGAATGTGAGGAAAATTTAGAAATTTAAATCAAATGATCATGGCCATGGAAGTGGTTAGGTATATATGTACAAAAAAACATGGCACTCTCTACCCTCTATGCCATATATTGGGCCATACGACCTTCACTTTATGCAGTCACCCTTTTTGGGCCTTCCAACAAGACGACCAACACACACACACACACACACTCACATACTTGATATACTGCTTCAATAAAAAAGGAAGATTGTTTTTAATCTTACCTTGGTTATGAGCTCTTAATAAAATACAATACCAATACAAAAACTTGTAGATCCTTTAGATTCGGACCTAGAAGAGGGAATGAAAACCATAAATTTGAAACCTTGGTAAAATAATCACTGTGAGAAAACCAGAGTTGCATATGCAAATATCTATGGAGTGGATATTCATCCATTTAATCTCTTCTTCCTTAAAGCTTTCCACGAGTTCTCCTTCCCTGCACAAAAAAGGAAAATACAAAGGAAAAAAAAACTAGGGCATTCGGTGAAGGAGATGAATAAAAATGAATAATAAGATTTTAGGTTTGATATTATATCCTCTTAAGTTTTCAAATTTTAGGGTTTATGCTCTCACGATGGAGATCTGTTTAATCTTAGTGCTCTTATTTAATTTTAAATTGAATTAAGTTATTTGGGTGTAAATTTTAATGGGGTTTATTTACATGCTTTATTTGGGGACCTTGGTTAATAAGTTAAATATTATAACGACATGTATTATTTAATTAAATCTTATAGTATTATTTGTGGAATAAATTCAAAGGCATGGGTCCATTTCGGAGAAGAAATGGGACCCATGACCATTTTATATATTTTTGGCTTTCCGCAAAACCTTTACATACATACATACATACATACATACACACACACACACAATGTTTTTTAATTGTTCTCAAAATGGTTGCTATCTTGGCCGTAAATTATTTTAATCTCGTAATCACTTTTCTCGTGTGATAAGTTTATCACTAGTGGGGTACTTTTACCTTACCACCATCATGATAGATTTATCGTCGATGCTTATAAAAATAATTGTAATTCGTATAACTTGTGGGAGCGGAGTTAATATGAATTCTTGTCTGAATGGTCGTTAATGCAATGATGTATTAACTATGCAAAAATTATTATAATTCTCATTTTCGTTTGAGATTACAGTTTGGAGCCACTTCACCGTATGTGTGACTTAGTCACGTTACTTTTTATGGGTAATTATAATCATCATATAAGTAATTTAAAAAAATATTACCACCTTTATTATTATTATTATTATTATTTTTTCATTTTTGATCGAAACTCTTGGTTGTATTTTTTTAGTTTTGGAACTCGTGTTGAGTGGGTCGCAATGTATAAGTTTACTACCTAAACAATTGAATTTTTAAGGTCCCTTCTTTCATTTACAATTTTCTTGTGTGAAATAGCTTGATCATTCAATTTCAACATTTATTATTATTTTAATTAAAATAATCACTATCCAATCCTTATTATTTACTCCATAAATTACTTTGGGTTTTCCATTATCGACCCTCTTTCACCTTTCTATTGATATTTTATGTTCTTGTATTGTTTAATGAAAACATGTATGCTTTTTTTTGATCCATAAACAAGGGGTGACATGTCCCTTTCTTGATTGTATTAATAAAACCCAAGAAGATATATATATATATCCGAAAACACAAGTTATAATTTTCAAACTTTAACCGTTCACAAGGATCTTGGAACTCAACATCAATTTTATGGATTTTAAAACTCCAAAATTGATTAATTCCTTGATTTAATTATGCACCTCAATCTGATTTTTAGTCACAAAATTGAAATGTGCATTCACTTATTCTATTGTGGATTATGGATACTGAAATTCTACTTAAGTCCATTTTCTCGTTTTACAATGATTGCTTAATCAAACTAAAAAAATACATACTAATTTTATCTAATCAAAAGCTTCATCAAAACTGAAATAAACATCCACAAAACAAAAATTGATAACTCGAGTTCATCCGTAGGGTACATCTATGGATTCAAGAATGTGAATCGATCTATCCAATAAAGTATAATTACCCTTTAATAATGAAAAATAGATCACTGTCACCTACAAATGGGCTGATATAAGACTTGAAGAACTATGTAATGTACTAAATCGCTCACAAATCCATCTGTGGCCCCTACAAAAGATCTTCTTGCAATGTGACCCCTCATAATCGTGCTAGAAAAACACCTACAAATGGATATTTTTAAACATTACGTGAAAACAATTATATATTTAGATTCCTAATCAAATTATGAACACTTTTAAATTTTACTCCATGTCTTGGTTCGACCTTTAAGCGCTCCAAATTTAAGGGTTTCAAAAACTGCTCCTAGCTTCCTATTACACAACCATATCTCAAATCTCTTTAAATAACATAGAGCTCGTTTCATAACCAAACCAAGCCACCAAAGCGGGTTTTTCTAAGTGATGTAATTTGGATATGGGTCATGGGTTCGAGTCCACAGGATTCCTTTTTGTCTGGACCACTTTGCCACATTAGTGGGGTAAATCCCACATTGAGCGGGAAAAGCTGAGTTTGGTGTTTAAATATAGCCAGACTTGCTAGGTATTACATGGATTTTACCACATTTGTAGCCCTTTTTAAGGCTCCACAATGTTTAAAACTCCCCAAGATGAGTTATGTGTGGAATGTTTGATCGCCCCATGTAGGCCGAGCCATCCATTGTGTCTTTGGAATACATCGTGGCACCGAGTCATTGGGCTCCGTGTATTGTTGAACTACCCTTGCCTTGGAATATGTATTGAATGTTATCCAGAAAATGTACTCACCAAGATATAAGGACTTCCCATTGGGCTGAGTCGTTAATATGATCCTTTGATTTTGTAGGTTATATTGTGGATATGTATATCGGTTCCACCATATAGTTTAAACCACCCGAACAACTTGGAATATAATGTGATCAACTCGGTGGGGAGTTTATCACCCCACCGAGCTAATAGATAGCTCAATCGAGCCGTGTGTACACAATTTAATAGACTGTAATGCACAATTCATATCTCTATTAAAAAGAGTCCCACATTGGAGGAGTTAGAAAAATATGTGGCATATATAATCGAAATTGCGATATCGATAATATGAAAAAGGCGGCAAAGGCACCCCTCCTACAAAAGAGTGTGCCAAACCTAATCGAGAGTCCATGGCCAAAACATAGTGTGGAACACTAAATTTTTCATGTTTCAAAGACCGAAGGTGATATAAACAAAAAATTTAACCTTTTTCACCTTTTTCCAAATGCCATGTGTCACACATAACTCGCCAGTTGACCATTTTGAACCGTTTTCAAACCAAATCTTTGACCTGTGATATCTTCGCATCTAGACTCCGTTCCTAGAGTTCTACATACCGTCGGAAAGGTCTTAGAATTCTCTACAATGTGGTCATGGTTTAGGGAATTTTAGGGAACTTTGAACAACCATAAAATACTCCAAACCACTCCTCCCAACCGAGAAGGAATTTTGTCCACAAATAGCTGTTTATCAACCCACAAAACATGCTATCTCTTCCTGCAATTACACAAACACATATAGGAACCTGAAAAATAATTATAGGTTAATCAAATGAAAATATTTGATTAGATAGTCACATAATAAATAATATAATAACACCCAATTAAGCTATTGTTCAATTGATACACTACAACCCTATCAACTCTCCACACAATTGTGAACTATTAAATCCATTGAAATGCCATAAAAAAACTCATAAGATAATAACACCCATTCTATCGTAGAAAGCTAGTGTTTAACTATCACTTTGTGATACGAACAATTACTTAAGTTACAATTCCATAAAAATAGCTCAAGATAAAAGAAATCTACACTCCGCCCTAATTAGGCTAGTGTCCATTGTCTATCCGAAGTCAGAAAAGCGTAAATATTCACTATCTAGAATAAATTAGACCATCAACACCCTAAAATAGATATAGTAAAAAATTGAATCCACGTGAATCTTCCAATTCTATCCATACATACTTGAACTCTAAAAGGATAGATCAAACTATATTCTTTCCCATATTGGTGAACTACTAATTCAGTAAATGATCACTAGGAAATAAATACCTACACACTAGTTTTTTAGTGCAAATAATGTACACATCAATTGTAACCACATCAGTAGTTACAAATAAATTCCCTAAAAATAAGGGTCATCATGAATGTGCAATTACCATGTATAGACACAACATATTTGTATATTACCTACAAAATCAAAAAGGTGTCACAGACTTGCACAATGACATTTAACAATAGTAACTTAAAATGCATTCCAAAATTAGACATCATTCCCATGTCCACCGAACTACATACAATGCTTCTAAAAATATAAAATGGTATTTTTTATCCTTAAAATGTAAGAAGTTAAATCTGAGTATTTTAAACCTTTCTCCCAGATCCTCTTACAGTGACCCCAATTTTCCAATTTCAAAGTAATTAAAACCATGTGAATTCTCCTTTCAAAATAAACCAGAAATCCACAAATTATTCTGAAAATTTTTACATGCTATCAACAAATAATGCTATGCCAAAAAAACTTATCCAACTCACATGAGTTTACATTCTGAGTTTCAAAATAGAAAGGACTCATAAGTGGTTCAAGTGCAGAAAAATTAGAGGTTGATTCAAAATTGGTGGTTTAAAAACTTCTTTTAACTTAAACTCCAACTTATTCTTACCATGCTCTAGATGGTTGGTTGGATGAAGTTTCTAACAATTTACAACCTCATGCCCACTCATCTAACAATGAGTGCAATAATTCCTCCTTGTTCTCCTGCTTCCAAGGTGAGGAATACTATTTACCATTTCTCACCAAAGTAGCTACGAGAGTGGTTTTCATCTCATCTATAAAATCTACAACTTCCCATAGTGCACATGTACCTATTCACATTGAGCTAATCGCACAAACTAAAACAATCACACTATTAATTAGATTTACTTTAAGCAAAATATTAAGCTAAATCAGCTTTGATACCAAAACATGATCTGAAAACACAAGTTATAATATTCAAACTTTAACCGTTTACAAGAATTTTGGATCTCAACATCAATTTTACAGATTTTAAAACTCTAAAACTGATTAATTCCTTGATTTAATTACGCACCTATATCTAATTTTTAGTCACAACATTGAAATGTTCATTCACTTATTCTGTTGTGGATTATGGATACTAAATTCTACTTAAGTCCATTTTCCTGTTTTACGATGATTGTTTAATCAAATTAATAAAAATCCATATTACTAATTTTATTTGATCAAAAGCTTCATCAAAACTGAAATAAACATCCACAAAAAAAAAATTGATAGTGGATTTTACCCATAGGCTACATCTCTAGATTCACAAATGTGAATCAATCTATTAAATTCAAATGAAATACAATTTCTCTTCAATAATGAAAAATAGATCACTTTGTCACCCGAAAAATGGGCTGATATCAAACCTAAAGAACTTTGCATTTCACCATAAACTATTCACAAGTCCATCCATGGCCCCTATAGTGTCTTCACAATGTGATCCCCCAATTTGTGCCATAAAAACAACTAAAAAAGGATATTTTTAAATGTTATGTGAACAAAACTACATATTTCGATTCCTCATGAAATTATGAACACTTTTAATTTTTACTCCATGATCTGGTTTGGCCTCTAAGTGCTCTAAATTCAAGGATTTCCAAAATCGCTCCTAGTGCCTATTACACGCACTGTCTCAAATCTCTTTAAATAACACAAAGCTCATTTCATAAGCTGAACGAGCCATTAGGTGAGTTGGTTGGAGCGATGTGATTTGGACCCTTTGGGTTGTGGGAGTCTGCAGAGACTTCCTTTTCAACGGGACCACTTTACCACATCGGTGGGATAAATCCCACATTGAGCGTGGAAAAGTCGGTTCGGGCTTTGTAAATATAGCTAGGTCCGCCTGGGTATTACTTGTTGGGAATTCGGGACTATGGAATAGTGCTATGATTTAATAACAAACAAAATCATGCACACATGATCTAAACAATTCCCCAAAATCTACAGCAGTGGAAGTATAAACTAGAATAATCCAAATCAAGACAAAGTACACACACATAACACAACATGTACCATGGTTCACCCAATGTGGGCTACATCCACCAAAGATAGAGATATTATATATATAATATAATAAGAGTTCAAACTAACTCATCAATACAAGAGTATAATGCATCTCTACAAGAGTATCTCATCTCCTCTAGATCTCTAAACAAATCTCCATGAGTGCACTACAACCGTGCCTCTAAACACCACCGTAAGATCTCACATAACCAGAACTATTGCATCTCTAAAAGGCTACCAAGTTCTTTTGGATCTACAAACAAGACCTTTCACATGGGTCTACCATATGTGCAACCATAACTGTGCACCAAGAAGTAAGTTTGTCTCTCCATCACTGCATAACCTATGTAAACATGAAGACAACCTCCTCTACAATATCTAGATCTACATGGATCAACAATACAATATGATCTCATGGATCTACAATACAATATCTCACAACAACTTGTGGATCTAACAATATAAGACTAGATCTACATAGATCTATAATACAAGATCTCACTAACATGTGGATCTATAAGAAGAAACTCTATGTGCTTTGCATACTATGCAAGCCATTACAATGAGACAATAACTATACAAAGGAAATACAGTAGAAGACATTACCCTCTTCTCACCATTTAGATGTACCTGCTATTTCCTTCTATCCAGCTCCTCTCCATGGAGACTCTGTCTTCATGTAACATGTTCTTTCTTTCTCTTCTTCTTCTTCTTCATCCTCTCAATCTAGGAGAATCAAGGATCTAATTCAATCCTTCTCTTAATTCACCTTCTAAACCCTAGCTTTCATGCTTATATAGTCGTTTATAAAATTAGGGCACTTATCCATGTAATTACAATCAATAAATATTATTTAATGCTTAAAATATATCTAATTCTCGAGAGTTAATTAAAACACTCCCGCATAGGAAACCAACGTCAGTTCGCCCTAACCAACGGTGGTTCATCTACTTACCAATGGTGGTTCTTATACTGACTGATGGTAGTTCTTATGTTGACCAACATCGGTTACACCTTGACCGAATAATGGTTACTATTAGAACCAGTAACATGTAAAAGTAAGTTATTTGTGAAGCAATTCAACTCCACAATCCTAACAATCTCCCACTTGGAGATAAATTTTTGAACCTTTCTACCTATACCTGTACATCACCATCATCTACACACCATGAAGACCATCTATTCTTTCCTTCAACAATTATCTCAAAAAATAAAACCATGAAGATCAAACCATCTTCTCAAACCAAGAAGATAAAAACATGACTTACCAAAGACCTGCACGAAGCTACTACACGATTTGTGATAACCGAGCTAACCATACATCAAGCTGCCACTAAATCATTAAACCAAGCCTCTCATATAACCAAGCCATCATGAATAACACACCTATAAGAGCTCCCACTCAAACTGATGTAAATTGAGCGACAGGGGCGGATGCGTGAATATCTTTATTAAACTCAATCAACCAGGTACAATGGAATGAGCTGCAATACTTATAGGTATTGTACAACTGAATATAAACAAAAGAGGAGTTGCAACAATGCAACAACCAATACAATAGCTTCCAATATTACATCTAGGAAGCACATAATTGTTATAACTACATAACAATTATACCCGTGAAAATAATAAGCCAAATATGGTTGATAAAACCATATAACAAAATACAACAATAATATGGTTTATAATATAACCATTTAACAACATTATTTAATTAATAAAATTAATTAAATAATCAATTTATATTATGCATAATTAATTAACCTAACATTCCCCCCCTTAATTGTGCATTGTCTCAAGAGATGAGGAGAGGAACTCTCTGAACAACTCAAACTTGTCATGTGCAAGTGACTTTGTGAAGATATCTGCCCGTTGTTCAACTGTTGGACAAAATTGAAGTGGATGTTGTGCTTCAACACATGTTCGCATATGAAATGAACCTGTACTTCAATGTGCTTTGTTCTTTCATGAAAAATTGGATTGCAAACAAGTTTGAGAACACCTTCATTGTCAACATACATGGTGGTCGGTTTGTCCTGTGGTATTCCAAGTCCTTCTAGTATGCGACGTAGCCAAATCACTTCACAAATAGCTTCTCCTGCAGAACGATACTCGACTTCTATGGAAGAGTGAGAAATGAAGTGTTGTTTCTTGCTTCCCCATGATATTGGTCTAGATCCCATAAAGAATATAAATCTAGAAGTGTATTTTCTATCGTCAATGTTACCTGCATGATCTGAATCTGAATATCTAGTCAAGAAGTTGTCGTTCTTCTTGTATTCTAGACCAAGATCAACTGATCCTTTAAGATATCTCAAAATGCACCTTGCTGCTTTCCAATGAAAAACTTTGGGTTCTTGCATGAACTTGGATAGATAGCTCACTGCAAAGTTGATATCTAGTCTAGTGTAGGTTAGGTAAATGAGACTCCCAATCAACTACCGATAGAGAGTGGCACTTACCTCAGGAGATGGATCTGAATGAGATAATTGCAATCTATTCTCCATAGGTGTAGAAATTGGTGTGCAATCCATCATCTTGAATTTCTCAAGCGTAGTCTTGGTATATTTCATCTGAGAAATAAATATTCGATTCTCTTTCTTCCAAACTTCCAATCCAAGACAATAGTGCATCAGCCCGAGATTGGTCATGCCGAATGATCAATTAAGATCTTTATTCATTGCGTCGATCATCCTCACTGAACTGCTAGTGATGACTAGATTGTCAACATAGACAACAACAATCACAATCTCCCCCCTTGATTTTTGAGGTAAAGATTGGGATCATATATATTTATAATAAATCCATGTTGTACGAGATGCTCATCGGTCTTGATGTACCATGCCCGGGTGCTTTGTTTGAGGCCATACAAATATTTCCTAAGTCTCGCATACCTTTACTTCTTGACCAAAGCTACATATCCCTTAGGTTGAGTCATGTAGACTTCTTCTTGTAAATATCCATTTAGGAAGACACTTTTTACATCCATCTGATGGACTTTCCATCCAAACTGAGAAGCTAGAGCAAAGATCATCCTAATCATTTTGATCTTAGCTGTGGGAGAAAATGTCTCCTCATAGTCAATGCCTTCTTTTTGTGCATACCCATTTTCTACTAGTATTTCTTTATACTTGTCCACTGTCCCATCTGCTTTGTACTTCATTTTGAATATCCATCTACATATAATGGGTTTCTTCCTTGGTGGAAGATCGATAAGCTGCCAAGTGTTATTTTTCATCACCGATTGATATTCAGAGTCCATGGCATCTTTCTAAGACTTTGACTATAGGGCTTCTTGGACTCGTAGGGGGCTCATCAAACTCAATAAATATACTCATAAAAGCAAATTTAAATTCTTCTCTTGCTTTACTGTGAGTCCATGGTCTAGGGGTGGATGTATCTAGTGGAGCATCCATTTTGCATCTCATACTATGCTAGCACACCACTTGGGCATACGATGAACCTGTTCCCATGAGCCATGGTTCTATCTAATCAACACCACTCATCCCCATTCTCACTTTCATCATCTCGAGGAACATAAGATTCAATTTGTACAACCGGTGAAAAATCTACATCTAGTGAGTTTGGAGGAGGAGACTCTGCTCCTTCTTCTAAAAAAAACTCAACATCTCTGCTAGAGTAGACTTTTCTGGTCTTAGGATCCATCAATCTATACCCAAGAGTCTCTTCATTGTACCCAATGAAGACGAGTTTCTATGACTTCATGTCCAATTTATTTCTATTCTGCTTGGGTATGTGCATGCTTTCTTTGCACCCGAATACTCTAAGGTGTGCAATAGATGGTTTTCATTTTGACCATGCTTCTTGTGGTGTTACTCCTTCAAGAGAAACAGGCACTTTGTTCAATATATACACCGCCTTCTTCACTGTTTCTTCCTAGAATGTCTTTGTAATTCTAGAATCATCGATCATGCATCACACCATTTCCATGATAGTACGATTTATTCTCTCAACAACACCATTCTATTGCGGTGTGTGTGGAGGAGGCATTTGTCGATGAATCCCGTGAGTTTGTAGGTAGTATTTGAACTCATTACTGGTGAATTACCCCCTCAATCTGAGTGGAGAGTTCTGATGTGATGACTAGTTTCATTTTCAATTGCTACTTTGAACTTCTTGAAAGTTTCAAAAGCTTCACTTTTCTTGTGAAGACAAAAAATCCACATTTTCCTTGAATAGTCATCAACACATAGCATGAAGTACTGAAATCCAGAATGACTTGGTTGCATCAGAATGCAAAGATCGATATGAACTAGATCAAGATGACCATGAGCTTGATATGTACTCTTCTGGAATGAAGCTCTGTTTTGTTTTTCTGTTAGACAATGAGGACACTTGTCTGTATCCTTCTGAAGAGATGGTAGCCCATGTACCATATTACGCCGATGAAGTGTCTCGAGATACTTGAAACTTACATGACCAAGTCTCTGATGCCACAATTGTGTTGAGGTAGAGTTCTTAGCCACAAGTGTCTGATCATCTCTGTGGAAAAAATCAAGCTGGAACATGCGTCCCACATTAGAGGCTTTCGCAACTATTTTTGAGCCTCATGATTTATCTCAAATCAAACACGTTTTCTTGCCGGAATGACTATCAAAGTCAATTTTTAGATTGTGATCAAGGAGTTGACTAACTGAAAGTAGATTCTTTGTCAACCCAAGGACATATAAGACATATGAAAGTCTACAGTTGTGTGAACCAAGGGGTAGAGAAATGTTCCCAATCCCCTAAACTGTATATGAAGAATCATCTCCCAATGAAACATGATTTTTTGATGGCATGTCCCTCATTTAAGTAAACTATTCTCTATGGTCATTCATGTGTCGAGTGGCTCCGAATTAACATACCAAACATCACTAGATGACGTGGATGGTTCACTTGATCAAGCAGTGAACAAGTAGTCTTCATTGTCTAACTGTTCTTGTTGCTCAACAATATTTCCTTGTTGATGGGGTCTTATTTTCCAGTTCCCCCTTTTCTGCCCTTGATTACAGGTTAGAATGTCCCTTGTAAGAATATTGTTGTTGAGGTCTAGAGTTGCTAGATGAACCTTTCTTGTAAGTATTATACCAACAATCTTTTAGGTCATGTCCTCTTTTATAGATAGGACATTGCTTCTTCTGTTGTCTGTCCCCTTGATACTGATTTTGGGAATTTTGATAGGAATTAGGTTTTCCTTTACCTATTCATTTCCATTTTTGATGTGAAGAAAGTTCCTACTCTTCTTCATCATCCTTATTGTTCATTGCTTCCTCTTGTTGTAGTAGGTTTACCAATTTGTCAAAACTAACTGTCATATCTGACAAGTTTAGTGTTGTTACAAAAATATGGTATGAAGAAGGGAGTGCTCTTAGAACAATGGGAACGAGATCATCATCTTTGATTGCTTCTCCTAGGGCTAGAAGTGAAGCCCTCAATTCTGCAACTCTTCTTAAGAAAGCTTCTATTTTCTCATTCTGCTTGAACTTCAATGTGTGTAATTGACTTTGCAAATTTAGTATAACATTCTTGTTTTTGGCCTCGTATACTATGTGCTCAACTTATCCCACACTTCTTTGGCTGTTTTGGTATCTCAAATGTGGGGTTACACATTATCGGACACTCCAAACAAGATGATGAGTTTTGCCTTCTGATCTACTTTATCAAACTACCTATGTTGTGTTGTATCAGTAGTTGATCTCATCAGAGTACCATTCACAGTAGGCTAGATCTCTTCAAACTCAAGTTGTGTCTTGATTTTTGTCTTTCATGCAACATAGTTGTTTCCTATAAGTAGTTGTGAATTTGGAAGAAAGAATTTGGGGGCATTGGTGCCCATTTTATAGAAATCACTAACGGGTTTGGGCTCTTATCACTCTGGTATAATGTTTCCGAATCTATATACCATCATCTGATATACCAAACCTTTATATATACGAGCCCTTCCGATATACCCAAGCGGCACGTGGTGAATAAGCTTGCCCTTTCTATATACCCGATAGTACGTGAAAGAGGAATTAACGTATGTGAAAGAATTCAATATGTGGTACCAAGACAATATTGAAAGGGGTCTGTGCAATTATTGACACCTCAAAGAAATATCCTCATACGTGCACGTAACTTTGCTATATACTCGGATAATTTCTCATTCTCGGATTTATGTCATGCAATCATTCATAGACGGATGGGATGGCTCATAGTGTGTGCATTGTGACCTTATTACTCCTCGTTGATTTAAAGGGTCGATGCCCAGATGACGTTGTTACAGCTATATTAGGCATTAAGTGTAGTAGTAGTCATGATGGCACAACTTTACTCGTAAGGGCTTCCTAGAGGCACCGTATATATGGAACGCTGCGAATGAGATCTAGGATCTCGTGAGTGTTTCAGAACAATTTTTATTATTATTTTGTATTACAATTTTGCTAGTTTCTGAGTAGTTACAAAGTTTGCAGTTGACTATGGCAACTTGCAAATTAGTATAATATTCTGAAGTATACCAATTACATTCAAAAATTTTGAAAAATTAAATGACAGGAAAAAGTTTTTTTGTTTTGCGGGCCCTAGTGGCCTCTAGATTCCAATACAACCCAAAATGCAAATAATTGCAAAAACCAGCTGAAAATGTAATTTTTAGCTATCCCCCTTTTGAAAAAGTTACTCGAAATGAAAAAAAAGGCTGAATGGGAGAAATTTTTTTAACCCTAAATTAGGGATTTCCTTGCTAAATTTAGTTAGTTATAAATAAATTTGAATTTTTTGCTAAATTTAACGGTTCCATTAATTTTTTTGCCAAATTTCAAAATTGAAAAACTTGTGTTTTTGGTGTGATTCAAACCATGCACCTCCTACTCCTAAGCTACTTCCAATTATCCAACTTGGCACTATGTGCACTTGGAGTATGAAATGAACAAATTTGTATTTAAAACATTCAAAAAATGACTAACCTTGCAAAATGTGATGTGGCTGGAGTCCCACGTGGCCTGTATACGTGGCAATGCAGATTTAAGGCTTTGTGTGCACACAAGAAAACTAGAACAAGCTCTTTATCTTACCTTCACCACTTTTTATTTGTTTCTTCTCCTTTTTGAGTTATAATCTGCCGTTTTTTTTTGCCTTCATAGATTTGATTTATTTTGTATTGTTTTGATCTCTATTTTTTTTGTAAAAACCACTATTGTTTTTTGAATGTAGGTCGCATCACTTGCTGCAGGGTCGATGTGCAGGTCCCATGCGTGGAGGAGTGCCTCCTTTGTATTTTATTTTGTATTGCTCCTATGCAGGATTACAAGTTTACATGGAGACCCTTAGCCATCGCGCTTGTGCAGGTTTTGGCTTGTATGCAGGTGCATAGAGGTTTATTGCAGGTAGTAGGGTGAGGATGCAGCTCAGCCACTTGCAATGCCTTGCTCCAACACGGTCAGGGTTTATGGTTTTAACACAACACCACAACTCTCCAAAGCTCACTGCTCAACCCGCAATGTAGCTCGCTTCAACTCGGATCAACTCAGATTTGTATTTGAATGGCCCAGTCTTGGTAATGCACAACTCATCTTTAATATCCTGACTCGGTAGATAGCACAATAGACCTCTAAAATTATAAGTGAAACCTCTAATTATAACAGCAATAGTTAGTTTTAGCAGAGATCAAAGGCAACTCTAATATTAGAGGTAAAACCCCTAAATGGGGAATTTTTTTTTTTTTTTAATTTTCTATACCTGCAACAAATTTTTCTTGGTGCTGGGTGCATGAGTGCAAAAAAATTTGTGTTCCAAACACTTGGAATGAACAGGAGGATGTGAGGAGGCAGGGATGGGGCTGGGAGGTTGTAGGAGGCTGCACAGGCTCTTAGATGCTGCAAACGCTTCTCCAAAACTCCTCTATCTCGGATGCTCTCTTTCCACACCTTCAAAGGCTCATAGGTCCAGATTCTCACTCTGGTACCAAACATAAATTGAGCAAGAAGGGTGGAAGCCTGAATATCTTTATTAAACTCAATCAATCAGGTACAATGGAATGAGCTACAATACTTATAGGTATTATACAACTAAATACAAACAAAAGAGGAGTTGCAACAATGCAACAACCAATATAGTAGCTTCCAATATTACATTCGGGAAGCACATAATTGTTATAACTACATAACAATTATACCCATGAAAATAATAAGCCAAATATGGTTGATAAAACCATATAACAAAATACAATAATAATATGGTTTATAATATAACCATTTAACAACATTATTTAATTAATAAAATTAATTAAATAATCAAGTTATATTATGCATAATTAATTAACCTAACAATTGAAGTACTTGAGCTTCAACTGCAACCATAGCCACACCTGTAAAACCAACCATGTTCTCCATCAATATATCCATATCTTCATGCAACCACCAATGTAACTGTCCAAAGACAAGTCAAATTGGAATATGCAAAAGCAAAACAAGATCATGGGTAAAAACAACCTTGAATGAGTTATACATGAAAAAATGGGTGATCAATCCACAAACACATGCATAACCCAAAGAAATCCAAACACTACAATCTGCAAATCTAACCCTACATAAACAACTAGCATGTCCAAGACATTCATCTGTAGATAACATACATATCAAAGAGAAACATAGTAATAAAGTGGAAATAAAAACATCCCCTACTCATGCTCAAGGCATCTAAACCGTGCTCATAGGCATCCATGTGCAAATCAAACATCTGCATCATCATAGACTCACAAAATTGAATCTATCCACATGTATAAACTCACCTATACATCCATCCATATCATCAGGCTCTCTAAAAGTGCCAAGTATCTCACCGAATAACTCCAAAGCAATATATGAATCCTATGCTCATCAATGCCAATAATAATTAACCATGCTAAACCATGTAACTAATACATAGTGCAAATACTAACAAAAGTGTCATCAACATACTACACAAACCAAACCAAGATGAAAGCAAAACAAGGGAACCATCTAAAAATGGTAAATAAGCATTGTTGTCAAACTTGTGACCAAAATGACCATGGTTTCCCCTTACCAACACCGGTCACTTCCTGACCGACCATGGTTACCAGATGACCAAATCCTAACCGACATAGGTCTTTGTAATAGTCGAGTTTTCTCCTTTAACCCTTAAAACAATGAAAAATAGCTCTATCATCTTCACCCATTGAATCTAACCATCAACTGTAATCCCATAGGGATATCAAGGCACCAAAAATAAAATAGAAGTGACATCAGAAAGTAATAAACTCAATATACCTACTAATCCATGATTACCCTCCAAAACCAACTAGTGCCTCTACCACTATGAATAGTAGAAATCTACCCTCACTCTACATGTACATCATGTATCCAATCCTGCAATGCCAACAACCATGGATTTCTCCCACTGAACACAAAATCCCCTACACTGACTCTAACACCAAGCTCAAAAGCTAATATTTCAATGAGAAATAAAATTAGATGAAAGAAAATATAAAATGATTCCCTTCTTATCAAAGAATACTCCTACATCACAAAATTTTGGACTTCTTGTGAAATAGGTGAATCAAGTTCTTTTCATCCTGTGTACTCAACATCTTTCATCACTTGCAATTGTGTCTAACCATGAATTTTCATTGAGGATCTCATCCTTAGACTAGATATCCTTATCCTCAAGATTCCACACAATTGGGAAATAAAATTCAAAAAACACCAAAAAAAAAGATGTAAATCAGTGCACACTATCCAAACATAATATCAGTTGCTCCAAATGAAAGAAATAAAACATGAACCATATAGAGATACCTGACCCAAAGTCTCACTAGACTAACCAAGCCAACTCCGTCCTCTTTCTGATCCAAACATTGAAGTGATCAACACTGTTTCTGCCTGTACACACTATGTAAGAAACATGATCCTCCAAAATAGGACACTGAACCATCCATGCCCTCTTCTACTATAAGAAACCATGTGTAAACTCGTTGTCACAAAGATCGACTATGGTTCATTGACCAGTACTAGTTACCCTCTATGACCGATGT
Source organism: Taxus wallichiana var. yunnanensis (assembly GCA_018340775.1). Classification (NCBI taxonomy): domain Eukaryota; kingdom Viridiplantae; phylum Streptophyta; class Pinopsida; order Cupressales; family Taxaceae; genus Taxus; species Taxus wallichiana. The sequence continues at coordinate 453,236,253 of CM031240.1, forward strand.
CGGTTCCCTAACCGACATCGGTGCTGCTGGAACTAACACAACACCACAAATTGGCATAGGTCACCAAACCAGGTGCCTACTCTAACCAAAGCCGATAGTTGTGTTGAGCCAATCATTTCAAGAAGCACCCAAATCTTACACAAAAACTTAACAACAATAATACATGCAATAAAAATTGCACCAAGATGAAATACATCACCTTACCAGCACCAAGATACTCAACTACATCTTCAACTAAAGAACATGCTTCTCTAATGGAAACCCCATCTTCACATTGTACTAAAATATTCTTCCTCTTTAAAAATCCCATGCATCTAACTACATCAAAGGATGCATAACTACTCCTCTATCTCATTATCGGATCTAGATCTACAATCCCAAACATGCATGTGCAAAAAAATAATAAGCACTGCAATACCAAGATAAAACCATACCTCAATAAATAGATCTGTAATCCGACAAACATTCTTCTCCTCTCCAAGAACTAGGGACACCTCGAGAAAATAAGATACATTCCATGCATCTTTTTAATTCTCCGATATGTGATTTTCTATTTAAAACTAGGTTGCTTAGTAATCGACCACGGTCACCCCCAGTAATAAACCACTGGTTGCCACCTGTAACCAAACATGATCACCTCATACAACCATCGTTACCCTCAGAATCGACCACGGTCACCTTGCCAAACCGGTTGCTACTTAACCGATGCAAGTCACTGTAATTTCTAGAAACCTTACTCTTCCATCTTCCACTTGAGATTGAATCTCTTCCTACAATCTTCTCATCAAGAAAAACAAACCCTACTCTCATACATGTTAGTCAAACCACTAACAAAACCATGAAGCAAACCCTTGCTCTGAAATAACCAAGCTAACCAAGCTCGATACCATTGTTGTTGCTCGATAAGATAACAAACCAGATCGATACCAGTTGTTGGTATCAGATAAGATAACAAACCTGGCTTTGATACCAATTGTTGGGAATTTAGGATTATGAAATAGTGCTATGATTTAATAACAAACAAAATCATGCACACAAGATCTAAAAAATTCCCCAAAATCTACAGTAGTGGAAGTATAAACTAGAATAATCCAAATAAATACAAAGGACACACACATAACATAACATGTACCATGGTTCACCCAATGTGGGCTACGAACACCAAAGATAGAGATCTCATATATATAATATAACAATAGTACAAACCAACTCTTCAATACAAGAGTATAATGCATCTCTCCAAGAGTATCTCCTCTCCTCTAGATCTCTAAATGGATCTCCATGAGTGCACTACAACCGTGCCTCAAAACACCACCAATAAATCTCACATAACCAGAATTACTGCATCTCTGAACTGCTACCAAGTTCTTTGTGGATATGCAAACAAGACCTCTCACATGGGTCTACCATATGTGTAACTATAATCTGTGCACCAAGAAGTAAGTTTGTCTCTCCATCACTACATAACCTGTGCAAACATGAAGACAACCTCCTCTACAATATCTAGATCTACATGGATCAACAATACAATATGATCTCATGGATCTATAATACAAGATCTCACAACAACTTGTGGATCTAACAATATAAGACTAGATCTACATAGATCTATAATACAAGATCTCACCAACATGTGGATCTACAAGAAGAAACTCTATGTGCTTTGCATACTATGCAAGCCATTACAATGAGACAATAACTATACAAAGGAAATACAATAGAAGATGTTACCCTCTTCTCACCATTCAGATGTACTTGCTATTTCCTTCTATCCAGCTCCTCTCCATGGAGACTCTGTCTTCATGTAACCTGTTCTTTCTTTCTCTTCTTCTTCTTCTTCTTCATCCTCTCAATCTAGGAGAATCAAGGATATAATTAAATCCTTCTCTTAATTCACCTTCTAAACCATAGCTTTCATGCTTATATAGTCATTTATAAACTTAGGGCACTTAGCCATGCAATTACAATCAATAGATCTGCTTTAATGCTAAAAATAGATCTAATTCCCGAGAGTTAATTAAAACACTCTCACACAGTAACCGACGTTGGTTTCCCTAATCAATGGTAGTTCATCTACTTTTGACCGACGGTGGTTCTTATGCTCACCGACGGTAGTTTGTATGTTGATGGTGTTGGTTACACCTTGACTAACGCCATCGTTACGTCAAACCAAGAATGTAAAAGCAAGTTATTTGTGAAGTAATTCAACTCCATAATCCTAACAATCTCCCACTTGGAGATAAATTTCTGAACCTTTGTACCTATACCTATACATCACCATCCTCTACACACCGTGAAGACCATCTATTCTTTCCTTCAAAAATTATCTCAAAAAATAAAACCAGGAAGATCAAACCATCTTCTCAAACCAAGAAGATAAAAACATGACTTACCAAAACTTGCATGAAGCTACTACTGATTTGTGATAACCAAGCTATCCATACATCAAGCTCCCATTGAATCATAACACCAAGCCTCTCATGTAACCAAGCCATCATGACTAACACACCTATAAGAGCTCCCACTCAAACTGAAGTATTGAGCTTCAACTGCAACCATAGCCATACCTATAAAACCAACCATGTTCTCCATCCATCTATCCATGTCTTCATGCAACCACCAATGCAACTATCCAAAGACAAGTCAAACTGGAATATGTGAAAGCAAAACAAGATCCTGGGTAAAAACAACCTTGAATGAGTTCTACATGCAACAATGGGTGATCAATCCACAAACACCTGCATAACTCAAAGAAATCCAAACACTACAATCTACAAATCCAACCCTACATAAACAACTAGCATGTCCAAGACATTCATCTGTAGATAACATACCTATCAAGGAGTAACATAGTAATAAGAGGAAATACAAACATCCCCTACTCATGCTCAAGGCATCTAAACCGTGCTCATAGGCATCCATGTGCAAATCAAACATCTAGCATCATCATAGACTCACAAAATTGAATCTATCCACATGTATAAACTCACCTATACATCCATCCATATCATCGGGCTCTCCAGAAGTGCCAAGTCTCTCACCAAATAACTCCAAAGAAATATATGAATCTTGTGCTCATCAATGTCAATAACAAACAACCATGTTAAACCATGCAACTAATACATAGTGTAAATACCAACAAACATGTCATCAACATACTACACAAACCAAACCAAGATGAAAGCAAAACAAGGGCACCATCTAAAAATGGTAAATAAACATTGTTGTCAAACTTGTGACCAAACCGACCATGGTTTCCCTAATCGACAAAGAATCACTTCCTTCGACCACCACGTTAATCCTAAATCCTAACACACCGGTCTCTCAGAATAGCAAATTTTTCTCCTTTAACCCTTAAAACTCTGAAAAATTGCTCTATCATCTTCACCCAGCTGAATCTAACCATCAACTGTAATCCCATAGGGATATCCAGGCACCACAAAATAAAATAGAAGTGACATCACAAAGCAATAAACTCAATATACCTACAAATCCATGACTGCCCTCCAAAACCAACTAGTGCCTCTACCACTCTGAATAGTAGCAATCTCCTCTCACTTTGCATGTGCATCATGTATCCAATCCTGTAATGCCAACAACCATGGCTTGCTCCCACTGAACAAAATCCCATGCACTACCTCTAACACCAAGCTCAAAAGCTAATATGTCAGTGAGAAATAAAACTAGATGAAAGAAAATATAAAATGATTCCCTTCTTATCAAATAATACTCCTACATCACAAAAGTTTGGACTTCTTGTGAAGTAGGTGAATCAAATTATTTTCATCATGTGTACTCAACATATTTCATTACTTGCAATTGTGTCTAACCATGACTTTTCATTGAGGATCTCATCCTTAGACTAGATATCCTTGTCCTCAAGATTCCACACAACCAGGAAATAAAATTCAAACAACACCAAAAACATGGTGTAAATCTATGCACACTATCCAAACATAATATCAGTTGCTCCAAATGAAAGAAATAAAACATGAACCATATAGAGATACCTGACCCAAAGTCTCACTGGACTAACCAAGCCAACTCTATCCTCTTTCTGATCCAAACATTGAAGTGATCAACACAATTTCTACCTGTACACACTGTGTAAGAAACATGATCCTCCAAAAAGACACTTTGAACCATCCATGCCCTCTTCTACTGTAAGAAACCATGTGCAAACTCATTGTCACAGAGACCAACTATGGTTTTTGACTAACCGGTTACCCTCTGTGATTGATGTCGGTTCCTTGACCGACATCGGTGTTGTTGGAACTAACACAATGCCACAAATTGGCATAGGTCACCAAACCAGGTGCCTACTCCAACCAAAGCTGATAGTTGTGTTGAGCTAGTCATTTCAAGAAGCACCCAAATCTTGCACAAAAAATTAACAACAATAATACATGCAATAAAAATTACACCAAGATGAAATACATCACCTTACCAACACCAAGATACTCAACCACATCTTCAACTGAAGAACATGCTTCTCTGATGGAAACCCCGTCTTCATTCTGTGCTGCTATAATATTCTACCTCTCTAAGAAGCCCATGCATCTAACTACACCAAAGGATGCATAATTTCTCCTCTATCTCATTCTTAGATCTAGATCTGCAATCCCAAACATGCATGTGCAACCAAAATAATATAAGCACTACAATACCAAGATAAAACCATACCTCAATAACCGGATCTACAATCTGACCAACATGCTTGTGCCTCCAAGAATTGGGGACACCTCAGAAACAAGATACATTCCATTCATCTTTTTAATTCTTCAGATCTGTGATTTTCTGTTTAAAACTAGGCTTCCCAGTAACTGACCATGGTCACCTCAGAATCGACCACGGTTACCCCAGTGGCCCGACCACAATTATTCTCGCTAACTCCGGTTGCCACTTAACCGACGCGTTGGTCACCGTAATTTAGCAATCTTACTTTTCCATCTTCCACTTGAGATTTAATCTCTTCCCACGATTCTTATCATCGTAAAAAAACAAACCTTGCTCTCATACATGTCAGTCAAACCACTAACAAAACCATGAAGCAAACCCTTGCTCTGAAATAACCAAGCTAACCAAACTAACCAAGCTATGATACTGTTGTTGGTATCGATAAAATAACAAACTAGGATCTAATACCAATTGTTGGTATCAGATAAGATAAAAACCCGGCTCTAATACTAGTTTTTGGGAATTCGGGACTATGGAATAGTGCTATGATTTAATAACAAACAAAATCATGCACATAGGATCTAAACAATTCCCCAAAATCTACAACAGTGGAAGTATAAACTAGAATAATCCAAATCAAGACAAAGTACACACACATAACACATCATGTACCATGGTTCACCCAATGTGGGCTACGTCCACCAAAGATAGAGATCTCATATATATAATACAACAAGAGTACAAACCAACTCTTCAATACAAGAGTATAATGCATCTCTCCAAGAGTATCTCCTCTCCTCCAGATCTCTAAATGGATCTCCATGAGTGCACTACAATTGTGCCTCCAAACACCACCAAAAATCTCACATAACTAGAACTATTGCATCTCTAAACTGCTACCAAGTTCTTTGTGGATCTACAAACAAGACCTCTCACATGGGTCTACCATATGTGCAACCATAACTATGCACCAAGAAGTAAGTTTGTCTCTCCATCATTGCATAACCTGATGCAAACATGAAGACAACCTCCTCTACAATATCTAGATCTACATGGATCAACAATATAATATGATCTCATGGATCTAAAATACAAAATCTCACACCAACTTGTGGATCTAACAATATAAGACTCGATCTACATAGATCTATAATACAAAATATCACCAACATGTGGATCTACAAGAAGAAAATCCATGTGATTTGCATACTATTCAAGCCATTACAATGAGACAATAACTATACAAAGGAAATACAAGAGAAGGCGTTACCCTCTTCTCACCATTTAGATGTACTTGCTTATTTCCTTCATCTAACTCCTCTCCAAGAAGACTCTTGTCTTCATGTAACCTGTTCTTTATTTCTCTTCTTCTTCTTCTTCTTCTTCATCCTATCAATCTAGGAGAATCAAGGATCTAATTAAATCCTTCTCTTAATTCACCTTCTAAACCCTATCTTTCATGCTTACATAGTTGTTTATAAACTTAGGGCACTTAGCCATGCAATTACAATCAATAGATCTTATTTAATGCTAAAAATAGATATAATTCCTAAGAGTTAATTAAAACACTCCTGCAAAGGTAACAGACATCGGTTCCCCCTAACCGACGGCGGTTCATCTGCTGACCAATGGCAGTTCATCTGCTAACATATAAGCGTTCTTATGTCTTTGGCCGATGGCGGTTCTTATGTTGATCGACATCGGTTACACTCTGACGACGCCATTCTTATCGCGAACCAATAACATGTAAAAGAAACTTATTTGTGAAGCAATTCAACTCCATAATCCTAATAATTATGTGGATTTTCCCACATCTGTAATCCTTTTTTTGGGATCCACAATGTTTATAAAGGCTGCCTACCGATTTTTGTGTGGAATGTTTGATCGCCCCATAAGGCCAAGCCATCCATTGTGGCTTTGACTGGGTTGTGACACCAATCGGTGGGCTCCCGTGAATTGTTGAACCACCCTCGCCTTAGACTATGTATTGAATGTTATCTAGCCAATGTGCTCACCCCGATATTAGAACTACCCATTGGGTTGAGTCATTAATAGGATCCTCCGAGTTTGTAGGTTATACTTTGTAGATATGTATATCGGTTCTATCATATATTTTAAACCACCCATAAAACTTGGAATATAATGTGATCAACTCGGTGGGAGTCAGATCACCCCATCGAGCTAATAGATATATCATTTGAGTTGTGCACGAACTTCAATAGACCTCTAATGCACAATTCAACTCTCCAATACAAATAGTCCCACATTGGAGGAGTTAGAAAAATATGTGGCATAAATAATCAAAATTACAATATCAATAATATGAAAAAGGCGACAAAGGAACCCCTCCTATAAAAGAGTGTACCGAACCCGACCTAGGGTCCTTGACCAAAAAATAGTGGGGCCCACTAATTTTTTTCATGCATCGAAAACCAAAGGTGATCTAAACACAAAATTTAACCTTTTTCACCCTTTTACTAAATGTCACGTGTCAACGCATAGCTTGCCAGTTGACCATTTTGAACCGTTTTCAAACCAAATCTTTGACCTGTGATATATTTTGCACCCGGACTCCATTCCTGGATTTTTACATACCATTAAAAAGGTATTAGAACTCTCTAAAATGTGGTCATGGTTTAGGGAAGTTTTGTGAACTTTTAACCACCAAAAAATCCTCTGAGCACATATATAGAGATTTAATTAGTCCATGAGGAATCAAGCCTAAACCAATAGATTATCTCGCTAAATCCATTTTAGTAAACCTACAAGTATACTACTTAAGACGGTAAACATGCTTGCACAATTATAATTAAAATTTGAAGATTCATATACAAAAAATACCACTTTATTTTGGATTCCAGAAAAATTAAGGTCAGAAGAAATTTACATAGGATTCATGCCCACCAATTAGCAACCAGAACAAACAAGATATAGGGGCTCAATAGGGCCCATTCCCATACCATCCTTGTGTAGAGATAGAATTCCAACCACTAAATGTTTATCGCTGACATGAGGATATATGTCTACCCAATGATGAAACATCTATCTTTTCCAACACAATCATATGATCCAAGAATTTATATGCATGTGCCACCTAGGTTTTTAGGGTAAGAAGCCTAGGGACAACTAAAAGAATGGGAACATGAAGGTCATCCAAATATAGATAGGGAAGGGCATAACTAGATGGTGACCCACTCCGTAATGGGCCACAACTTGCTCCATAAACCTAGATAAGACATTAAATTTGGCTTCTAATTCACGAAAAATCCCTATGTGATACCAAGACCTCACAAGAAAACCCACCTCTATGAGAAACCTTGGAGAGAAGAGATGGAGCTCCTAAAATGCCACCCGCAATCCCATGAAATGATATTATTGAATGAAATGTGTAGCAATACACAACACCACTTTCTTATAAGGCACTACATGCATCAAGTTAACCAAAAAACTAAACTAATCTAAAAATTCACTCTAGGAAAGGTTAAAATATTAATGAATTTAGGGATTAGAATGGTTTTTATGGTAGAAAGGACAAAACCTAATCAAGTAATTATGGTGCCCTATCTTACCGCACCTAGTTAGCGAACTCTTTTTATGGCTATCAATTTGTTAATGGTTTCATTACAGCGTTATGCTTAGAGTAAACGAGTCAACCATCATAGATTATGGTAGTTGAATGCTAATTAAAAATTAAAAATTCGCCGCTAGGCATCAACCATAGTTTTCGATGTTTGGTTGCACTTTAGGGTGGTTTTTGAGTAACATTTGGGGTTTTCACAAACTCTAATTAACCTTGTAAATGTCCTACCTTGCTCTGTCGATGTTTCAAAGGTCTCCTTGTATGTCGTGTGTCCCAATTCTTCTCTTAGGCGTCACATAGACGATCATTTCCATTCACTAATGCAAAATAATAGTAATCATAAAATAAAACTTAAATAATTTAGAATATTAAAAATAAAAAAATGTTTTTTAAAATATTTAAACAAAATAAGTCTGTAATGAAATTAAATCAATTCGCCCATAGGCCTTTCTAAAGTGAACTTTCTTGTAATGTGTCATCGCCCTTTTATCTTTTTAATTAATTTATTTCTTTTTAACATTTTATTTTCATCGATATAGATGTTTACAGCAACACAAAACATCTTCATCTCCATACCATGAATGTAAGTCTCGAGGCCTTAACAATGGGTTCTAAATCTCAAAGTTTTTGGTAATTTCACTCGTTGCAAAATCAAATGACCACTCATACTCCCTCTGTCGTTCAAAAACTCATATATTCATCGCAGGATGCAACATAGGGCTGGTGAAACTTTATCTCTCTGTTATTCAAAAAAACATAAAAATGATGTTATTTCTTTTGATTGAAAAGAAAAAAATCGAGGTTTTAGAAACCATTCAATTTGGGTTTTATTGTACATACTGTCGATTTGGTATTCCGGGTTGATCTAGAAAAATATTAATGCAATTCATAAACCCAAGGTTTTTTTCAGTTTTATTTTTTCTGAGGTTCCATTGGCATATCAAAGTTTTATGTAAACTTTATATTAATTCTAGGATGGATTGATGGCTTAACGATTCCCCATCTAAGGTCTTCTCAGTACAGGGTGAGCAGAAGAACTGTTAACAAATCCTATGGAGGTGTCATGTCTAGTGCAACTGTGCGAGAAAGGTAAGCAATCATAGCTATTATCTTATTTGTTTAATTTCTATGGCAATCCATGTGCTTCAAGTTCAAGGTCAGAATTCCTCGTCTGTTTGGAGTAATTTTACGTTTCGATTTGCTTCGATGCATCTCATATTCTTGATTGTGCCATTTTCATTTTGTACTTCTGCAGATTACATCTTATGCGGGAATATTGTTTTCCTTGTGTATTGTTTCTTAAAATCGACGTATTTCCTTAGTATGATTTTCCTTATTTCTTTTATAGTTTTCCCTGCAGTGTTTTTTGGCAGACTCACTAAAAATGTTTTTCTTTTGTTTCTGGAGATGACAAATTTTTATTATGAGGAGTTATTGATTTTCATTCTCTTCAACACTTTTTTTTGTTTATTAGACACCTTCAGCTAAAAGGCCATGATTAGTGCCATATGTTCTATCAAGCTTAAACCACGGTTTATATTAGAATCTATACCAAAAGATATTTATTCTGTCAAAATTTTCTAGTGATTTGCACTTAGGCTTGTAGTATTAATGGTCCACATTATAATAGCAATTTTGACAAAGGGAGTGTGTCCAGCAAAGATTAAATTTTTTCATCCATACTCATGTGCCCCCATAAAATCTCATCGCTAGATCACATGGCATGCTGTATATTTTTGGTGTCTGTTAACCATTACCAAATTGCATGCCATATTTAAAATAAGAAATTACATTTTACAGTAAGTTCCTCCTTTAACTGTCGCTGTTGAATGGGCCTTACATTAATCAGTTGGTGATGTGCAGATTGAGGAAATTGTAGGATTATCCGTGCTTTTCTGTTGAAGAACAAAAGATTGTTAAGAAGGTTTTGAAGATATAGAAGTCCAAGGAAAAGAGCACCAAAAGTTAGATTTGGAAACTATCAGTTCTTTTGGAATGCAATTATTCCTTTAGGCAATTTTATAACCAAATATTTTGTTCATTGTTGAGAACGGTAGTTTTTTTAAGTTTTTCCCAATGTGTAGGTAATTTTTGTTATACTTATCCCTTATCTCAGGGGTTTTAGCTGCCAGCTTTCAATAGATTGAAGCCTAACATGGTTTGTGAATTGTCTACTTTGAACAATTTCCATAATTACATTTAAGAGAAAGTAATTGGAGGCTTTGTAGTATAATGTAAGATAGTTATATTTATTTTTATGTGAATTCAAAAATCATTTTCCATCCTTGATTAATTGCAAGGCAAGGCATCACACAAAGCTCACAAGAAACTCTCAACATTTGTTGGTACAATTCAGACCATTCACCCTCTACATCAGTTTAATCACTAAACAAGTAGATTAGAGATTGGAAAAAGAGGACATGCATTTAATATACATAGTATAAGATTATTTATTATGAAATATTCCACCTACCATCTAGAAATTATATCAACAATACATATGAAAGCCATGAGGAGTAGTTTTTAGTTTTATTTTTCTCTCAAGGGGAAAGTCTTTGTTTGTTTTTGTTGCATTTGTGCTCCAGTTTGTTGTGGTATTTCCATGTTTCTGATGCTCTTTTTGTAAGCTGCTCTATTTTATCTTAAAGGTGTCTTGTATTGTTCTTACTGTTATATCTGGGAGGTAAGACCCTTTATTTTGGTTGTACCAGGTTGTCAAAACAACTTTATCCTTAATTTAAAAATATATTTCTCATAGATGGTTGTCTCTTAAAATTTTACCAATATATGAAAAATTGGAAACTCTACAAAAAGGTATAATCATGCATCACACTATATTTCTTTAATATTGTGAAGTTGCAAGTGCCATGCTAAGGGTGCATGGAAAATGTGAAAACATATAAATACAGAATTTAAAAGAAGTATTTACTCTCCATTAATACTTCACAATTTTTTTTTTTGTAAAATCAAGCAAATCATTGTTTATTATTAAATACCTTTAAATCCACTTCGATGACATAATCTTGTTTTGTAGAATCCAAATTGTCAAGAACACTAATTATTATTATTAACATATTTTCATAAATTCATTCATGATTTATATCATTAAGTGTGTTATTGTTTTGTGCATTATTTATTTTACACTAATAAATATTTTTGTATTCACCTACCACAAGCACTCATGAATGATGTTGCTATGAATAAATGATTAGTTTTCTACATGTAAATCCATTGTCACAAATGAATGAATCAATACATAATAGCTACTTATTTGCTTACAATAAAATTGAATTCATATTTTGATTTAATAAAGTACATATAAAGTACAATTATTAGCAATGTAATACTTCTAATAAATCCTTCGTGTTTCTATCGGCTGCTCATAAGCACCTATGGATGCTTTTTCTAGTAAAAATAAATTGAAAACAAAAAATGGGGAAAAGGAGAGAGCTTAGAAGTGAAGGAGTGGATAAAGGGTGGTTGTGACAGCTTTGTGGAGTTAATGGAGTGGTTGACATGGGGATGGTTGTGTATGGTCAGGCACTTGGGTGAAGATTCCACATGGGAGGACATGAGGGAATTATGAGAGTATATGGTTTGACATTATTCAACTCTCTAAAACATTCAAGAAAATGCAGTGTATTGACAGAATAAAGCTAGACCCTGACAACCTTGGTTGCATTATTTCCCAAGACATGCAAATGAAAATAGGGTCTTAGAAAACATTTCAAAGTGTGTAGGATGTTTGGGTTTCAATTTTATCTCAAGTGGATTCATTAGAAGGTCCTTGAGGTTTGGTACAATACTTTGTTTTGGTAAAAACATGTATGGCTTTCCATAAAAGCATTGTAGACCCTCGTTTCCAAGAAAGCACTTTTGGGGGCTTTGGAACAATGTTTGAAATCTATGAAAGCAAATGAAAATAATCCTTTTTAAAAACTTTATTTAACTATAGATCTGGTCTCATGGAATGTAGGTCTATTTCATTTTGCATTTTATACAAATGTATTGGAGGTTGTGAGGAATAATTTCAATCTCAATCTCACCGCAATGTGTAGAGAGGGTTGGTTGAAGGAGATTTGTTGAAGTTGTGGAGTCAAAATACAAATTAAAGTGACAACTTGTTTTTTCCTATTTTTGGGAGGAATGCATGAACATGGATAAAAATAGTATTTTATTATTAATAGACGCGAGTTGTTATTTTTATGTTTATCTTATTTAAATGTATGTCTTATTTATAAGAGTATTATATTTAGATTACTTGTGGTTGAAGCAAGCTTTTACAAAGAGGTGCACAAGTTATATATATGTGCATGGATTTACTCTTTGGAGTATGAAAAAGAGAGAATTGTATTGTATTCCTTAGGAATGAATAAAGGAGAAGGTTGGCTTATTTCTAGTGGATGTAGCCCAAATTGGGTGAACCACGTTAAATCTTGGGTTTATCTTGTGATTGCATGCTTATTTTATTTATGTTTTAATTCCACTTTTATTGCTCATTTGTATTTTGATCCTAATACATCGTATCAGAGATAAATTGTTTTTTGGTAGAAAAAAATCATAGGAGGGTTTCTTGTTTGAGTGGGAGAAATGGCAAAAGATAAAAAGTTTAGGGTTGAGAAGTTTAATGGCTAGAAATTTTAGTTATGGAATATGAAAGTGGAGGACTACCTATATCAAAAGGATCTTTATCTACCATTGAAAGGGAAAAATATGAAGCCTTCAGCTATGACAAATGTAGAATGAGATGTTATTTATTGGAAGCCATTGGGAACCATACGATTGTACTTGGAAACATCGGTATCTTTCAACATTTCTAAGGACAAGACAACGGTAGAATTGATGACAACATTGGGTAAATTATATGAAAAATCCTCAGTCTCCAACAAGGTATTTCTTGTTAAACATTTGTTTAATATGAAGATGTCAGAAGGTGAGTTAGTAAATGATCATTTGAATGAATTCAACATGGTTACTAATCAATTAAGCTCTGTAGGAGTAAATTTTGATGATGAAGTTAGGGATCTTTTGATTTTTTTCTCATTACACAAAGTCGAATACTTTGGTTATGGTTGTGAGTAATTCTATTTTTGGTTCAAACAATTTAAAGTTTGATGATTTGATTCTTAGTGAAGAGATGAGAAAAAAAAGCACAAGTGAGTCATCCGTAATGCTTTGAGTGTAGAGAAAGGAACAAAACAAAGAGTCTTGGACACTTTGTGGAAGGTCTAAGAAGGGAAGATCTAAATCTAGAAGTAGGATGGTATGTTGGAATTATGGAAAAACATGACATGTAAAGAAAGATTGTTGTTCTTTAAAATTAGGGAAAGATCAACAAGAAGGGAACAAAGAGGAAAACATAACAGTAGTGTGTTACAAGATGCTCTTATTATTTCTTTGAATGTTGTTGGAGCTTGAATTAATCTCTCCCTTATTCGGTTAAGCTTTGCCATTGTTGTCGATATATTTTTCTGCTTTCCCTGTTGAGGTGCGAGTCGATTTGTGGTTTTTCTGTGTATGGTCTATGTCTTTCCTCTTTTTTTTCAGTCGAGGATCATGTCTGAATGTGCATTATCTGGTGGTTTCTTATGGAGAATCCGTTGTGTTTTAAGTTCTGAGTTTGAGGGATTGCTTGTTGTAAATTACTTCTGGGTCTTGTCTATTATTTGCATTCTCTCTCCCATTTCCTGCTAATATGTGGCAGTTCCAAATTGATTGTGGTATGGTAGGTCAAATTTGCAAACTTGTAATTTTCTCTCGCATTCATAAAATTACAAAATTGGTCCTGTCACACCCGATAAATGTTCTCCAAATATTCGCAATCAAAAGGTAATATAAATAATTTCTCATTTGGTGTCGAAATGTACATGTGTCACAATTGGAGTGGATGTGGGGAGGTGGTACATATTTGTAGCTTTACACATTTATGAAGAAAGGAGTAAAAGTGTAAAAATTCTTGACACCCATAAGAGACACGTGGCTATGTAAATGCAAGAGGCGGAGATGCGGGTTGCAGGGAACTCAAGCATTTTTGGTTTGAAAAGGAAGTGAGGTAAAATTTTAAAAAGGGCCGCAACCCCACTATCACTCAAATGTGACCACGTGTCGAGCTAGTATTGAAAACCAAAAGGAAGATGGGTGGGTCAAGTTTTCCAAAAGTGTGTAAAGTCTCTAATGCTACAAAATTACAAAAGGTGCCCCCGAGCCTGTGAAGGTAAAAATATTTATTCCACGTGGACGGTTCATTTTTAAAGTTGTGAATGACAGATTAAATGGTCCTGATGCATCACATTTATTTCTTCCGCCATTAATGTCACTACGCAAATCATGGATGTTTTAAATCTTGTGAATGATTTCATCGTTATTTACCAATTATCTTGTTTTTTTGGCTGCCTTTGTGATTTGTGTGAAGAATTATCATGTTATTAGCTGAGGAGCTCAAATTACAAACCTAAGGATTTAAGAAGTTGTTGATTTGGGTTTAAATTGTTTAGGAACTTGTGGATTGACTGGTAAGGGCTTGAAAACTCTTGTATTTTTCTTTCAGTGGCAAGGTTGGTTTAGAAGAAAAGTTAGGGTTTTGAACAATGAAGACTATACCATCTTCGTTATCGTTTGTGTCGGAAATCACAAGTGATCTAGATAAAATTATGAACACAGATTTAATGGACACTAATCTAGATGATTTCCTATAAAGGTTAAATAGTCCCCATCGTAGTGAATCCTTAAAAGTAATTCAGAAACCCACATTACTCTAGTTGGTGCCATCCTTCCCTCTATTCATTGCCCTGAATTAGTATGGCCTTGTGCTATGAATTATGATCCAGAAAAGAGGGAGGAGTTATATGGGAGTGGGGACGCACAATCGACACTAACACCATTAGCCAGCCATAAGGATAATGTTAAAATTTCCTATAGTCACAAACCCAATTACCATTGACATCAAATTGGTTCTGAAGGAATATGAAACAAAGAAGGACTATGTCAAGATGATAAATACAAACTGGATTATTTTGAAGAAAACAACAGCTAGAATCCCTAAAAATTTGGTTAGGGAATAATTTTTAGAGGAGGTTAAGGATGTCATTGTATTGCTAAGTCAAATGGAAGGTTTGGAAACAACAAAAAAATTCAAAGAA
This sequence comes from Taxus wallichiana var. yunnanensis, assembly GCA_018340775.1. NCBI lineage: Eukaryota > Viridiplantae > Streptophyta > Pinopsida > Cupressales > Taxaceae > Taxus > Taxus wallichiana. Next base: position 453,251,649 of record CM031240.1, read on the forward strand.
TAGATGACTACATACATATGGATTATTTTGGAGAGAAAAGGGAGCATTTGTTTGAGAAACCTTTATTGTAGATGCACTCCATGATCACATGGTCACTCTAGCAAAAAAAATTGAGATGGGAGATACTATAGACCTTGAATTTTATATGATGACATATCTCATTTATAATGTTGCAGGGCACAAACATTTCCCAGGTTTGTCACCACGTGTAGATTTTAAGCAATGTCAAATGCATGAGATATTTCCCAACTGCAATTAATCAAATGGAGTGGAAACGTAAGGTTGGTCAATGCTGACTTATTTGCGCCACTTATTTGCCTCTTTAGACCAGAGTGGGGACAATATAGGATGTCTGAACAAGGTAGACAAGTAATTTTGGAATATGGATGCTATTTTATCCAAGTATAAAAGTTCACTTACATAAGAGTTAGTGGTTTTGAGGGAAAGCCATTTAAGCTGCCTAGGTATGTAGATGATAAATTGATTTTATGTGAACTAGCAAGGAAGTTGACACCTGTGCATAAAATAATTTCTAGGAGGCATAAAACAAATATCAAATTTCCTATTCAAATTGGAAGGTATTCATGCCCTTCCATCATAAAGGCTAGGTTGATTGAAGAGGAAATGCATAAATTTGATATGGAAAATTTTGAGGCAAGGCCTAATTATGACTTTAGATGGGTGCTTAACAACATTGCAAATACCTTTGAGCATGAGCCCCATTTTGAGGATTACTAGATGAACTGTAGGGATGAGGGAGAAGTTAGATTAAGGGACTTTTCCAGAATGATTCTAGCACATATAGTAGACTATAACATTGCAGCTTATCCTAGAGGGGATTGTGGATGATCCACACACAGTGAGCATATTCTATATTGATCAGAAGGTGGGGATTAACATGTATCTCCTCCAAAATGGAACATGGTAGAATCGATGATCCTTATTTAAGAATAGCTGATGTAATTTTTAGTGCAAATTCACAAAGACCCCAAAAATGACGCATGGATCTACTTTTCTAAGGCAAGTCATTTGGTGTGAATGCACAACATTGAGTTTTATCCAAGGTGTGGGACCTTCCAAGGTGAGAAAACTCTCTAGATTGAAGCTGGTTCTTACTCCTCTGTTTAGGTGTATGCATGCAATTCTTGCAAATGTTTTGATTCAAAATTTCTAATCTAAAACTACCAGGGAGACATGGTTGAGAGAAAACAAGGAAATGGAAACAAAACTAAGCAAAAAAAAAGAAAGGTGATACACCAAAGGAGTGATGAAATCCTTACTTTTCAAAATAGACATAGATCATGAGGATGCAGCAACAAAAAACATGCACAAATTACCAAATATAATGAAGGATCATAAGATAATAATAATGCATGAGAGGATTGGAAATTGATCACAAAACATACATTATCATGCCCAAATTTGATACAATACGTTGCAATAGAAAAGAGGAAAAAAATGTTACAATCTCCATGGGAGGTCTGAAACTCCTTCAAATCCACTTGTTAAGGGGAAAATAAGAGCTTGCGAAGCAAGAACATGCAACATTACAAAATGAGCAAAAACTAGCTTTTAGCCATGAAACAGAATGGAAGAAAGGAGAAAACACGGGAAAATATGATTTTCCACTCTAACCACCGACAAGATTCATTAAAACAGTAATGGAACCTCTATAAATCCACTTCCCAATGCATTCGAGCTTGCAGGACAAGAAATTTCCCATACCTCATTAAATATGGTAGATGAAAATCTGATTTTTTTGTCTTTTCCAGTGTCAAGGACGTTTTCCAAATTTTTCCCATGAATATTCACCAAAATCCAAAATTGAGGGGGCCAACATGTAGAGAATTTTACCAGATTTTCATTTATATAAAAACACAAAAATCGAGCTCGTATCAAAAGATATGGTCCTCTGAATATTTAGGGCAAAAATGGTGAAAAACAGGGTCAAAATTGGGTCGGCGGGGTCAAACTTTAAAATTTTCCCTTTTGGAAAATTTTCCCAAAAGCCTCCATGCCCTATTATTGCGCTACCACATGGAACTTTCCCATTCGCTGATGGAAATGTGGGCTCAAACCTCACTTTTCCCCTTTGATTTTTTTATTGGGAAAAATTCCCAAATTTTCCCCGCGCTCCGTTGTCTTGGTGACACGTGTCGGCTCCTAGTTGCTTGGTGGGGATGCGCTTCAAATTTTTCCTTTGCACCTCTGTCACTTTGGAAAAAAACCAAAGTTTCCTCTGCGTCTCCGACTCCCACCACTGTCATGGACACGTGGTGCCTTCACATTGCTTGGCGGGCCTTCTAACTTTTCTCCATCCTCCTTCACAGGCCCGCGGGCTGGTTTTTTCCTTTGCACCCTTTGCCCACTTTGGAAAATTTTCCAACTTCACTCCACTACCCCGACCTCTGCTACCACGTGGAATTTTCTCATTGGATGCGGGCTTGTTAAGGGAAAATTTCCCCAAAAACTCCGTCGAGCCATAAATTTCAAAATATTTGGAGTTAGGAAAATTTTACCTTTCTGGAAAGGTGAGAAAATTCTCGATCTGATGGAACCATTTCCAGAAAACTTTGAGTTCTTGAAATGTGTAAAATTTGATATTGAAGCACAAGGAAGGAAAGAAAGAAGGCAAGTTAGCCAAAATAAGCAGGGGGCTCATTTTGGATAACAATTTTGGTGACTCTTAGAGGGTCATCTTCCTACTAGATGAATGATCAGTGGCCTTTGAAGCATCCATTGGGCATGGAGTCAAGCCTGATAACCAATTCTGATCTGAACTATGAAAATATGACCTCTGAGCCACTTTGGAGCCCATTGAAACTGGAGTTGTTTTTCACCAAAATTCCACTGAAATGGACTATGCAGAACAAAACCAACACCACAAAACTATGTACAAACTGAAAATCATACATACCCCAAGTGGGACATGCAGAGTGTGCACAAGCACTTATTCTACTAAAAGCAAACCTACCTACTCTACTTTAACTGGAAACAAAGGTAAGCTAAAAAAACCCTACAACTGGTTGCGCAAAATAGCTTCCTTTCTTTCAAAATGGTCAGCCATGCAACTGATTTAGCACTGAAACATGGCTGGTTGGATGAGTGAAAAACTGACCATAAGCCGTCCTCCACCCAAATCATCAAGGTATCAACATTAATGGAAAATACCTCCTTAAGCTGACCTGCATTGGACTCCTAGAGGTATTGATGGTGACCCTTGGTACTCTGATGCTCATCCTCATGCCCTGAAGTAGGCATGACTAGTTTTGGTTTCTCCTTTGGCTTCAATGAAGCCAAGTACCTGATTGGGCATGGTCTGATCCTTTGGATGTGCCCATTTCTCGAAATTCAACTCCAAAAATGGAGTCTTCTTGTGGACCTTCTTGGGTGGATGGTGTGGAAGAAGTGGTGAAACTCTCTTTCTCTTTCCCTTCCTCTTCCCATGAAGAACATGGAAGATTTAAATCTTCCAATCTTGGTTCTAATGAGCTATCACAAAAAACATGCTGCTGTTTTTAAATTTTCTCCTTTGTTGTAGCAGGCTCTTGATGTTGAAGAATGAATGGTGGAGAAGTGGATGTTGTAATTTCAGCTGGCTCCTCCTCAAGACATTCCTCTAAGTCTAATAAATAATCAAACTCTTCACTGTCTTGCTGCAACAAAGATTTTCCCTCTTGCATGGTGACCTTCAAATATGCATTTTCTTCACCATGTGTAGCTTCATTTTCAAACATGAAACTTGTCAATTCAAACTCATCCAAAAAAATAGATTTTGGAGAGATGAAGTGGGAGAGAAACATGAAATATCTTGTGCCTTTTTCTCATAATTTGGACCTATTTTGTTCACCTCCATAATGGCTTCATCAATCAAATCAGCCCCTTCAAATGAAAGTAAAAATGTATCAATAATGCTTCCTTCTTCTTTGTTGCAAAAATTGACTTGATCTCATCCATTTGCTCCTCTTCAATGGGGTTTGGAGCTGGTTTTTCTTCCTCCACAATGACTGATTTTGCAGTACAAATTGAATCAGCATTTTGTTTGGGCAAAGTGCCAACATGGACACCCAAATCATCACCAATAGACTGCTATTTTTCTTGCTTCACTGCTGCTATAAAATCAGCCTTGTTTACCACTTGTTCCCCAACTCCAACTTCCTCTTTTGGCTTCACCATCAAGGGGATTTTTGTAATCCTGAATTTGAGAGCCCAACTCTTCAGATTTTCTATCATTTCTTCTCTGTTGGGCTCCTCTTCTTGCTGTTCTCCTTGACTAGTCTTCTGATTTTCATCTTCCCAACATGGATTTGGGAATGCAAGAGGATGGATGGGTTGTGACTCAACTGATTTTGTAATTTTTGTGATGGTGGAGGAGGTAGAAACTCTTGTTTCTTTGGAGGGAATGGCTGTTTGGAAGGGAAAAGAGTAGAGAAATTGAGGTGGGATGGGAGACTAGGAGATGGAGAAATGGAATTAAATTTTGGGGCAGCATATGGGAAACTTGAAGCTTGACACTGCTGAAATGATAAAGCTTGAGAGGGTAAAAAAGAAAGACAAGGAGCTATTGAATGACTTACCCATTGATAAGGTTGATTCAAAATTTTCTCATATGCTTCTATCTCCTCAATCCATTGTGCAAGTTGGGGCAACATTTCAACCTTAAAGTATAGCTTCTCCTAAGGGGTGTAGTGTCTTAGAATTAGGCCCCCCATGGACAGGGTACTCTAAAACCAATATGAAATGCCTTCATTTGTGCTTGAGCCCTTGATTGCACCATGTTTACCTCCATCTTTTAGATCTTCTCCAAAAATTTGCATTTTCTTCTTGATTGTCCTCACAATCTACATACCCTTGTGCTTGACATGCTTCATAGCCAAACTGATTTTGGCATTGCTCATATGGATATGCATACTAGTTTTGAATATGATCAAAATGCTGATCTGGAGGATTTGAGAAACATGTTGGAGGTGGGAAACATTGCTGCTGTTGTAAATGTGAATCCCATGATGGAAATGAAGTCATGATTGCACAACTTCATGGGATGAAAGAATATGGAAGAGATGGAAGGAAGAATGGATGAAAAATGAATGAAAAGGAAGGTCTGCAACTTCAGAGATGGGTTGTTTACCAGATGGAGTCACCAGATGTGCTTTTGAATATGCCTCCAAAGGCTGAATCTTTAACAGGAACACACCAACCTATCAAAAATAAAGTGAAGACCTCTAAGGTCCCACCGGGTGTGCCAAAACTATTAGTGCAAATTCACAACACCCCAAAATGACCCATGGATCTGCTTTTCTAAGGAAAGTCATTTGGTGTGAATGCACAACATTGAGTTTTCTCCAAGGTGTGGGACCTTGCAAGGTGAGAAAAATCTCCAGATTGAAGTTGGTTCTTACTCCTCTGTTTAGGTGTATGCATGCAATTCTTGCAGAGGTTTTGATTCAAAATTCCTACTCTAAAACTACCAAGGAGATAGGGTTGAGAGAAAACAAGGAAATGGAAACAAAACTAAGCAAAAAAATAGAAAGGTGATACACCAAAGGAGTGTTGAACTCCTTGCTTTGAAAAATAGACATAGATCATGAGGATACAAAAACAAAACATGCACAAATTATTAGAATACAATGAAGGATTAGAAGACAATAATAACTGCATGAGAGGATTGAAAATTGATCACAAAACATACATTATCATGCCCAAATTTGATACAATATGTTGCAATAGAAAAGAGGCAAAAATGTGTTACAATATCCATGGGAGGTCTAAAAATCCTTCAAATCCACCTGCTAAGGGGAAAGAAGAGCTTGCAGAAGCAAGAACATCCAACATTACAAAATGAGCCAAAACTGGCTTTTAACCATGAAGCAGAATGGAAGAAAGGAGAAAATGCGGGCAAATCTGATTTTCCACTCCAACCACCAACAAGATTCATTAAAACGGTAAGGGAACCTCTAAAAATCCACTTCCCAATGCATTTGAGCCCATAGGACAAGAAATTGCCCATACCTCATTAAATTTGGTAGATGAAAATCTGATTTTTTGTCTTTTCCAGTGCTAGGGACGTTTTCCTAATTTTCTCCCATGAATCTTTGACAAAATCCAAAATTAAGGGGTCCAACATGTAGATAATTTCACCAGATTTCCATTGATATAAATAACACAAAAATATGAGCTCTGGATCAAAAGATATGGCCCTCTGAAGATTTAGGGCAAAAAATGGCGAAAAATAGGGTCAAAATTGGGTCGGCAGGGTCAAACTTTAAAATTTTCCCTTTTGGAAATTTTTCCCAAAATCCCTAGCCCCATTGCTCTGCTCTGCTCACGCCACATGGTGCTTTCCAATTCGTTGATGGAAACATAGGCTCAAACCTCGCTTTTGCCCTTTGATTTTTTATTGAGAAAAATTCCCAAAATTCCCCCCCGCTCTGTTGTCTCGGTGACACGTGTCAGATCTTGGTTTCTTAGTGGGGACATGCTTCAAATTTTTCCTTTGTACCTCTATTACTTTGGAAAAAAAAGAAAAGTTTCCTCCATACCTCCAACTCCTGCCACTGTCATGGACATGTGGTTCCTTCACATTGCTCGACGGACCTTCTAACTTTTCTCCATCCTCCTCCGCAGGCTCGTGGGCCAGTTTTTTCCTTTGCACCCTTTGCCCACTTTGGAAAATTTTCCAACTTCACTCCGCTAACCCAACCTCCACTACCATGTGGCATTTTTCTCATTGGATGTGGGCATGTTAAGGGAAAATTTCCCCAAAAAACTCCGCCGAGCCATAACTTTCAAAATATTTGGAGTTAGGAGGAAAATTTTACCTTTCTGGAAAGGTGAGAAAATTATCTATCTGATGGAGCCATTTCCAGAAAACTTTGAGTGCCTGAAATGTGTAAAATTTGATATTTAAGCACAAGGAAGGAAAGAAAGAAGGTAAGTTAGCCAAAATAAGCAGGGGGATCATTTTGGATAACAATAATGAGGAGGACTGTGAACTGGTTGACCCAAAAGAACATTGATATTTCAATCTAGAATACAAAAATCCTAAACAATTTTAGAAGTTTGGGAAACCTGAGTGAGGATATCCCACCCCGAGGGAGGATGTAGATAGGATGGAACCACTTTGGGAGTAAATTCCCCTCAATTTCCACCCAAAATTTCTACTCCTGAATTCATTGATGAGTGGACATCAACCACTAGCATAACTGGAACTTCTATGTCAGTCCTCAGGAAAAATATTGAAGAAATGCTTTTAAAATCTATGGAGAATTCCCTATCACTTTTACAAGATCAATTTAGGAAAATGGGAAAGGTTTGGCATCACTTGTGGTTCATCCAAGTGTTTCTCCAAAGCAACATAGTTCTAAAAAGTTAATGAGTGGAGCCATTGCAAGTGGCCATATTCAGTCTAAGCCACACAAGGATGAAAGAAGGAAACACCAGATGTAAAAAAGTTTGAGAGGACACAAAAAAACACAAAGTTATTCACCATCCAATCTTGGTAAGAGTAGGTTCCCATAAGCCTACGAAGTTCAAGCACCCGAGGATGTTGTAATTGATCCCCGAGTCTGAAAGGAGTGATACTTTCCAAAAGCAGCATGATGCATCACTACCACGTGTGGAGCAACCAAATCTGCTTATCCCACCTCTGTCTTCTATGGAAAAAAATGGAATTCACTCGGACTCCAATTTCCCAGGAAGTACTCTAGTTAATCTAGTTGATAATCAATTTATTACCCCAGGTATGAAAATATCTGAAGCTTTACTTGCCAAGGATATAAATGTGCTTCCAATCAAAACAATGCACAAATTTGCAAAGTACGAAACTGATGTAATTGATGTTGATTTTGGTGAAGGATTTTACATGTTGGATGTACTTAAGTTATCTGTAGATGAACCAATATTGACACCGGGGTAGCATTCAAGCAAGCAAAGAATTGAAAAAGATATTCATATACCAACTACCGAGGTGAGTATCTAGGCAACTAAAATACTTTCCCTAGGACAAATTGTTTCAAAATTTTATAAACTGGAGTTGTTTGTTGAAAAGGATACTAATCTTTGAGTTATTAGTGGAAGAGGCTATATCCATCTCTGCTGAGGTAACCAAGACTGATGACCTTCCTCGTGAGGGAAAATTTGTTTTTGAAGAAAGATTGAAAATAGCACAAGATGTAATTGTTGATGAAGAAATCATTACTGGTGAAAGCTCACAACCCTTAATGGGAAATGTAGAGTTGTTTCCAGAGGAACAACCTACCATGGCATTTCTAGATACATCACTAGAGCATGAAAAGGGTAAGGTTGCAACTCAACAGATTTTGGAAGAGAAAGAGCCCACAACCCAAGTTTTGGTACAAGAAAGTGTTGGAGAAGAGATTGAATCCACTATGGCTTCAACTGAATAAGCAAGGAGGGAGTTTCCCTTGAATGTTGATACAATTCAAGGAAGAAATGATCAATTTGAGGTTCCGCAGACCATGAAAAAGAGCATCCGAGAAGAGTTAGTAGCATTGGGTGAGATTGACATAGAGGCCATCAAAATAAGTAATCAGGAACAAACACAATCATTGGTGTAAAATGAACAAGAAGTATCCAAACAAATTGTAGTGTTCCTAAAAAATCTAGAAGGAATCACAAGAAACAAAAGCTATAACAAGCTTAGAAAGGGGATGGATCAGTGAGTTGATTTAAACTAAAGAAAAAGAGGCCCTCCCTGTGCAAGTTGTTGACCTTACTGCTCTGTATTTTCTAAAGGAAGTAAGAGCCTCAAAAAGGGCCAGAACCATAACAAACACCAACACTTATTCATCCAAAGCAAGAACCTTGGAAATAACAACCCCTTTTGAGGGTAAAACAAGAAAATACATAACAACTGATGATTATAACATTCAGATTATTCCTTTGGGAAAACCTTTAAGGGAACAATTGAAGCAAGGGGTGTCTGAGGTAGTGAGTGATATTATGCAAAAGGTTGATGAAGATAGAATGAAAAAAGGAAACTAAAGGAGCAGGTTAAGGCCTTGAGTTCTTGTTTACAATAGTTGACAGGTAGACTAGTCAAACACAAGAAAGTGCCTATATAAACACCCCTGAGGAAATGAATAAGATAAATAAGGATGTCAAGAAGGTTCAAGCAGTAGACACATGGATTGAGAATTTGACCAAGAGGGGAAAAGAAGCAATTACGGAAGCCAGATCAAGTATGAAGATCTCAAAAACAGAATCAATGAAATTGATGAGATAATTAAACAATGATATTTTCTACTTTAAAGGTATTCTTCCCAAGTTAGACTTTGCATTACCTAGTCGGTGATGAGTTGGTTGAGGAGGAGGATATTGTCTGGCTGAATTTAAAGGAAGCCAACATGCCCTTGAAGAGTTGTCAAAAATTAAATTCGAGACCCTAAATGTAATCAAAGAAAAGCTTGAAATCAAAATAAACTGGGTTGATGACACTCTTGATGCTATTGACTTAAAGTTGGAGGATATGGTTATTGATAAGTTCAAGAAGAGTTATGGGGACATGAAGATTGATTTCTTACTTGACTCTTTTGAAAATAATGTTCTAAGGAATGACTTCTCCTATGAAGTCATTAAGACCATGAGAAAGATAGAAAATAGAATTGCAGAGTTGAAGGCAAGGCCACTGGAATACAAGCAAAAATGGGCCATTGCATTGATGCAATATCTAGACAGGCATTGATTTTCTAGCATCATACAAGACTAGATGAGGATGAGGTTAATGAATTATTCAAAAGATATGATGCATATGTGGCAAGGCTACCAAAATAACAAGATCCAGAAGTAGAAGCTAAAGAAGAAGAAGATGCAAAGGATGATGAACATGCTTAGATAATTATTCATCAAAATAAACAAAATGGGGTTCTATAGGGGCCCCTACCCATGAAAAAGAAAGATATATACATGACAAAAAGAGAAATAATGAAAAGAAGACAACATCTAGGAATTCTTTAGCCCTACTTCATAGCTTCCTCCTAGCAAGGGGAGCTTGTTCAGAAGCTTGTTTTTCCTCAACACAAACTCACTTGAGCCTTGTGCTATTTGAACAAAAATGACTGACCCTGCCAGGTCTCGAGACATTCCCATATCCATTAACACATCCAGAGTCATTCTAGGATGACTCATGATTTTCTCTAGTTCAATTTTCTTCTGTTGAGATGAAACCCAATCTAAAAGGTCCGAACTCATGTGAATAATACCATCTTTCCTTTCTGTTTGTGAAGGATTGACATGATAGGAGTTTCTTGAGAGGGGATGCTTGAAGTAGTTGGAGGGGAAGGTAGTACATGTTGTTGACTGGGTTGATTGCGATGCCTCAAAATTGACCCAACCTCCCATTTTCATGTAAAATATGGATTGTCCTTTGGGAAGCGAGTTGGTTGAAGAACCAATAATTCATGCTCTTCTTGAGGATCATGATGCATTAGGAAAGTGGACGACAAAATAGAAAATCTCCCTCTGTTGTCTCGAGCGGAGGAAATGGCTGCCCTTGAATGACAATCAGTCAATGATTGGTTTTCCTCCTCATCTAAGATAATGATTGGAGGTTGTGATTGTGGTTCACCTTTACTTTTCCCTGAAGATGACCCTGGTACTGAAACTGATTGTAAAGGCACGGTCTCTACTTGCCTTTTCTCTAGAAAGTTGATCCTTTTCTCTAACTCTTCTATTTTGTGGGAGATAGTAGGCACTATGTCGATGGAGGATTTATCATACAACACATATGATTCCTTAGGAATCTCTTTTTATACAAACTCCTCATCACACAGAAAGGGAAATTGAAAATTGGTCTACCCAGAGACCTGAGGTCTTCTCTCAACCCAATATTTTTTCAAGTCTTCGGGAGTTTTCATATAGTCTCATCTAAAAATATGGAAATACATAACTGGAAGGCTGCATGAACATAATTTTGATCCCGAGAAGCCCCAAAAAAGTGCTAAATGGACTTTCTCGGTATGTTAAGGGCCCTCTCGGTGTCACCCACACATTCTATCTCAAATATAGCCCCGGAAAAAGCTTCATCGGACCGATTAAATTGAAAATATGATTCAAGTCTTGTTGATCAAAGAATACTTGGAAAAGATCACATAAGGAGTTTGCGTGGGATAGTAGGCTAGGGTCAAAGACACGGAAGGACAGGAAGGACCCACATGCAGGAGGCAAGTTCAGATTTTTGGACTTAGCCGATTTTGAGCATACATGTCTATTTTTAGAAGATGACATGCAGAACACACCAATGAAGTAGAGACACACCCGCCATGCATTGTCTATATTTGGAGAAGTGGATCAAAGCATCTATGCATGGAGACAAGATAAGAATAGAATTGACACTTTAGTTAACTGCAAGAGGACTATAGATAGTGCACTTGCATGTGTAGCTATAATTGTAAATGGCGTGTGGCTATCAATAGCATGCGACCTATTTCTGGAATAGTTGAGTGGTGAAGGGAAAGTCCCCACCCTATATATATGATGTTAGGTGCATAGTAGAAAAGAAGTACATGTAAGACATTGAGCGGTATGTATGTGTATCAGATCCATACACACTTTGATATAAATTGACAATACTGTAAGGAGCTTCTATATTTAATACTAGATGGAAGATATTGGCTAAAACTAAGTATCATTTTGTGTATTTGAGTAGTGCATGTTAATGATTCAGTCATGATTACTGTTTAAGTTTGTTCTTTGATGGATATGTGGGTAGCATGCACTAAAGAATAATGGGTTAGTTATAAGTCTTTAGGTTTCTTCCTTCATCATGTTATCATCCTTACAAAGAACCCTAAAGGGGGACTGGTATCTTTGCGTGCTTCGGGTGAGCACTTAGTCTAGGGTGAGTGATGTGCCAAAGACAACTAGGGTGTTATCTTACAAATTCTAGGCTGCATCATTGGTTCCATTACCGGGACCTCTTTTTTAGTTGTTTTCAAGATGGTTTGTGATGAAGACGTACCGGTTAACTCTAGAAAGTATTAAGGAATGAATACACGATCTAGACGAAGAATATGCATGACAGTTCAATAATGGATCTGAGTTTAATGCACGCACTTGGGTAAAATAGAACCTGTATGACAGCTTATATGAGAGTTTTTTCTCTATCATTCTAGTAGAACTTTATGAGTGGCTTACGACTTATGCATCTCAATGCAAAATTAGAGGTATCACACACTTGTCTAGACACAAGAATAATTTCAGGCCCTTTATGATGCTGATTTGATCTAGACTCATGTGGTGGATACATGGTTTCATTGTGTTCTAAATAGTTATTGCTATCCAAAATGTGCCCCCTGCTCATTTTGTGGCTAACTCCTCTCATTCTTCCCTCTCTTGTGCCTTAGTCACAAAATTTTGCTTTTTAGGCACTCAAAACTTTTTGCAAATGGCACCATTGGATAGATATCTTTCTTAGCTTTCCAGAAAGGTAAAGTTTTCCTCCTAACTCCATGTATTTTTGAAGTTATGGCTCGGCGGAGTTTTTGTGGGAAATTTTCCCTGAAAGGCCCGTAGCAAATGAGATGCCACCACGTGTCCAAGGAAGTGGTGGGGTCGGAGGAGAACTTGGTTTTTTACCAAGTGTTTTGGTAAAATTTCAAAAGGGAATATTTTTCCCCGCGGGCCCGCCAACGAATCAAGTGATGCCACGTGTCCAGGGGAGAAATTTGGAAAATTTGGCTAAGTGTTGGCGCATGGAAAATTTTGGAGGAAACGCCCGCGCCCAATAACAACATGCCACGTGTCCTATGGAGCCGAAATTTCAGAGAGGGTAGAGGAGAAGTTGGAATTTTGGCAAAGTGTTTCACCAAATTTCAAAGAAGAAAGTTTTGGCCCGCTGCCCCATCGACCAATCAGATCAGGCCACGTGTCACCGGAGCCTGGAAAGGCGAACGCGGGAGGAATTTGGAATTTTTTCCCAAAGTGTTTGCGCGAAAGTGAAAATGCTTGCGAAGGGCCCGCGACCAATGATATGCCACCACATGTCTCGGACCGGCAGAGTGTGGGGAGAATTTGGGAAATTTTCCCAAGGAAAACAAAGGAAATTTCAAAGGGAAAAGCCCGCCCCCAAAATGCGAGCCAATGGAATCTCACCACGTGTCCAGGGTGCAGCCAAAAACTCAAGAAAAGCCCACGAGTAAAATTTTAAGGGGCAAGCCCGCATCCAATGGGGTTTTGCCATGTGTCCAAAGGGGAAAATGATCAAACGGCCTGTGGAAAATTCAGTAAGGACAAGCCCGCGTCTAATCAGCGCACGCCACGTGGCCTCAACTCAACGGCGGAGCGCGGGGAGAATTTGGGAAATTTTCCCAAGGGAAAAACTAAGGAAAATGGAGCAGGATGGGCCCGCGCCCAATCAAAGCATGCCACGTGGCACCTGGAAAGGTGGAGCATGGGGAAATTTTGGGAAATTTTCCAAATGACCAAAAAGGGTAAAAATTCAAAATTTTTGCTCGCCAACCCGTTTTGGCCCTGTTTTGCCCTAAAATTTCAAATGGCCATATCTTTCGATCTAGACCTCAATTTTTCACGTTCTTTATATCAATGGAAAGATGGTGAAATTCTCTACAAGATTTCGGGGTCTTTTTTGAATTTTGATGGAGTTTGGAGAGAGAACTTGAAAAACACCTCTCGCATGGTCAAGGACGAAATGACGTTTCAACCACTGTTTTTAATGAAGAATGGCTCGTATTCTTTCCTAGCATGGCCAAAAATGTTAGGGGATGGGCGTGTAAGCATGCCCATGCTATTTTGATTGCATTTTGGTCAATGGTTGAATCTCTCCCATGTTTTCCCACGTTTCTCTCTCCTGGGCTCGTCCCTTGCAATGTAAAAGCCAGATTTGGCTCATTTTCAAAGGGTGGAACATTTTTTTGCATTGCAGCTCCCTCTATCACTTGGAGAGTGATTTTTGTGGAATATCAGACCTTTTCAAGGACTGCAACCTATTTTTTCCTCTCAGGTGTTGTAATGCATGTGTTTTGGGTAATGGAAATGACAATGCAGGCTTTGTGAATGAATTTTAATCCTCTGTTTGTGTTGTTTGATCCATCTCTGACCTTCCATTACAGTTTATCAGTTTGTGCATGAAGTTTTGTTGCATTTCCATGATTTGTGTCAATCTGCAGAAGTAAAAATGCTCACCACTCCTTTGGTGCATCACCCTATTAGCATTAGTTTTAGTTTTTGGGCATTCTCTATCTTTGTCCCTTTGGAATTTAGAGTAGGGATTAGGAATTTAAACCTCTGCAACTGTGCAAGTGATATAACTGATCAGAGGAGTTGAGGAACCAGCCTCTAAACTGGAGATTCCTTTCCCATTTTCAAGTCCCACACTTGGGGAAAGGATTCAATGTTGTGCAATCACACTGGATGTCTAAAGTATCAAACTAGAAGCCTGATCAACATCCCGGGTCTGCTGATTTGCTACAATAGTTATATTATGGAATATTCAATTTTGATGTACTCTTACCAAGAGGTCACCGAATTTCAGTTTTGAGGTATCCAAGAGGAACATATTTGTTCGGTGTCCCACTCGCGATCAAAATCTTAATAGTAACTTTGAACATGGAGAGTAAACCGATGGGTAACTAAAATTCACCACTCGTGAGGGCGGGAACATGTTTGGTATTAAGATGGTAGACTTGGTGGTAGAAAAGTAGAGAGAGGAAAGGAGGCTTAAGTATAATGAGGAACATGAGAGGGAAATAGAGAAGTAATGTTCATTGCGAAAGTATGGCATTGAGGAGAGAGATGGCTTGTGAAAGATTTACAACTCACGTAGAAGACATGGAGCTAGAGCATCGAGAACTCCCCATCTTGGAAAGTATGATAGAGATCCCTTCTCGGCCTCACAAAGAAGTGCGCTGGTCGAGACTACTTGGGTGTGGGCATGCATCTTAATCCACCCGGTGACCTAGCCTTTGCACTTGGTTATTCAATATCTAGTATGACAAAGAATCAATAAGCTAACTTGGAAAGTAGGAGAGAAGGAGTAAGTCGGTGGTCAAGTACATCAATGACAGGAAAAACAACTTCAATGTACATCAATGGCAGGATCAAAACAAAGGGGAGTACATCTACAAGTCTTACTCTATCTATAGGTGGAGGATCAAGAGGTATAGGTGGTTCTAGTTTTGGTGGGTCTCGTGGTTTTGGAGGTAGAGGGAACCCGGGGGTTTTGAGTTGGGTGGTCAAGGTCTGCAGGTAACCACAAAACATCTACATGGATATGTCTCTTCGTATCCTAGAATGTAGAGGTATAGAGGATGCTTTGCCGAACATGTGCATATGTGTGAAATATTATGGCACACTAAAGGGATTACAGCTGCGGAGTGAAAGGTGATTCAATTCGCTACTACATGATAGGGGCATGCACATAGCTGGTATAGGAAGTTTGAACTCGATCAAACTTGCGTAGATTATGTAACATTGAGTGATGTTTTCTTGAAAGAGTTCCATATCCCCGAGTTTGAGAAGAAGAGTATAAGCACACTCAAATATATCAATCAAAGCACTAATGAGAGTGTACATGAGTATGATGCTTATTTTAAGTCACTTCTATCTAAATTGTCTTATGATATCCATGATAGCCAAAGATGCACAATGGTTTGTTGGAGGATTGATTACAACTTTTCGGAGGGTGTTTGTCACATAAAACATACATGGATCCGTATGAAGCATTGGAAGCATATTTACACACTGAGGTAGTTGGGAGAATTGACACCGAGTCGAGTCGACCATTCCTAGAGGTATAGATCACGATTATGGCTACGATTAGAGAAGTTGTTAGAAAATTCAGCCCATGAAACGCGCATAGGGATTTGGTGTACAGATTATGAAGTGGAAGGTCACACCGAGGATAGTTTCCCTCACAGATATGTACACTCATTATTGTTGGAATGTGAAATTTTCCATTTGAATCATGAATCTAGTCACTGTCCTTTGTTATAATGCGCAATAAGGAAGAATGTATCTTGATTTTGCAAGATTTGTAGGTCCACAACCCATGATACTCGAGGATTTTCAGATGATTATAAGATTCATGATGCTATAGACATTTGAGTACAACGAGAAAAAGTATAACAGATAATTCTAAGGGTAGGAATGAGCACCGGGATCGGGATCATAATCAAATGCGCTATGAGAGGAATGAGGGGAATTTTAAGGGAGGTCGTGGAAGAGGACGTGGTTATTGGGGTGGATATGGAGGATGAGGCCGAGGTGGAGGAAGAGGAGAGTTTCCTCATGGAACATGTTACATGTAATGCCTCCTTTTATTATTAAAAATAATAATAATAAAAAAAAAAAAAAAAAGAATTAAAAAAAAGGCCTGTGATTCCTTTGGGCAAGTTAGGGCATTGGGGCTCGGGCTCCTTTTGTTTTTTTCCTTACTTTTGGTTTTGTGGAATGGAGGGAAGGAGGGTAGCCACCACCATGGAGGGAGGGCGGGGGAGCTCGACCAAGTGCTACACACCCTACGAGATGTAGAAGAAGGCATGAAGGGGGTGGCGGTTCGTGGAAAGACCGGTCTTTGCAAAGATCCTCCCAACCATGCCAAGAACTTGCGTGGAAACCATTCAAAGCATAAAAGATAGAGGAATGCTTTTAGATGTTGTAGTTTTCCAATGCCTTGGGGGTGCGGTGCGAGTTTGACCAAATGAAATAACGGGGCATGTGCGAGAAAACAAGGCTCCAATCCCATGAGTTTTCATTTGCCAGTATCCTCCCACCTATGCCAAAAATGAGTTTTAGACCTGCGTGGGCATATTCAATGCATGAAAAGATAGAGGGTTTTTGTTAGATGTTGCAGTTGTAGATGCATGGGGGGACATGCTTGAGGCTGCGCCATTCGTAGGCCCTCCTCTCCAACCCAATCATTTTACATTTTCCCAGTGCATTTCCAGCTGTGCCAAAATAAGAGCTTTGAAACTGGGTGCAGACATCTGCCAAAGCATTATGGAGAAGGGATTTTTGTATGTTTTAGTTGCAAGTGCCATGGCAGATACATATGCAAGATGTGGAAGCATGCGAACTGTTCGACAATGCCTCAAAGAAATGCGGTCTCATGGAATGCCATGATGGCAGCCTATGCACAAAATGGATTGGTTAAAAAGGCGTTTGGACTATTTGACAGAATGCCTCAAAGAAATGTTGTCTCATGGAATGCCATGATTGTAGGATATGCACATAATGGATTCAAATGTTGTAGATCTTGAGTGGGAGGCTTACCCTGTATTGGATGAGTTGGCCAGAAATGTTAGTACCAAGAAGCTTGGACATTTACATAGCTTGAAAAGTAATCTTACTCGTCTCCTTGCATGGGTGCAGAAGGTACAAGATGGGTTCATTGGGAAAGCTTGAGGATTTCAAGCAAAGGCAAAATGGTAACATTATAGATGCTCATGATTTGTTCGATAAAATGCGTAAAGGAGAGGCTAAACCAAATTCTGCGGTGTTCGACCAACTTCATTCTCTAGGCATGGTTCATCTCTCCTCATCTCTCATAATTTATGTTCTTTAGTTTTTCTTTTGCAACAAAATGAAAATTTATAACCAAAGGACTTTCGTATATTATGCTGTATAAAATAAACTTGTTCTAAAAATAGTAAAACCTTGTATTGTAATGTACAAGATCCAATTTTGCTTGGTGGACAATAAACTTGTTCACTCACATCATGATGATCTAGTAAGCTTCACAACCAAACTATATTTCTACATATCCACTTTTAATTGACAGGCTGAAGACGAGTTCCCTGTAAATGACTTGACCACTCCCTTGTTTAATTAGATAAATTACAATTTCTGAGGACTCGCAAAGTAACCTTCGTATCTCTGGAAAAGGGAGGTTAAAATTTCTTCGTGAACCTGGGTATGTGAGGTGTCACTTCAATCCTTGGATTGACCCTGAATGAAAATTTGTGATCTTTTTGATGCCCTTATAGGAGCCCTTTTACACTGTTTTGTAGTGATAGGAATTTGTTAAATCTAGAAAGTTGGCTTTCGTTCTGGACCACCATTCGAAACCTAGAAAGAGAAATCATTTCCCGTATTTGCAAGCATTTAGTGTTTATACTAGACAATTGCATGGAACATTCAGTTTAGGGAAAATCACTCTTCTGGATAGTTTGGAAAATTCATTTTATAGGCCTTCGGTCACAGTTTGACAAGGTCAAACTAGACCAATTTCAACTTGTTGCTCTAGAAAACTGGTTACCGTTTGAAAATGGTTTCCACGTTCTCAGTCCCATCAAATCTGATGAATTATCCTCACATAGGGGAACTGGTAGGAAGTGTCTCGTGGTGTGCTCATCCATCAAACGTCAGTTTTAGACGTGGTTTTCTGAGCCCTCGAGCTAACTTTTGTCCTTTTATAACTGGGTCAACTATGACCACGTAGCCTCGAAAAATTAGCCGCCAAACATAAACCATTCACTTTTTCCCAATTCCGTCAGTTGCTATGAATTATTGGTATATCTGGGGACACATAGAAAGTTAATCATGGTGTGTGTTCTCATTGGAAGATAACTTTTGGAAGCGGTTTCTTAGCCTCTGAGCCCATTTTGAACGTTTTGTAGCTAGTGAGAAAATGTAAAAATAGTACGCTATGGGACCTCATAGGGTTTCCAAATCACCACAGAAACTTTTAACTCATGTAAATAACCATTTAAAACACTATAATGTAACTTGTTGTGTGCATTAGAACTTTTGACAAAATGGTGTTTTCTCTCTCTACCCTTCTCTTTCTCTCTCCTAGGTTACAAAAAGAAGCAAAATGAAATGTAATGAATACATGTCTCTAAACCTTTTTATTTTGATTGCAAATTGTAATTATTATCATATGTAAATGGGAAACTGAAAAAAGATAATTATGTTAGATTAGGGTGGATGCCATGCCAACGATTTATCACTGATATCTTGCTCACGTGGTTTTTGCAGGAGGAAAGAATGATGATGTAAAGATGTTGAGTAATTCATTGTTTATTTTTGGTAATATATTGAAAGACTTATTGTTGAAATTGGTAGTATGTAAAAGTCGCTAGATTAATAAGTGCTTGAGAAATTGGTATTTCTTTCATGGATGTTATTTTGCTCCCAAAATTTGTTATGGTAAAAGTGGAATACAAATGTCAAAAGGAATTGAAATTTATACCTTGTAGTGAACTTTCATTATGCTATTATTGGTTTAATAATTGGTGTTGCGCTTCTTACCTTGAAAATGTAATAAAGGAACCTAACCACAACAGTCAACCCTAGTTCAAAATTTGTATATAACTAACCTGCCAATGTTAATCCCTTAGTGTAGAAAACTGTGACCTTCAAATGAACCTTTACACTTGATGGAACATCCTAGTTTTAGGCAAATACGATCCCAAGAAAGGGGTTTATCATCCTAGTAGGTACATTTAGTGACATCGACATAAACCAGACATATAGGAGCAACACAGTCAAATAAATCTTCTGCATCAAATGAATTTCTTGTGGGATCCAGATGACATCATGGAGCTAGTGAAATAGTGGTTCTATCACTTAAAATTTTGCTAATGAATAGATCCTCTTAGCTATAGGTGCTATCTTTGGCTAGTGATAATATAGCGCTTTGATCTTTACAGAGGGTTTATAGGGTGAATATGTTTTGAACCTTAATCTAATATTTAATAGAGTGTAAATCCCTCAGTGAAAATTGGAATTAAACTAAACCCTAGTTGATTAGGATGTTAACTTGTGGGTAGAAAACTATAATTTAACTCCTTGCATACAAAATTGTTTTGAAAGATGTTGATTTTAGAGAACCTTAGAAAATGAAATCTTGTCCCAAAATCCCTTGTTATGTCATTTTATGGCATTAAGGAATAAAGAATATTTCTTATGTGGAATCGTGAAATGCAGAGACATGGGGTCTTTGTGAACATAGGTCACTTGTGGTTCATGTGTAGTTTATAATGCTTCTAACCATGTACTTCCTTAAGATGTCGATAAGTGCTTTCCGTAACTCTTTTGTTATAAAACGATGATAATAATGTGATGTAAAAGTAAAGCATAGAAGAGGAAAAAAAAAGAGAGATTTGAGGTTAGGGTTACTACCACTCTTGGAGTCCTTATAACTCAATTAAATATCTTTGTGTTTCAAAGAATATGTATTGCCTTAGTGTGACCAAACTTCGAGAAAACAAAAGATATATACCTATAAAGCTTTTTTGGAATTCAACAAGTTATTGAATTGGAATAACTATGGTAGGGAAATGATTATTCCGTGATCGAGAAATGTTTTTGGTAAAAATCTACCTTGTTTCTAAATCTCCGTTAAATCCTTTTATTGCATTCTGGATATCAAGTCACTTTCGCTTGAGTTGTAAGGGTAAAACTGTAGACATCGAATAAATGTTGGAGAAGAATATTCCTAACATAATAATAAGATAATTAAGTACTTTATACGCATTTGAATTATGCCAAATAAGTATGCAAGTTATGGAAAGTGTTGTAAAGGATAAACAACCAACTTAGAATGGTCGAACTGCAAATTAAATGTGGAATGAACTTAAGGTTTCTGTAGGTGGATAAATGAAGAAATTTATCCTTGCTCAATAATGTTCTTAGAATGTTAATCGTAACTAAAATACAATTAAGGAAATAGTATATCGTGGGTTTGCCTATCCTTGAGTCTTCTTTCTATGGTTGGGGCATTGCCAGTATTCGTTCATTGGGAAAAGTGTGGCATCGACATGCCTATGTTTTTTCATGGGTCTATGTGAGTTGATGATTTATGTGATTGTCGTATGTGAGTCAAGTTTACGTACTTGAAGCCTATGCTATGTTGTGTGTTGGAAGCAATGTAAGTAAAAATAAATAAATTATCCCGGTATTTTATTTGTAGTTGGGTGTGTAAAATGTGGGCACTACATATGGTATCAGAGCGGAGGTTCATGCTCTCAAACCTCTGGGACAGATTGGAGTTGTGATGATTTTGCATGATGGTGATGGTGTTTCATGATGGTGATAAATATTGGAAGAGTAATGTGTTTTAAGAGTGATGTGATCTATGTTGTAATTGTGATAGTGTGAACGCACATGATGTGTATGTCACTTAGTGCACATTTGTTATCATGTTGATGTCCTGGGGATGGGAGTATTCTCTCTCCTTCGTGTGGATTCTATGAAGAATTCACGTGTGAATTACTGCTTGTGATGAGAGTATTGACTCTCCTCTTCGTGGATCCAATGAGGAATCCGTTTGTGATGTACCGCCTTGTTTTGTGTGAAAGGAATGATATTGTGAATTATAGAGTGTTGAAATTTTTTTGACCTTATGTGATGTGAAGATGTACTGATGTATTTCATGACAAATTTGATGTAAAGTGAATCGCATTTTATCATGATATCATCACCGTATTGTGATTAGTTGGGTGCATTGTCGTCTTTCAGTATTGTAATTGACTATATGTTATAAGGTTAGACATTGTGTTCTCGCATACATAAAATTCATGTAATATGTGATGGTTCATGTCATGATTTGGGGGCATATGGTGAGTATGATCCCTTGTGTATAGTGATTGCACTTCGGGTGCGGGGATGTGGTAATGTGATGTATCGTAACCCTTGAAAGTAGTGATTGCACCTCGGTGCGGGATGTGGTAATGTGATGTATTGTAACCCTTGAAAGTAATGATTGTGTTATACCCTATATATATATATATATATATATATATACCATGCGTGAGACGTTATGGTTAATGTGCATGAATCACCATTGTGTTAGTGATGTAGTTAGGTCTATGTTGTGAACCTTACACTAGACGACCCTAAGGGGATAAACTTTCAAGAGTGTATGTGTGGAGAGAGGAGGTGTGGACCAGGTTTTCATAATCTTGAGCTGAGTACAAGTGAGGAAGTGGAGTCTTATATAGACTAAAACCCACTTCTATCTATTTAGTATACTTCGAGCTTGCTTAGTATATTGTGGGTGCGCACCACCTTAGGCTCAACTTATGCAACTAGAGTTCCCTGCTCTTTCCTATTTGATTATTCATTGAATAATACTATGTGGATTTGACTATGTTGATCCTTGTGGGAGTATGGAGGAATGATTCGAGATAGAGATGATGACAGCTTACATTATTTGATATACTCATTTCTGGTTACATGTATATTTTACGAGTTTAGGCTTGATGTCCGAGTGCCAAAACTCGGTGAGTACCCTTGGTGGCGGTATGAAGCCACATAGTGATTGCAATGTGCTATTTCCTCATTATGTATTTTATTCATAAATTAGTCTTTATCTCTTTTAGCTAGAACCAACCGTTTTCTTGATTGATATGTTCTTATATTTTGGGAATTTATTTGATTGTTGCATTAACATTTGGATTTTACACTAACCATGGCTAATTAGCCATTTGTTTTTCCTAGTTTTAAAACTTTCTTTTCATATTTAAAGGTTTTATAGCAGTCAAGGATTTTGATTTTTCCACTTGGCATTTGAATGGATTGTTAAGATGGTTCTAATGTCATAATGGGTTGGAATAGGGTCATGTGATTTACCATGGAGTGTTTGAACCTATGGACCCAATTCATTGTATGGGAGAATGCCCCAAGGATTTATAGATAACTAGCAGTTGTTGAACCACGAGTTATTATGTCACTTGGGTTTGGGGGTGACGGGGATCTATGTGCCCAAGGCCATAGGGTGACCCGACCTCATTAAAAGGAGAAAGGAGATGAGCTTTGTATGGTTGAGTGACCTGTTATTCTTTATGGCACTCTATGGTTGAGTGACTGATATTCTTGATGGGGCTCTATGGTTGAGTGACCCGACTTGGTTCTGGAACTATGTTTCTTCCCCTTGGGAGGTATATGGAGATTATTTGGTGATGCTTTGGGGAGATATATGGAGTTGTATTTTGTTGCTTTTGGAGATATCTGGAGTTGTTTCGTGATGCCTTGTGATGTGTGGAGTTAGTATAGTGAGTTATGTGTACTCTTGTGAGTCTGGTTAGACTTTGTTATGATTGATGGCTTGACTCTCCCCTTGGTTGGTATGGACTATTGGATATTGGATTGGAACTATGTTGTTACAGTCATGGATTGTTTTGGGTCATGTGATACCCGTTGTATATGTATCAGCGTGTTGATCCAGTTTTTTAGTCATATGTGTGTACTAGATCTATGTCTAGGACATAATTGTTGAAAATTATTTACTATGTGGTCTACTTGTTGTCATTCCATGGTTTGGTGAAACCCTTGTGATGTGATACTGTCGTGAAAGTATGTAAAAGTATGTTTGTGAAGTTTTAGTGTTGTGTATGACCCTGGTAGGGTGTTTTGACTGTAGTTCATGATGGGAACCCACAGAATGAAATAACTAAAATTCTACAAAAAAATGAAATTCTAAAGGACTTGAATTAAGAATAATGTTAATAGAAAGAGATTAATGAAATAATGAATAAGAGGGAACTACCAATCTTCACAGAACCTTGAAAGTTAAAATTTCTACCAAATGTTCTTAGGGCCACCCCGTAACCATGATTTTGGATCTGAAATCTTAACCTTAGAGCGTACCTTCACCACATTTGTTCCTTGTTACGTACCTTTTCTCTTTCTTCATTGTATGTCGCATCGAGGACGATGCTTTCTTAAGGGGAGGAGAATGTAATGCCTCATTTTATTATTAAAAAAATAATAATAAAATAAATATAAAAATAAAATAAAAATAAAAGATGCATCTATAACTATACAAAGGGCCAAGTTCATTGGGGATTTTGATGTATTAGCACTTACGAAGCGAGACAATTTTCTAGCCTTGCTTGGACGCCCTTGGTGTTATGCAAATAATATTGACTTGCGACTCAATAAGGGGTATGTAAACTTTGAATACAAGGAGGAGAGGGTTGTGATACCTTTGATGAGATGGAAAGTCTACACCCTATGTTGAGCCTATAAGTGAGGAGGATTTAACCAGAGTTTATGTACGCGCTATTCAGGACCCAGAGGTCAACGAGCCACAAAATGAAGGCATTCTATAGTGGGAAGATTCTCATTCTATTAGTGACATGACAAGTATTGCTTGTGACAATTAGGCTCATGGTACATATGAATTCGTAAGACGTGAGGTGAAAAGCATGGTTGGGCGCACAAATAGATTTCATTCAATTTTATAGATAGGAAGTATAGTACCTTGGTATACAGGGATAGAAGCTCTACATGCCTTTCTAAAGGCTATGGAAATGCAGTGGGTAGATCTAGTTTCAAGGAGAGATATGCTAGTCTATACACTTCTTTGGATAGTAGCGCACTCGTGGGTAGTACACGAGATAATCTTCTAAACTGGTAAGATATTGGAATATATTTATTTACCGAGTTTATATGGAACAATGCACCTACAAAAATATGTACTTATCATGGTAATAAACTTGTTCAACATCACATTCGGTAGTGTGAGAGACTCGGATAGTAGGACAGGAAGCACTACCACCTTCACTCTGGGTACATAAATTGTATTCCACACTCCAAATATGCACATGCACTTGGTATGTACATGTGGAACTACATAGAGAAACTGGGAACTAACACAATTTGACTCGCGAGTATGATCCAAATATTTGATTATTTCTTGACTCAACCTTTGGTAGCAGAGGCATTAAAATTTGTCAAGCACTTAACTATGGGAGATAGTGAAAAAGTAGAAGAGCATATTCATGAATTATTTGGTGAGTCGAGTTTGTGCATGTTTTGAAAAGGACAAAGAAATTGACTCCAAACTACTTGAGTGCACTTGCCTTGAGAAAGAGAAAGGAAATATGGTCTACATCGTGGATGATGAGGAAGTTGAGAACCCGGATATTGAACATTCACACGGGGTGTGCGAGGTCTTGGATGGTTCACATAGGGATACACGTGCGTACCATGAACCCATGAAGACAAAGAAAGTGAATATAGGTTCGGAGGCTGAGCCTAAGGAGGCCATAATTAGAGACTACTGGTTAGACTTGGAGGTAACAAAGATCATCAAGTTACTCAGGGATTATCAGGACTTATTCCCTCAAGGATATCATGAACTTAAAGGCATACATGAATCACTTAGGGAAATGAAGATCAAATTTAAGGAAGGTGCACAACCAGTTAGAAAGAGACCTTATAGGATGAATCCTAATTTATGCAAAAAGGTAAAGGAGGAAATTGATAAAATGTTGAAATCCAAAATTATCAAGCCCCTTGATGAGTCAAAATGGGTTAGCCTAATGGTGATCAGTATCAAGAAGGACAGATGGATTAGGATATGTGTGGACTACAAGGAGCTGAATGTTGCATGTGTCACAGATCCTTTCCCTACGCCTTTCACTGAGGAAATACTAGAAGGAGTTGCAGGTGCGAAATATATTCTTTCACAGACAGATTTTCCAAGTATCATCGGAGTTAGGATCGGTTAGGAAGATCAAGAAAAGACAACATTTACTACTGAATGGGGAAGTTTTTCCTATCTGTGATGCCTTTTGGATTGAAGAACATGCCTGCTTGTATTCTCGCGAATAGTTGTTTAGGAATTCAAAGATTTTATTCACAACTTCTTACAAGTTTACCTAGATGATTGGATAGTATATGGGCTTGTGAAAGACCATTGTGACAATTTGTGCTTAATGTTTGAACAATGCAGACAATTGAGTATCTCTTTGAATATCAAGAAGTGCATATTTTCTATACCATTTGGGATACTATTAGGACATATAATCTATAAGGAAGATTTACTAGTTGATCCAACTAAGGTTGCAGTCATTTTAGGCCTGGAAGTGCCTACTAGTCAAAGTGAGGTGCATGGATTCTTAGGTCATACATAATATTATAGAAAATTTATAAAAGGGTATGCTAGAATTGTAGCACCATTGGAAGAATTAGTGAAAGGGAAAGGTACATTTTATTTTAGAGAACCGCAATAGTGCATGTTTGAGATATTAAAAGAAAAACTTACTACCACACCCATTCTGCGCTTTCCATCATGGGATAAACCATTTCATGTACATGTGGATGCTTCTGGTATGGTTATTGGTGCTGTGTTAGCTCAACCTAGTGAAGGAATTATTCATCATCCAATCTGTTTTGCTAGTAGGAAGCTAACTCTTGTTTGAACAAAATTATAGAACTACAAAGCACGAAGCTTTGTCAATGATCTATGCATTGTATAAGTTTTGACAATACCTGTTAGCAACACCATTTGTGTTCTATACAGATCACATGACATTGAAGTACTTGGTAAATAAGATATTTTTACATGGGCACATATGTAGATGAGTGATCCTATTTCAAGAATTTGACTTCACATTGTGGTAAAGCCAGGGAAAAGAAATTCTAGACCGCACCATTTATCTAGAATCAATACAATAGAGGAGCCACAAAAATTGAAGAAACAATGTCGATGCATAGTTATATAGGTTACAACGTGTGCCCATGGAACTATAGGACATTGTTGTCTTTATATGAATAGGTATGTCACTAGAAGGAATGAAATCATTAGAAAGGAAGCAACTTACTATACACGTGACACCATTTATGTTAATCAGTGGAGACCTTTACAAGCTAGGCATAGATGAAGTATTATGCCATTGTGTGTTAGAGCATGAGCACAAGGATATCATGGAAGAAGCTCATGGTGGAGGCCATTATATAGGTGATGCAACCACCCAGAAGATCTTAATTGCTAGATTATGGTGGGAGACACTGTATAAATACTGTAAAGACTATTGTAAGGTGTGTGATCATTGTCAACACCTAGGAAAACTACGGAAAAAAGATGAGATGCCTTTGAGACCAATTACTAGTGCCGAACCCTTTGAGAAATGGGCCATTGACTTTGTAGGACCTATCTTGCTAGCCGCGCAAGGAATGGATTGTGCTATATCATTACTTGAAAATATTATCTTACATGGTGGGAATAAGTAACACCTACGAAAGAGTGTAAGACAACTACAATAGATAGGTTTCTATGGGAGAATGTTATTACACGATATGTATGTCCTCTAAGCTTGAAAAGTGATAGAGGTACACACTTTTGAATGAGAAAATTAGGATCCTATTAGATGAGTTTATGGTTGCACACCAGAAAAATACAACTTACCATCCTCAGGAAAATGGAACTGCTGAGGCTTTCAACAAAATCTTGGGCTAGAATTTGAAAAAAAATGTGATGTTGGAAGAAAGGATTAGGATGAAAAGGTGTTAGCGTGCTTTGGGCATATAGAAAAAAAATTACAAGAGATTGAACAAGGCCACACCATTTCAATTGGTGTTTGGCGTGGAAGCTATTCTCCCTATAGAATTTATGTTACCTTCTTTGCACATTGCATGCACCGGAGGTCTAGATGATGAACAAGCTTTAGAAGAATAAATTGAAAAGATGATTCAACTTGATGAGTTCGAGCCATAGCACGGTGGAGTCGAAGTAGGAAAAGGCCAGCGAAAGCATGGCATGTGAAAACATAAGAGATAATAAGTTTGATATTGACAATGGTTCTTCTTTATGACTCAAAGTTTTGTGCTATCCAGGCAAGCTCAAAGTACACTAGTTGGGGCCATATATTATAACTTCTATACTTGAATCAGGTGTGCATTCTAGTTAGAATCACTTAATGGAGCATGGCTACTGGTTACTTTAACGGGAGTAGGTTGAAGCTCTACTATAAGCAAGTCTTCTTGGTGTTTGTAATAAGACAATATTGCCCTTTAGTTTAGGTTTTCAATTCTATATTTCCTTAATTGTCACTATACTTTGTCAATTTAGTTTTTTTGTGTAATAAGTGCATTTTCGTGCATGAAGCTAATTATTATATGAAGAATGTTTATACGTAGAGGACTGCACATACTTTTAGTGTGGGGTGGTTGTCGTTATTCAAGAAAAGGACTGAGGGACTTGAAAGGTGAAAGGAATAATATGCTATAGGTGTGCTTTAAAGAAGATTACTACTCAAAAAGTGACCGAGGATGGAGATGGATGAAGGAACATTATAACACGAGGTAAGCGGAAGCCATGATAGCTACCAGAGAAGGCTGCAGGTGACAAGGTACTCGAGTGTAGGAGTGCATGCTAAATAGAATTCTATGACCAGAGGGTAGGAATGTGCACTAGAAGGTTATATATGGACACAAAGATGTACCACGTGGAATGAATAGATTTGGTCAATGAATTAAGGGATATTTTGTAGGTGAGGAGCAATAAATGCATCAAAATTTGAAAAAATTATATAAGGAAGGGATGTAGATTCATTTTTACCATTGCAACTAAGAGTATTTGAGAGAAGAGCCAAGTGTGAAGAGCTGAGTGATCAAGTTATGGTGTGAAGGGTGTGAAATCAAGAGTGTGACAACCATATCTGTGCTATAAGAAGCTTGTGTCCCTGGTGGTGAAGGGTTTGAGTGAAGCAAGGAGACATAAAAGAGTTAGGTTACAAGGTTTCCACCTAGGGCATAGTTGAATCAAGCTACGGTTTGATTCATAGAGTTGCAGGGGTGAAGAGGAGACATTTACAAGGTATAAATGACACCAAAGAAGGCATCTGCAACAACATCAAAATAAAAGAAGGTGGTCGTTGAGGAAGATGAGATAACAAATAAAAGTCATTTTTTTGAGATGCAATACCGAAAGGAGTTATTTTTGGATAAGAGTGGGATTAACCCATTAGAAAAATTAAAGTGAGTGAATATAATCATAGGACATCGAGAGAACAAAAGGATCTCAACTCCATACTCATGGTTAGAACAAAAAAACGTATGGTAGATGACATGCCAATATATTATGATGCGGGTGAAAAGATTTTGAAAATAATTGGGGTATATCAGTTGTATGAGCTACCATATTTTGGGAAGTATGAGGTCTTGTACCAGTGGCTAATGAGAAGGGTTCATGAAGTCTACTTCTACTTTGCAGGACACAGAGTTAGAATTTCATCTGTGCTTGTTTCATCAGTGACAGGTTTGAAGGCCACAGGAGAGGATATAAAAAGTGACCTCATAGATAAAGCCATGATTTTGAAGACCAAATAGGAGTTGGGATACCTAAAGGGTCCGTGTGGAATGGACATAGATAAATTTAAGAACTATCTAGTTGTATAAGTTGTGGCACACTTGGTTACCAAGTTGAATGATCAGGAGCGGTGGTTTCAGGTAAACACTATGTGGTTGCATGTGGTGCGAAAGATGTTGGAAGGGACAATCTGCAATATTGTAGGATATATTGTAGAGAAAATATTAGAGGAAGCACCCACAGGAGGGAAGATAAAATTTGGGGCTGTTATCCTATCACTGGTCTTCATGGAGATTGGGGTACCAGATGGACCAAAGGAGAAAATATGGGAATACCCCATGGAGAACAAGTCCCTAGCTGAAAGATTTAGCAAGTACTTGTGCAAGGGGACTATGACAAATGAGGTGAAACAAAGGGTGGAGAAGTGGTATGATAGGCTCCGCACAAAATTTGGAGAAGAGTGGCACATTCCAAAGGACCTACCAGTAGTGGTAGGAAAACAAGTTCAGTTTTTGTGTACCAACATTTCTACATCACATGTTTTCTAATGAAGGATGGAGCTTGGAGCCCTTGGTGCAAGTTACCTTATGCATTCACTGCAAGGTATTTTCAAGAATCTATTCATAGGTTTACCAACATGCGTAGACTAAACTTCAATGCAGACAAGGTAGAATGCGACTACCATACATTCTAGAAGAAGTATGTATATCCTGGCAGAAGTGCCTACACAGAGAGAATCATTTTAGAGATGCTGAACATCAAGCCAATAAGCTTGGCTGTGGCAGATTTGGGGGCAACATGGGTGTATCTCTAGTTGAAGCTAAAGATGGAGAACAAAAAATATGTGGAAGGTGAGTTCACACTTTTAGTACCACCAAAACAAGCATACAATGGAGAATATCCCATCAATTTGTTCAAATAGTATGAAAAGGCCTTGGGAAAATATGATCAACACTCCAAATCGACTTTTACAAGTTGTCACTTCCAGATTATGGAGATAATTTCAATGCAAGGCAAGGGTTACTAAAGACATAATATGATCCCGATTTGATTTGTGCATTTTTGTAAATGGATTGTATTCTTTTGTTGATACACAGGGAAAGGCAAGGTTATTATGGAGTAGGATTATTTGTTCTCAATGAGTTTTTTTGTAGGAGATTTTATACAAGACTAACCAAAGTCTCGCCAAATTCTTTGAGGACCTTTGCAAGAAATTTGCAAGACCTAAACAACAGAATGCTTCAAAGAGGTTAAAGTACTCCTTCAACTAGGATATGTGCAACAAATGGAGGCCTAAATTTTTACTCTTCCAAACAATATTTGAAAACCTTCCACAAAAGATTAAAGAAGATGAACCAACAAAGTATCTAGAAATATCTATTTTATCATGACCTAAGGTGCACCCAAAGGTTTACAAACAATCTCAGAATTCAAGGAAGGTAAAGTGATTTTAAATTTGTTTATCTCTTTATCAAATGAAAGCTCTTCTGAATGTGAGATTGCAAATGCCACTAAACTATCAACAAGAAATGAGACCATGTATGATCAAGAGAGATTTTAAACACAAGACTGCAACAGGAGCAAGAAACACAAATTGAAAACATTCTGAAACATAAGTGTATGCAAATTTTGCCAAGAGACAACACAAAATAATCTAGAATGACCAAATTTATCAGCAGGGGAATGTTATAAGAACAATCTCAGAGCTTGTTGATGGCTTTACAACTGAAACCAACTCAACATGATACAAATCTGATGTAAAAAGAAATTAGAAATGGTTCTCAGGTGGTTTCTCAAAGAATTGGCTTCTTCCTAGATTTTCCTATGAAATTCTAAGTTTCTTTGACCTTTTGCATGACAAATTCATGCAATATATAACATTCACTTACTCATTTACTTTTCCCTCAAAATTCCCTCGAAACAAAGCACCTTTACTTTGCATTATTTTTGGAAAATGACACGTAATGCACTCGTAAAAAGTTTCCAGTTGTTCTTTCAAAAGGTGAATCATTACAAAAATTTCATCATTATCCATTGTGGAGGCATGTTTTTCATCTTCAAAGCATGTAGACCCCTTTTATTTCATCATTTCATCCTTATCCCTCCAAAATTTGATTCTGCAACTTCTTGATTTGATATTTTACATTTTTGCATGGGCTAGGGAAAAAATTCACTTCAAAAACATCTCAAATCTGCAAATTGATCCTTAAAACCAATTGCATTGGTCCTTGTAGGCACAAACGACACAAATTTGCCAAAAATTCGATGAAAATTCATGCAAAATTTACATCTCCAAGCTTCTTGGAGCTCAAATGGTGGTAAAACTAAAAAATGCATAGTCACCATTGATTTGCCTTTCTCTCTTCAATCTAAGCCCTCCACATGTCAGTATATGATTGAAAACAGATTAGGATCACTTTTTGACTTTTTAACATTTTTTGAAAAATGTAAAATTTTGACATTTTTCTCCACCCTTCCACCCTTGAGATTTGGTGCTGACACGTGGCACAAAGTGGGCCCCATTGGAATCACGGCTTGATTATGCACATTTCCACCTTTTTGGAAAAAGTTAATTTTTCCAAAAAATCTCCGTGGGTCTACCCTCCCATAAGACATGTGTCCTCAAATGATTAGTTGAGGGGAAGTGCTCGACGATATACTTTGAATCCTTTTTACCAAAGGAAAATTTTCAATATTTCTTCCGTGGACCCGCTCCTCCGATTCTTTCCCTGACACGTGTCTATCGCTGATTAATTTCGGCTAGCACTTCAATTTTTCTCTCTAACTCATTTTGCTAAAAAGGAAATATTTCCCTTTTTCCTTTGGTGGCCCGCCGACCCACTCTATGCTCTGATGCTTCCACATGTCCTCTCCTAACTCGGCCGACGGACTGTGGCCTTTTCTCGACCTTTTCCCTTATTGCCAAAAAGGAAAAAAATTTCTAAGTCCCTCGCCAGCCTTCCATCTCACTTTTGATGAACACATGACACATGTCCACCCCGACTCATTATGGGCCTCCGCTTTGAAGCCGCCACATGTCTCTCTATGATTCACTTGGTGGACCCACAGAGACCTTTACAATTTTTATCCCTTTTGCGAAAAAGGAAAAATTTCCAAGTCCTCCACTAGGCTTCCATCCCAGTTTTGATGAGAACATGACATCGTCCTCTAACCTACCAAGGGCTGCGCCCAAGCTGCCATGTGTTCCATTCTATTTCATTGTGGGCTTGCACTCTGAAGCCACTACGTGTCCTCCCCTAATTGGATGTGGGCCTTAAGAATTTTCTTTGTACTTTAACTCATTTTCCAAAGTTCTTTAAGGCACAAAGAGACACGCCTGTTTGCCTTCACTCTAATTGTGACACGTGAACCTCCTCTAGGGCCTATGGAGCTACGGGGGAAAATTTGATTTTTGCCAAAAACACAAAAATGTTAAGTTTTTCAAACAAACCCACCGAACCTTGTCCAATCACACACGACCACGTATGAGGAGATTTTTAAACTTAAAATTGATGGGAAAAGGACACCCGTATGACCATCAATCAATACAAAATTTTTCTAGTGATGCCCTAGGACACCGAAGATGAATTTGACGGGTAAATGTCACCCTTCCGACCGTGAAAAACACAGAAAATGCCAAGGATGCCCAAAATCAATTTTTTCTTCACGGGTGAAGAATTTTTCGATCAAAAAACAAATGGGAAGTGATTTTAGGCAATTTACGACCATGGCAAGGGATCTTTGAGGGAAAATAAGTATAAAACGAATAAATTTGAGCTCCAAAGGCCGGGAAAAATGGAAAAAATGGAAGATACATTTGAAAAGGGAAAAATTAGGGCACAAAACAAGGCATACATGTATATTTCTTTCAAATTGGGGAAAAACAATAAGTTTATGAGCATTTCAAGGCATTCAACTGAGGGAAAAGTTGCAGACCACCAATTTGGGAGAAAAAACATTTTAGAGCATGCAAACCAAAGGAAAATTTAGGGCAAAATGGTAGAGGATCAAAATGGGCACCAACAGGTGGCCAAAAGGATCATGGATAAATTTTCCACAATCAAAGTGTTGCGTGAAGAGCTAAAGACAAAGGACGTAGAGATAGCACACATAACACGTAAAAGGGACTTCACACAAGAAGAAGAATGAAGTGTTCATAAGCATCACCGAAGAGATTGGGAATAATGTAATCAAAGCAAGGCCGCACTTGGAACCAAAGGTACCACAAACATTTCCTTTAGCAATAAAATATGTGGGGAAGTTAATGGAATTGGTACTCAAAGTTGAAACTCTATGTATGTAAGTGCTAGAATGATCGAGAGAAGGATGCCGTACGGGAGAAAGCATCGATGATGAGAAAAATCTCATCCTATGAAGGGTCATTGTAGGAATTATAAAAAGTCTGAAGAAAGCAGACCAAGCTTTGAATATATGCCCACTCCGAGGCGCTCATCAACATTAAGACCTTGGAGGAGAATAATGAGGTTCGAGAGTAATGAAAGATGAGACATTGGGCCATGTAGAAAGGTTGTCCATGGTTAAACAAAAGCATGAGGCCTTGACAGAAGTACAAGAGCCACATAAGATTAGGCTAGAAGAGCTTGGGAAGAAAATTGCACAAAAGATGGACCTGTTGGAAGGGAGGATGACATCCATGTCTAGTGTTGTGCTGGTTCTGCAAAATGAGAAAGGGGAAATTGCAGGGATGAGTTAGAATCCATTGCTGTGGACATCCAAGAGAAAGTGGCACAAGCACTCATGGAATGGCAAGATTTGGAGGATGCAATAAAAGAAGGGTATCTAGAGCTGATGCTACAGACTGATACAAAGGAGGTTACTTAAATAAACCTCATATAAATTCTTTATTTGTCCACATTCTTCATTCTTATTCTTTCCTTAAAATTTTAGAGATAACCATTATTAGGATGATAATGAGATTAGTGTGGGGTATTGTTGATAAAAAATACTTAGCAAAGATCACATTAGGAGTCCGCACGGATAGTAGGCCAGGGTCAAAGGTGTGGAAGGACAGGAAGGACCCATGCATGGGAGGAAAGTTCAGATTTTGGGACCTAGCCACTTTTGAGCATACATGTCTATTTTTAGAATATGGCATGCAAAACACACCAACGAAGCAAAGACACGTGTTTCATGCATTGTCGATATTTGGAGAAGTGGTTCAAAGCATCTTTGCATGGAGATAAGCTAAGAATGGAATTTACACTTTAGTTAACTACAAGAGGACTATAGATAGTGCACTTTCATGTGTAGCTATAATTGTAAACGACGTGTGGCTATCAATAGCATGCAACCTATTTATGGAATAATTAAGTGGTGAAGGGCAAGTCCCCACCCTTTATATTTGATGTTAGGTGCATATTAGAAAAGAAGTACATGTAAGACAGTGAGCAGTATGTATGTGTATTAGATCCATATGCGCTTCGATAAAAATTGATAAACTTGTAATGAGCTTCTATATTTAATACTAGATGGAAGATATTGGCTAAAACTAAGTATCATTCTATGTATTTTAGAAGTGTATGTTAATGATTCAAATCATGATTACTTGTTTAAGTTTGTTATTTGATGGATATGTGGGTAACATGCATTATAGAATAATGGGTTAGTTATGAGTGTTTATGTTTCTTCCTTCTTCATGTTATCATCCTGTTACAACAACCCTAAAGGGGAACTGGTACCTTTGTGCACTTTGGGTGAGTGCTCATTCTAGGTTTGAGTGATGTGCTAACACGACTAGGGTGTTATCTTGCAAATTATAAGCTGCATAAAGTCCTATGAAGAAATATCCATTAGGTCATGTGAGCTACAAGAAACTTCACCATTCTCTTTGAAATTCTTTACACTCAGAACAAGAAGGGAAAGGCATGATGATAATGAAATTGAGCCAAGTTTTATAATGAGAAGGAGACATATGTTCTGATTTGATGCAATATTTCCCATGAAATGAAGGATATTTTCTTTAGTTTGCCTGAGGAGAATTTAAGATTTGATTTTTTTAAGGAATGAGCAGAGATGGAAAATGAAGGTGATTTGATAGAAACTATGTGTGGAAATTAATCCAATGAGACATGAAGAAAAGGGTGTGGCACCTAAGGCAGATTATTGAAAAGTGAGTATGGATATATGTCATTTCAAATTATCCGAGGTGTTCATAAATTGTTTGAAATTATTATCTAATCAATACTAGGCAAGAATGATTAAAAGAAACCATCGAAGTGATTACTTGATATCCCAGTCAAGCACTAGTGAAGTCAATTGAAAATACTAGTGATTTGTACACATGACAACTCTAAGAAAAACCTTTCTAAATGCCATGTTCTAGAACAATTTTTAAAAGGGGAATATTCTTGGGGATATTCAAAATTTTGGGGGGGAAAAAAATTTGAAGGTTAACAAGTAAAGGAGTTGATATAAAAGGAAACAAGATAATCACAAAAGAAGGGGGAGTTAATCTTTCTAAGATTTATTCAGAGAAAAGATAAGAAGAGAAAGAAGAGAAAGCCATTTTCCTAAAGGAACTTATTTAAGAAACCAATTATTTCTTGTGTATCTTTGAAATTGATCATGTCAAGATGGTTGCAAATGTACAACCATTGACAAGATTTGAGATTGTAAACAAACTTTACCTTGTTGATAAATTTGAAAAAACTTAAGTAATTTGTGTTAATCATGAACCATGTTGTGTCTACTATCATTTTGAGATATCTTCAAATAGTTATCTATGTTCTTGTTGCAATATTACATTAGGAATCCCTTTGAAATCACATAAGATCTCATCCTCATGATAGTATTATGGCATTTGCAATTACATTATGAAGAGAGATTTCATTTCATAATGCAATAAGCAATTTAAATTCACTTTACTTTCATTTTAGTGATACAGATTGTTTGTCAGTTTATGAGTGTATCATAAGTGTGATAGATCAGGGACTTCTGAGGTTTAATTAAGTCTTTAACATGAGTTTTTATGTTAAATCCTTGAAGAATGTGTGAAGCCGTGTGTCTTTGAGC
This sequence comes from Taxus wallichiana var. yunnanensis, assembly GCA_018340775.1. NCBI lineage: Eukaryota > Viridiplantae > Streptophyta > Pinopsida > Cupressales > Taxaceae > Taxus > Taxus wallichiana. Next base: position 453,287,698 of record CM031240.1, read on the forward strand.
TTTCATAGATGCAAAATTTTCTAGTTGAAGGTTTGCCCTGACAATTTGAAGCCATGTGTCATTTTGCTTTGTAGATTTGTCAACATTTGTTTAAAGCTCTCAAGAATTTGGTATAATCAACTTTATCCTGCTTAACTTCCCAACCATAAATTTCATATTTAGTGATATATCATACATGAACCATCCCTAATTGCACTGTATATCCACAAATGCTAAAGAAGATCATTAAATTTGTCCATCCTTTACCAAAATATGCAGATGCAATTAGTTTTTATCATTGTCTTTAGTGACCTGGACCTTGTCTAGAGAACATCTTCATTTTCTAAGGTGACAACTTGTGAGAGTTAGGTTATGTTGTATTGGCCATGTTTTCTCAAGGTCTTCTTCAAAATACTACAAAGGAAGAGTCAAATACTTTGTTAATCCGTTGATAATTTCGACTAATACAGTCACAAAGTAGTAAGAGTAGTATTTCTCACCCTCATTGGAGGAACAACCTAAAGTAGTAAGAGTAGTTCAAAATATTATCATGGTTCTAATTAGTCCTTTCCAAACAAGAGTGATAAATAGTCATCTAGAATCCATCCCGGCTACAAAACAAATCCTATTATGATTTGTTTGTCTATAAGCATCCTTATCAACTTGTGATGCTACTTAGTTTCAAAGGAAGGATTAATTTGGGTACCAACAGATAGTAAATTAATATATTGGGTTTTAGTTTCGGTGCTTCATTTCATGCAACTCATCATAGATAGTATTTTCAAGATTATGTTCAAGAGAATTTTTGGCATGTGTATCTTTGTGATGATGAGCCATGTAGCATTGTTAGAAAATGCATTGTTTAAATTAAATTATAGAATGGTAACACTTAGGTGTTGAAAAATGTCAGGCATGTTCCTAGCCTAAGGAGGAATCTAATTTCTGTAGGGAAATTAGGAGATGAGGGTTGTATGGTTACACTTACAAAAAATTATTATAAAGTTACCAAGGGTGATCTTATGGTTGTAGAGAGGTAAGAGAGTAGGTACTTTTAATTTATCCACTATTAGTACTGATCCCTCTTCTATTTTAGCTGCTACAGGTATAAACACAACTATATGACATCAAAAAATTGGAAATATGAGTGAGAAGGGGATGAAGATTTTACATTCACAGGGAAAGTTGTCAGATTTGAAAAACATAGAACTAGCATTTCGTGAGCAATGTGTGTATGGGAAAAAAAAGTTTGTGATATTTCTTAGGGTTGGATCAATTAAGAAAGATCACACGTTAGAGCTTGTTCATACGGATGTGTGGGGGACGACTCAAGTATCTTCTCTTGGTGGTTCACGATTATGCTACTTTTATTGATGATTCTACTAGGAAGGTTTGGGTTTCTTGTATAAAGAAGAAATTTGATTCATTTGATACTTTCAAGAAGTGGAAAGCTTTGGTTGAGAATAAAACAAGTTTTAAGTTGAAGTGTATCGATCGGATAAAAGTAAAGAGTAATGCAATAATGAATTTAATAACTATTGTTCACATAATGGAATCTGTAGGGTGAAGACAGTTCCTAGAACACCACAATAGAATGGTGTGTCAGAAAGGATGAACAAGACTATCATGGAGCGTGCAAGGAGCATGAGATTGCATGCTAGATTTCCCTTACAGTTTTGGGTAGATGTTGTAGATATTATTATTTACTTGATAAACAGAGGACCTTCAAGTGATTTAGAAGGTGGATGTTGGGCCTCGAAATATTGGCTAAGTACCGGAGGACGTGTGAGCGTGTAGGAGCAATAAAAATAAGGGCACATGAGGAGACGCACACTAGAAAAAGAGGTTTAAGAAGGCTTTAGGAGAGACCAGGGCACACACGAGGAGACAATACATAAGATCTAAGGACTTAGTCATATTCGGTGTTCTAGAGGAACTTGAGGAAAAACATGACCTGACTAGGCATGCTGAGTGGATAAGGTGCCAACCTGGAACCTTGGAGGTCAAGAAAAGGATATTCCACGCATGGAATATTCTTAGAAGACATCATTACAAAAGTGGAAAATCTTGGAACTGGATAAACATTCAATAATAAAGGACCACATGGACACTTGGCATGCGATCTACTCCCAAAGGAAGGCATGACAGTGGGTATTGGACCTATAAGAAGAGATGATTGGCTAGAAGAAGGAGGAAAAAGACATATAGCATGGGGAAGGAAAATCCTGCATAAAGTATTAGGAGGTCATAGGGTTGGAGTTTGAATTAGGGAGTTGCAAGAGGGTCCTCATGTTTAGGGTATGGGTATGTAAAAGTTATGTAATAAGGGAGGCATAGCTAGGAATCCTGATATATGAGTTAGATCTCTATCTCAATATATATTGTATGGGCCAAATCACCGACATTTAATGTATCAAACCTAACATGGCGTTTTGGATGTAATGTGGTTATTTAGCACTCTTGATCTATCTATCTATCTATCTATCTATTCTAGATATCTTGTTCTTGGGTGAAAACCCTAGTGTCATTTATTTATACTACAATTCCAATATGCTCTCCATAATCCATCTTGTGTTGTTTCTCTCATTTTCATGCATGGATATAAGGATATGGTAGACCATGTTGTGATTTTACATGAATATCTACTTTTCTCGCATCTAATCCTTTAACAATGACAAGATCTTCACACAATGCTCACATAAAGGAGGGATCGGTGACCGCACGTGCCTCGGTGAGAACCCAAAGTGCCCTTTGGGTGATAGGCTAGTGCACTTGGGGTTATAAAGTTGTAATAAGGGTACATAAAAATTACTACATCTTGGTTCCATTGACGGAACCTCTTTTCAAAGCTGTGAGAATGATGCATGATGATATAGTGCTTGACCTTGGGCAAGATTGAAGCATGGTTAAAGAGGATAGAGGATGCATTTTCTCGAGAGATTAGTCTTGAACCGAGTTTGATGCATGTAGATGGGTAGAGGAGAACATGTATCATGAGTTGTATGAGACCTTCTTTTGTTTCTTTCTAGTAGAGTTGTATGAAATAATTTCCGCGTACACATCTAGATCAAGCTGGTATTATATTTCTCATATGTGGACCTAAGATGAATATTAGAGGCTTTATGATGTTGATCTAACTTGGACACGTGTTGTTGATCATTAGTGGAGAAGAGAGTTGACCGATATACCTTGGAATATACTATTTCTATGTATTCTTGTCCATAGGTTCTTGTGTTTGAGTTCTAAGGGATCCTGGATGTTTGTTTTTGCATTCTATCCCCTTAGCCATAAATATCCCGATCATTACAATAAGTTTGGAACCATTTTCTATGTCCGATTAAGCTTCTTTGAGCACTTTGGGAAAGGAAGATAGGGTGGAGGAAGATACTGGACCTTGTAGTAGAAAAGGAGAGAGAGAGGAGAGATGACTCAAGTATAATGAGTCTCATGAAAGGGAGTGGGATAGAGAATGTGAGGTTATAGGAGTGATGGATCTATAGAGGCATATGTTGTGGGAAGGAATTGAGGTTCACACAGAAGACGTGGAGCCTAAGCAGTTTTTGCTACCCCATCTTAGCAAGTGCGGGAGAGAGACCCCTTCAGCTTCTGATGAGAGTTCCCCACTTCGAGAAATAAGAGTCATGTCGCATGCATCCGAACCTACACAGTTACCACCACCATCCGAACCTACCCGGTTACTAGCCACCATTCACTTAGTCTTCCAAATCAAGGGATAATTATTACTAAGCTAGTTAGTATTGGTAGGAGTGACTGATCTACACCTAGGAGATATAATTTCTCATTTGGTACATCTATGGCTGCACAATCATTCCCTATGTTTGGAGGGATATTGTCTGGAATGACATTTGGGAAAAGTATGGGTACACAAAGCTTGGGTATCACATCTAGAAGTGACATGAGACACACATATGGTAGTAGTGCAATATCACAAACTATTGGTGCGCAATTTAATGGAACATTGGGAATGCTAGGCATGACCACTTCAGTCCTTTATCTTTGCATGAGGAGGTGGATCTGGTGGTATAGGATCTAGAATAAACAAGACCTAGTGGATTTAATGGATTTGGTGGTGGAGGTAACACCAAAGGAAATCAAGTTTTGGATCATGTGGACAAGGGCCTCAACCACCTCAACAAGTTTTTTTGAAATGTCTTTGCATCTACCAAACCAAAAGGTGTTGATGATGCTAAAGAGCATGTATGTAAGTGTGAGATACTATGATGTGAAAATGGTATCACTACCCCAGTATAAGGCAAGTCAGTTTGCAATGACATTGTAATGACACATGCATATTTAGTACCGAAAGTATGACCCCCATCAAACAGTGGGGGATTACACCACACCGAGGAATTCCTTCTTGGCTGAATTTCATATCCCTAAGTTTGAACAGAAGAGCATCAAAGAACTGAAGGAGATCCAATAAGGAATGTCAGAGAGTGTGCAAGAATACAACACACATTTCAAAACTCTCTTATCAAAACTATCCTATGATATTCACCCCTCTTAGCATGCTCAGTGGTTTTTGGAGGATTGATAACACCATTTAGGAAAGCACTTTCACACAAGAATTTCACAGACCCACGTGAGGCCTTGGAGGCTTCCTTGTGCACTGAGGATACTAGAATGATAGATACTAGTGTTAGCCCCTTCCTTGAGGCCCAAATATCTACAATGGTGAAGTAGCTGGAGAAACTATCTGTGAACTCAACGCATGAGACTCACAATGGTCTATTGTGCACAAATTGTGAGGTAGAGGGGCATATAAAGGAAAATTTCCCTAGGAGATCAATACGTGCCATGAAAAGGACTGTGAGATCTGCCATGGAGATCATGATGCAAGTAAGTGCCCACTACTACAACAAGCAATCCATAAAAATGTGTCTTGCTATAGCAAGATCTCGTACTAATACTACCGATGACACCAAGGATAATAGGTTGATTGACCAAATACATGATGCCATTGATATTGGTTTGTGCCAAACCAACCTTGCAAACAATTCCAAGGATGATGGTCGTGACTATTAAGGGTGCGCAGATTAAGGGGTGCATGGAAGAGGTTTCTGAGGAGGATTTCATGGTCATAGTAACTACAGAGAGAGAAGTGAGGTCCCACGTGGAACATGTTACAATTGTGGGTCTATGGAGCACTATAAGCGTGAATTCCCTGATCTGTTACAATGCACTTGGTGTAGAAAAAAAGAGTATGAGGAGTGTCCAGAGCTATTTGAACATATGAGCCAACAACATCATAAAGACAAAGGTGTTGGGATGGTAAGTGTGAGGAAGGCCGATTCACAATGGATGCCAATACAGGCATGTGAGTCGAAACTAGAGCATGTACTAGTTACTGACACAAGCTAAGGCTTCATGGGAAAGGGATATACTAAGGTAGAAACCACTTTGTTACAAGAGAAGAGGTGGTGATTAGGAAGTATCCGGACGCTACTCATCAGAAGGAGGTGTATCAAGAGACTATGGATGTAATTCGAAGCCTATAATGAGAGATCTAGCTCCTAAAGGAAAAATCAAGGCTATTAAAATAAAGGAAGAATGCGTAGGCTCCATAAAAGGATCTAGACGAGGTAAGGGAGGTATGCAAAATGTTAAGGCAAGATAATATCATTCCTTTATTAGGAGAATGGTTATGGGAAAAGGTACCACACACCGGGCATAGTGCAAAATGCATGTCCTGTATGCTAACCTTCCTCCCATAGCCTTGACTATGATAAGGAGATTACCTTGAATTTTATTGTGGATGGATGGCTTCTGAGAAATATTCTGATTGACACGGGTGTGGAAGTCAATGTTCTCACTCTAGACGTAGGGCATCAAATGGGAAGGCCCCCATTACAACCATATTTGAATGTGTTGTATATGTCTAACAAGACAAAGGTAATTCCCATTGGTGTCTTGAAGAACATTGTTATCACCATCCAAGGGGAAACATTCACTCGGGATTTCAAAGTCTTGGTGCTAGCCAAGGCAAACAACTTTCCAAAGATTACTTGGGTTCCCCTTATGCTATAAGAATAATGATGACCTACGGTTACATAAGGGGTACATAAGTTTTGAAAATAAGGAAGAATGGGTTATCATCCCCTTGATTGATGGGAGAATAAGTTCTTGATTGAATAAGTTCTTGATAGAATCTATGTGCACTCTATTAGGGACCCTAAGGTGATTCACCCTATAGAGGGATTTATTCAATTTGAAGATGCTCAGCCATGAGTGATATAACTAGTGTGGCATGTTATAATTAGGTGCACATGACTTATGAGTTAATTGGGTGATAGTTAAGAGGCTCTATTGTAAGAGTGATAAAGGCACACTCACCAAGCACTTGGGAGGAAAGAAGTTTCTGAGTTACTCTAGAGGGGCCAACCCTGATGAATTCTTATGATAAATGGATGATCGGTGGGAAAATAAGATCAAAAGAAGAGGGATGATAAGATATAAATTTCTTAAGACCAAAATGCATTAGTTAGTGACACATCATGATAGCCTTCTAGAGTGGCGCGAAGTGAGAATCACGTTCTCTGTTAGGTTTTCCCGAAGCAATGTACCCAATGTAATACGAGACTACAATGGGAAGGAACCTGCCTCGTTTCATGTACAATCATGTGAGGAAACATGGATGGAAGGAATAGAGGCCTTGCCACCTTCTTTATGGGTGCATAAGCTATATTCCACCTTACAAGTTTGTGCACGTGCATGGTATATTCACTCAAATGAGCCGTCGACATGAAATTGGTAGGAGTTGACGGCTGATCTCCTTCAAGATTTCAAATATCAGTGTACTAAAACATCGTTGGATAGGGAGATGTAGGTTTTTAAGTGCCTAATGATGGGAGATAATAACATGAAAGAAGATAGAATACTAGAATTATTGGGTGAACCTGGCTTGGACCCACAATTTAATGAGGAAGAGTTAGAAGAGGTGCAGCTTGAGTGCATATGCATGGAGAAAGAGAAAGGAAAGATGGTCTATGTGATAGATGGTGAAGAGATAGAGAGTTTGGATGTTAACCATATTGAAGGTACACACAAAGTTATTAATAGTGATGATGAGAAAGCACGTGCCTACCATGAGCTCCTCAAAACAAAGAAGGTTAACATTGGTTCAAAAATGGAACCTAAGGAGGCCACTATTAGAGACTATTGGTCAAAGAAGGAGGTTTCAAAGATCATTGATCTATTGTGTGAGTTTTAAGAATTATTTCCACATGGATAAGATGAGCTTAAAGGAATTCAAAACTCCTAGGAGAAATTAAAATCAAGTTAAAGGAGGGTGCGTTCCCAATTCAGAAGAATCCTTATCGAATGAATCTAAATCTTTGTGTCAAAGTCAAGGAGGAGATAGAAAAAATGATCACTTCAGGCATCATTGAAGCTATGGAGGAATCATAATGGGTAAGTCCCATGGTCATCAACATTAAAAAGGATGGAAGGATAAGGATCTATGTTGACTACAAGGACTTAAATGCGGTATGTGTAATTGATCCTTTTCCAACCCCTTTTACCGAGGAGATCCTGGAAGGAGTGGCTAGGCATGAAATCTATTCCTTCATGGATGGATTCTTAGGATACCATCAAGTTATAATTACTAAAGAAGACCAAGAAAAGACAAATTTTACCACTAAATGGGGAATTTTTACCTATATAGTCATGCCTTTTGGATTGAAGAATGCGCTTGTTGTGTTTTCACGCATAGTGGTCTAGGCATTTCAGGATTTTATCCATAAGTTTCTGCAAGTCTACCTTGATGATTGGACAATATATGGACTAGTGAAAGACCATTGTGACAATTTTTAGTTGATGTTTGAAAGATGTCAGCGATTGCACATTTCCCTCGGCATTAAGAAGTGTCTCTTCACTACTTCATTTGGAACCCTATTGGGGCACATCATTTGTAAGGAAGGCTTGCTGGTGGATCCCACCAAATTTTCTATTATCGTGGGATTGGGGTAGCCTACCGGTTAGAGCATGGTGTGTGGATTCCTTAGGCATACAAGGTACTACCAGAAGTTTATCAAGGGGTATGCCAAGATCACCATGTCATTACAAGAGTTAATAAAACACAAGAGTGCCTTTCACTAGGGAGAGGCACAATAGACAACATTTGACACTTTGAAGGATAAAATTTTCACTGTGCCCATATTACACTTTCCTTCTTAGGATAAACCCTTCCACTTGCATGTTGATGCCTTAGGGACAACCATTGGAGTAGTGATAGCACAACCTGGTGAGGGGATTATGCATCACTCCCTTTACTTTACAAGTGGGAAGTTGACACCAGCAGATTAAAACTACACCACTACTAAGCGTGAAGAACTATCAATGATCTACACACTTTGCACAAGTTCAGAAGTATCTATTATCCAAAATGTGCCCCTTCTCATTTTTGTGGCTAACTCCTCTCATTCTTCCCTCTCTTGTGCCTCAGTCATATTTTTTTGCTTTTTAGGCACTCAAAACCTTCTAGAAATGGCACCATTGGATAGAGCTCTTTCTCAGCTTTCCATAAAGGTAAAGTTTTCCTCCTAACTCCATGTATTTTTGAAGTTATGGCTCGGCGGAGTTTTTGTGGGAAATTTTCCCTTTCAAGGCCCGTAGCCAATGAGATGCCGCCACGTGTCCAGGGAAGTGGCGGGGGTCGGAGGAGAACTTGGTTTTTTACCAAGTGTTTTGGTAGGTTTTCAAGAGGAAATATTTTTTCCGCAGGCCCGCCAACGAATCAGCGTTTGACACGTGTCCAGGGGGAAAATTTGAAAAATTTGGCTAAGTGTTGGCGCATGGAAATTTTGAGAGGAGAGCCCGCGGCCAATGAAATACCGCCACGTGTCACTAGAGCCTGGAATGGTGGAGCACGGGAGGAAATTGGGACCTTTTCCCAAAGTGTTGGCGTAAAAGGAAATATTTTCCCAAAGGGCCCGCAACCAATTATATCTTGCCACGTGTCCTGGAGTGGCGGAGCAAGGGGAGAATTTGGGAAATTTTCCCAAAGAAAGAAAATAAAGGAAAATTTAGAGAGGAAGCCCCACCCCCTTAATGTGAGCCAATAGAATCTTTCCATGTGTCCAAATGGTGCTAAAAATCAAGGAAATTCCCGCAAAGAAAATTAGAAGAGGCAAACCCGCACCCAATGGGGTTGTGCCACGTGTCCCAATCTCATCGGCCCCGCGGGAAAATTTTGGAAAATTTTCCAAAGTGCAAATTGAAGGAAAATAGAGCAGGATGGGCCCGCGCCAAATAGAAACATGCCACATGGCACCTGGAAAGGTGGAGCATGGGGAAATTTTGGAATTTTTCCCAAATGCAAAAACCTAAAACTTCAAATCACCATATCTTTCGATCCAGAGCTTAGTTTTTCACGTTCTTTATATCAATGGAAATATGGTGAAATTATCTACAATATTCCAGGGATCAATTTTGAATTTTGATGGAGTTTGGAGAGAAAAATTGAAAAACACTTCGACACGTGGTCATGGGTAGAAATGACGTTTCAACCACCGTTTTAATGAAGAATGGCTCACATTCTCTCCCAGATGGCTAAAAATGTCAAGGAGTGGGTTTGTAAGAATGCCCATGCTGTTTTGAATGCATTTTGGTCAATGGTTGAACCCCTTCCACATCTTCCCGCATTTCTCTCTCCTGGGCTCATCCCTTGCACTGTAAAAGCCAGTTTTGGCTCATTTTCAAAGGGTTGAACTTTTTTTTGTATTGCAGGTCCCCTTTCTCACCTTGGAAGTGATTTTGGTGGAATAAAAGACCTTTTCTAGGAACTACAAATTTATTTTTCCTCTCAGGTGTTGTAATGCAAGTGATTTTGATGTTAAAATAACAATATAGGCCCTATGATTAGTTTTATCCTCTGCTTGTGTTGTTTAGCTAATCTCTGATTCTTCATTACATTTATCAATTTGTGTATGAGGTTCTTTGTTGCATTCTATGGACTGTGTCAATCTGTAGAATTGAAAAAATGCTCACCACTCCTTTGGTGCATCGCCTATTAGCATTAGTTTTAGCTCTTTTTGCATTCTCTATCTTTGTCCCTTTGGAATTTAGAGTAGAAATCAAGAATTTGAACCTCTACAATTATGTAAGTGATATAACTAATCAAGAGAGTTGAGGAACCAGACTCTAAATTGGAGATTCCTCTTCCATTTTACAAGTCCCACACTTGGGAGAGGATTCAATGTTGTGTAATAACATTGGATACATAGGATGATTAAACTAGAAATCGATCAACATCCGTGGGTGTTGCTAATTTGCAACAACAGTTTTGGCACACCCGATGGGACCTTAGAGGTCTTCATCTTCATTGCAAAAAAATTGATGTGCATGTTTTGCAAGTTTCTTGCTTTAAAGAGCTATAAATTACACATCTGGCGACTCCAAGGAAGAAGAATCAATTGGTTTTAGCAATACAGACCTAAAAACTCATGATAAGAATCACCACAAGGTCAAGAGTTGGAGAAGAAGAGGTGTTGTTTGAGTATCTACAGTTATCTCCAAGAAGAAGGCAAAGAGGGAGGAGAATTCAAAGGTCTCCATCTCCACCAAATAGAACTCTTTCCACTCCTCCACCTGGTAGGCCTTTCATTCAATCAACCAGGGTTCTAAGGCCCATCAGAATGGCACAAAACAACCCCTATGTCAATTTCACTAGCAGCAGCCCACTTGCTCTCAATGCACAAAATCCAATTCCAGTTGCAGCATTAAAAACATCCCATACTTTACTGGAGAAAATCAGACCACTCCTAGTGATCATGTCAAGGATATTGCTAACATTTGTGCAATCCATGAGATCAATGAGATGCAAGTTGCTGTCAAATTACTGGCATCTTCATTCAAAGGGAAAGCTTTGCAATGGTTCAGAGTCTTGCCTCAGGTTCTATTCAAAATTGGAACTAGCTATGTATAGCCCTCCATGAGTAGTTTGGAGAAAAGGGAGACAACTTGTCCCTTTTAGAGCAGTTGACAACCATCAAGAGAGCTCCCAATGAGCAGCTGACTGATTTTAATTTTAGATTTCAAAGGACTTGGGAGAGAATTCCAATGGCAGTCAGGCCAACAGTAGAAGGTGCTTTCCTTTATTACCTTAATGCTTAAAAGTATGATATTTCTATGTTAATTCAATCCATGGGAGGCACAACTATTCCCATTGCTTATAGCATTGCCATTAGGGCTGAAAATTGTTTGATCCAAGCTAGCAAGCTGGCTCCTAGACCTCCAATGCCATTATTTCCAAGTTTAGAGAGCCCAAATGCTAATCAAATACCTAATTTAGCTCCTATCCCCACTCCTAGAAATCAGAATTTGAATGAAGCTTCTACTTCATCTTCTAATGCCTCAAATGAGCTTCAAGAAGTCATGAAGCAACTACAAAATCTAGGCAATGAGCTGGTTACACTCAAGAGGCAACAAGCCCAAGGTTTTAGACCTTCTTTCCAGCCCCAAGCTCAGCCTAACAGAAGCCATATCAAACCCAAAGACTACCCAATCTAACTGCAAACCTAGATCAAGCGAGGCCTCCTACCAATAGACCATTTCAGCCCTATAATCCCAATGCTACATCTACCTCTAAAGCATTAGTGCCAGTACAAAACAATATAGCTCAAGAGTATGATTGGTGTTTTCGATGCAATGAACCTCATAACCAATCCATGTGATTCAATGGTGCCTTGAATCAAGCATTAATGGTGACAACAACTGGTGTAGAGATTGAAGGTAGTCAAGGAAATGGCCAACAACAAGAAACATTTCAGCAGCAATCAGCTCCAAATGACACCACACTTGTAAACTGGCAGGCATAATATTTTTTTGGCATGAATCAAATGGTTTCTCAAAGTGTTGCAGCCAACACAAGGTCAAAGAGGAGAAATTTGGGTGAAGAACAGCCATTAGTTCTAAGCAATCCACAACCTTCTATCACTACACAAAATATTGGCAAACAAAATCTAGCTCTAAATACACAAGGACTGCCTAAAACAGTTCCTAGACCAACTCAAATGCCAGTTATTGCTGCCCATACACAAGGGATGAATGTGTAGGCCAAGGGACAGCAAAGAGATGCTTCATCTCCATTCAATATCATTGATTAGATGAAGAAGACAAATGTAAACATATCAATGTGGGAATCACTATCCATCCCAGGCCAAAGAGATTTGCTACAAGCTACCATGAAGGACTGGTCAACTTCAAATTAGTAGGTCCAAATGCAAGAGAAAGTGCTCAAAAATGTTGCCCGACTTTCCGAGGGGAATCATGGAGGACAGCAAGGTAAAATGTTGAAGCCCCTCCATTTTATGTTTCATTGATCATTGGGAATCAATTAGTACACAATTGCATGATTGATTCAGAGCAAGTAGTTCAGTAATTCCCAAGAAAATAGCTGATCGGTTGGGAATTCAAGATGAAACCATATCCAAAGGGATAGTGCAATTGGATGGGATAGCGTGAACAATAGTCGAGTGATAAAAACTTGAGTCTTACCTTGCATGCCTGCCCAATGTTGTTGTTTTGCAAGATGTCTCAAGAATAGACCTTCCACCACTCTTTGCCCTATGTTTTTCAAGGGATTTCACAACCAAGATTGGAGGTTACTTATCTTTTGATTGGTCACACATGTTTTTCAGAACAAGGTATGGAACCAAGGCCACAATCAAATCTGATCCTATTGCAAACTTTCACATTGAGGCTTACACTCTAAGTCAGATTAATACCAACTGTTGAGTGTTTGATCAAGAAGATTATCCAAGCACTGATGAAGCTGACACAAAATTTGGAGCATCCCGGATCTAACTCTTGATGAATGGGTGAACAAGGTACATGATTTTGATCCTTATCAAGAAATAGAAGAATTTGAGTTGGGAGTCTATTGCATGCATGAAGAAAATCATCCTATTCCTAGCATCACCAAGCTGGACCACAAGGATGACAATGAGGTATGGAAGTTGTTTTTTGATGGATCAAGGAGTAAACGAGGTGTAGGAGGGGAGATATGCTTGTTTCCCCATAAGGAGTTAAACATTATTCAACTTTTAGATTTCAGTTTGCATGCTCTAACAACACTCACCGAATATGAAGCCTTAATACAAGGATTGCATTGGTCAATCAAGAAAGGAATAAAGAACTGCAAGTCTTTGGTGACAGTGAGTTGATTGTCAACCAAGTTAAGGGACAACATGTTGTCAAGAATGACCTACTCAAATGCTACAAAGAACAGGGTGTCGGACCTCATGGAAGATTTTGAGGGCTTTAGCATAAAATCCATTCCTAGAAAGGAGAACCAAGTCTGGCGACAGGCTTGTAGTAGTTGGGGCAGCCTTTGACATTGTTGAAAGCATTCAGAGAGACAAGGTATAGGTGAACATCCATGTGATTGTGAGGCCTTCAGTGCCAGACAACAATGTAAGTTGGAAAGTGTTTGAAAATGTCATCCATTTTTGCAAGAAGAGGATGAGTTCTCACTAAAAATCAGAAAAGTTGGAGAAGCAAGATGGTGACCAAGTGGTGCAGCTGAGAACCAACAAGCTACCAAAGGGACTTATTACTTTGGAGTCCATTTTCAATCCTAATGATCAGTTTAGGAAAGAGAAAGAAAACATCCAAGTTAAGGGAGAAGATTCAAGTGTCCATCTCTCGGTAGAAAGAGGCAAATCACTCCAAATTGGCAAGATGACAACTGAGCAAGAAAGGTATGAGTTCATACAGCTTTGGCCAAAAATTCCCGATGTGTTTTCTTTGAGCTATGAAGATTTGAAAGGTTTCAATCCCGAGTTAGCTCAACATACCATTGAATTAGATCCAAATACTAAACCTATCAGTAAAAACAAAGGCGATGAAATCCACACATGGAGCCCCTCATGAGAAAAGAATTGAATAAGTTGGTAGAATCAAGAATCATATTCCCTATCAAGCATTCTAGTTGGGTAACCAACTTGGTTCCAGTTAGAAAGAAGAGTGGGGAAATCAGATTGTGTGTTGACTTCAGAGATTTGAATAGAGCATCTCTCAAGGATCATTATCCACTTCCTTCAATGGAGCATATTTTACAAGTTGTGGCTGGCTTGAAGGTTTTCATTACTTGATGGCTATTTAGGGTATAATCGATTATGGTGAAGGAAGAAGATCAGTTCAAGATAGCCTTTACAATGAAATGGGGAACTTATGCATACAGGAAAATGCCATTTGGGCTGTCCAATGATGGGGCTACCTTCCAAAGAGCAATGGATATGACGTTCAAGGGTTTGATTAACAAAATGGTGCTGATATATCTTGATGATATCACCGTTTTTTCAAAAATTCAGAGACCACCTCTTTCATTTGAGACAAGTGTTCCAAAGGTGCGAGAATATTTGGAGTATCCTTGAATCCTAAAAATGTATTTTCCTAGCCCATGAAGGAAAAATCCTTGGCCACATTGTGTCTAAAGACAGATTAGAAATTGATCCAGAAAGAGTTGAGGCCATAAAATTCCTACCATTGCCAAGCCATAAGAAGGCCCTTCAAAGTTTCTTGGGGAGAATAAATTTTGTTCGGAGGTTTGTCCCAAATTTTGTAGCCCTAGTCAAGCCTATCACCAAGATGTTAAAGAAAAGCATGGATTTCAAATGGATAGTAGAAGGCAAGGAAAGTTTTGAAGCAATCAAAGAAGCCATCTCTCAAGCACCAACTCTCATCAACCCGGATTTCTCCAAGGATTTCATCCTCTATGCATTTGGGGGTGATGACACTATTTCTACAATTTTGGTACAACAGAACAAAGACAATGATGAGAAGCCAATTGCTTTCTTCAGCCAAATCCTAGAGGATTATGAGGTGAGATATTCTTTCATTGAGAAGCATGTTCTTGCAGTAATCAGGAGCTTGAAGAAATTCAAGCATTTAGTTTCAAACAATAAGGTCCGATTGCTGGTTTCTCATGTGGGAGTTAAGGACTTCCTCCTCAACAAAGACTTGAATGAGAAGAGAGCGGGTTGGATTACTCGTGTCATGGAGTATGACATAGAGATTAAGGTCACCAAGTTGGTAAGAGGAAAAGGGTTGTGTGAGCAGATGATTTTGAGCAAACAAAAGGAAGCATGCAATGAGAAGGAAGTTGTTTTGGCGTTGCAAGAC
Source organism: Taxus wallichiana var. yunnanensis (assembly GCA_018340775.1). Taxonomy (NCBI): domain Eukaryota; kingdom Viridiplantae; phylum Streptophyta; class Pinopsida; order Cupressales; family Taxaceae; genus Taxus; species Taxus wallichiana. The sequence continues at coordinate 453,302,818 of CM031240.1, forward strand.
AACTATGAGAAAGGAAGCACTCAAGAAGAAAATAATGGTGTCCCCACTCCTTGCTGGACCCAAGGTATAATTCACTTCCTAAGCACAGGCATATGCCCTCCCAGAGATGAACAAGACCAAAAGAAGACACTTCAGATTGCAGGCTGTCCCATATGCCCTTGTTGATGGTGTTTTGTTCAAGAGAGATGTGAATGGAGTACTGTTGAGATGCATTTGTACAAATCAGATTCATAGGGTGTTGGAAGAGTTCCATGGTGGACCAACTGGTGGTCATTTTGCACCAAGAGTGATAGCTCTAAAGATCATGAGGGCTGGCTATTATTGGCCCAAGATTTTCAATGATTGCTATGCATGGATCAAGAGGTGCAAGAATTGTGCATTCTTCACAGGTAAAGAGAGGCTAGCTGCCCTTCCATTGCATCCAATTTCAGTTGACCAGCCATTCATGCAATGGGGTTTAGACTTCATTGGAGTTATTAATCCCAATTCAAGCCAAGGGCACAAGTGGATTTTAACAGCCACAGATTACTTCACTAAGTGGACTGAAGCAACAACACTCAAAGAGGCAAATGAATCTAGTATCCTAGACTTCTATGAGGGAATAACAACCAGGTTTGGCATACCAGCTACAATAATATCAGATAATGCATTGGCATTCATTGGGTCCAAGGTGACTGAATGGGCTGTCAAGAATGGGGTCTATCTAAGTACTTCATCAAACTATTACCCCGGGTAATGGCCAGTGAGTCTATAAACAAGAACTTGTTGAGAATCATTAGAAGGACTCTTGATGAAAATCAGAGGTCTTGGCATACTAAATTGAAATCAGCTTTATGGGCTGATAGGATAACTCCCAAGAGATCTACATGTAACTCTCCATTCAAGCTTGTTTATGGGAGAGAGGTAGTTTTTCCCATGTCTCTTGAGTTGCCAACATTGGAACTCATGAAACAATTGGAATTGTTGGAGTTTGAGCCCATGGAAGTCAGATATGTAGAATTGATGGAGCTCCAAGAAATCAGAAATCAAGCATCCCAAGCAATGGAGAAGGATCAGGATTTGATAAAGAAGACCTTTGATAAGAAGGCCAAGGATAGATCTTTCCAAGTTGGAGATCTAGTGTTAAAATGGGATGCAGATAGAGCAAAACCGGGAAAGCATTCAAAATTTGATGCCATTTGGAGTGGCCCATACCTGGTCATAAAGTGTAAGAATAGTAATGCTTTCCAATTGTCTTCATTGGATGGCGAGGAACTACAGATTCCAGTCAATGGGATCCATCTAAAGCATTATTATTAAGGGAAAATTCTCCACCTTGTACATATTAGCTTAGGGTTCCATTCCTCCAAGTGCTTGTGCACATTATTTTTCTGTAGCTTAGTTTTTCTTTCCTAAGTGCTTTGGCACCTAGGAATGTATTTGTAGGCCTTGCTCCATAAGATGATATTCCATCTTCCTCCTTGCAGTGTTCTAGTCAGTTGGGGTACCAAACAGAGAAAAGATGACTCCATGCCCAATGGATTGCTTCAGGGAACTGGTAATTTCATCCAAAGAGTGAGATGACCCTCCGAGTCGCCAAAATTATTATCCAAAATGTGCCCTTGCTCATTTTTGTGGCTAACTCCTCTCATTCTTCCCTCTCTTGTGCCTCAGTCATAATTTTTTGCTTTTTAGGCAATCAAAACCTTTTAGAAATGGCACCGTTGGATAGAGCTCTTTCTTAGCTTTCCAAAAAGGTAAAGTTTTCCTCCTAATTCCATGTATTTTTGAAGTTATGGCTCAGCGGAGTTCTTGTGGGAAATTTTCCCTTTCAAGGCCCGTAGCCAATGAGATGCCACCATGTGTCCAGGGAAGCGGTGGGGGTTGGAGGAGAACTTGGTTTTTTACCAAGTGTTTTGGTAGGTTTTCAAGAGGAAATATTTTTTCCACAGGCCGCCAATGAATCAATCAGCGTTTGACACGTGTCCAGGGGGAAAATTTGAAAAATTTGACTAAGTGTTGGTGCATGGAAATTTTGAGAGGAGAGCCCGTGGCCAATGAAATACCGCCACGTGTCACCGGAGCCTGGAATGGCGGAGCGTGGGAGGAAATTGGGACATTTTCCCAAAGTGTTGGTGTAAAAGGAAATATTTTCCCAAAGGGCCCGCAACCAATTATATCTCACCACGTGTCCTGGAGTGCCGGAGCAAGGGGAGAATTTGGGAAATTTTCCCAAAGAAAGAAAATAAAGGAAAATTCGGAGAGGAAGCCCCGCCCCCCTTATTGTGAGCCAATAGAATCTCACCACATGTCTAGATGGCACAAAAATCAAGGAAATGCTCATGCAAATAAAATTAGAAGAGGCAAACCTGCACCCAATGGGGTTGTGCCACATGTCCCAATCTCATCGGCCCCACGGAAAATTTTGGAAAATTTTCCAAAGTGCAAATTGAAGGAAAATAGAGTAGGATGGGCCCACACCAAATAGAAATGTGCCACGTGGCACCTGGAAAGGTGGAGCGTGGGGAAATTTTGGAAATTTTTCCCAAATGCAAAAAGGGTGAAAAAATTCAAATTTTTGCCCGCCGACCCGATTTGGCCCTGTTTTGACCTAAAACTTCAAATCACCATATCTTTCGATCCAGAGCTCAGTTTTTCACGTTCTTTATATCAATGGAAATATGGTGAAATTATATACAATATTCCAAGATAAATTTTGCATTTTGATGGATTTTGGAGAGATAAAATTGAAAAACACTTCTAGCACGTGGTCATGGACAGAAATGACGTTTCAACCACCATTTTTAATGAAGAATGGCTCACATTCTCTCCCAGCATGGCTAAAAATGTCAAGGAATGGGTCTGTAAGGATGCCCATGTTGTTTTGAATGTGTTTTGGTCAATGGTTGAACCCCTTCCACATTTTCCCACGTTTCTCTCTCCTGGGCTCGTCCCTTGCACTGTAAAAGCCAGTTTTGGCTCATTTTCAAAGGGTTGAACATTTTTTTGTATTGCAGGTCCCCTTTCTCACCTTGGAAGTGATTTTGGTGGAATAACAAACCTTTTCTAAGAACTGTAACTTTATTTTTCCTCTCAAGTGTTGTAATGCAAGTGATTTTGATGTTAAAAATAACAATACAGGCCCTGTGATTAGTTTTTATCCTCTGCTTGTGTTGTTTAGCTAATCTCTGATTCTTCATTACAGTTATCAGTTTGTGTATGAGGTTCTTTATTGCATTCTATGGACTATGTCAATCTGTAGAAGTGAAAAAATCTCACCACTCCTTTGGTGCATCACCTATTAGCATTAGTTTTAGCTCTTTTTGCATTCTCTATCTTTGTCCCTTTGGAATTTAGAGTAGAAATCAAGAATTTGAACCTCTGCAATTGTGTAAGTGATATAACTGATCAGAGGAGTTGAGGAACCAACCTCTAAACTAGAGATTCCTCTTCCATTTTACAAGTCCCACACTTGGGGAGAGGATTCAATGTTGTGCAATCACATTGGATACATAGGATGATCAAACTAGAAATCTGATCAACATCCAGGGGTGCTGCTGATTTGCAACAACAATATCTAATAGCAACACCCTTCATATTTTACAAGGATGACATGGCATTGAAGTATTTGGTTAACAAGCCCATTTTTCAAGGGTGTATATGTCGCTGTGGGTCTTTTTGTTTCAAGAATTTGAGTTTATAGTTGTTTTGAAACCAGAAAAGAGTAACTAGGGTCCCCACCATTTATTAAGGATTAACTCGGGGAGGACACGAAGATCATTGAGGATGCTATGCTAGACGTAAACCGTTTATAATACAACGTGTTCCCTCTGGATTAAAAGATATTGATGATTTTTTCAAAACGGGTGTGGTGTCGGGAGGAATGAAAATTTTGGAAAAGAAATAGTTAGCTATATGTGTCACGCCCTACATGCTAATTGGTGGAGACTTATACAAGTTAGGCTGTGATGAGGTTCTGCACCGATGCATGTTAGAACATGAGCATGTTACAATCATGTAAGAAGCACATGGTGGGATTGTAAGAGGGTACTATCTAGGGAATACCACAATGTGGAAGATTCTACTCGCAGGATTTAGTGGGAAAGTATCTACCAGGATGGCATTGAATTTTTTAAGACCTCGACCATTTCCAGTGCCTTGGAAAGCTAGGAAAAAGACATGTGATGCCCTTGAGACCTATAACCAGTGTAGAAACATTTGAAAAATGGGACATTGATTTTTTAGGACCAATTTCACCTATCATGCGAAGGAGTGGTTCGTGCTATATCATCACTTACACTGACTACTTAACAAGATGGGCAGAGGAAACATCTATAGTATTGTAAAACAATGAAAACTACTAGATTCTTATGGGAGAACAAAATCAATAGGTATGGATGTCCTTTAAGCTTGACTAGTGACATGGGTATACATTTTTTGAATGAAATAGTCAAGAAATTTTTGGCAAAGTTCATGGTGACCCATCATAAGACTACCCCATATAACCCACAAGCTACTGGAACTACTGAGGTGTTTAACAAAATTATGAGTCACAAACTGATAAAAATTGTTATGTGGGAAGAAAATGTTAGGATGACAAGGTATTAGCTGTTATGGGCATAAAAGACAACCTACAAGAGATTGAACAAGGAAACACTGTTTCAGTTGGTGTTTGTTAGAGGCTATTTTACCACTTGAATTTATGGTACCATCGCTACATATTGCACATGTAGGAGGGTTAGGCTGATGAACAGAAATTAAAGAGCACATGGATCAATTATGTAGTTAAATGAAAGGTGATCACTTGGTAGATGGAGTCGAAGACCGAAAAGGCACGAAAAAAGCATGACATGATTTTCATATTAAAAATAAACAATTCGAGGTTGGGCAAATGGTCTTGCTTTATGACTCAAAATTTCTGCCATCTCAGAAACTAAAATTCCATTGATTAGGTAATATATCATCTCACACATCCTTAATTAAGGTTCCTTTAAGTTACAAGTGCTTTGGATGGAACATGGTTACTAGGCCATTTCAATGGGAGTAGGTTGAAGCCCTACTATAAATAAGTCTTTCTTGTGTTTATAAATAAGGCATTATTTCCATTTAGCCTAGGATTTCCATTTATGCATTTATTTTCCTTGTGTTTACCTTTCTCATTGATTTTTCCTTTCTTGTTGTGTTTTTGTTTTGCATGCCTTATACACCAAGAGCACTTATTATTTTCAAAAGGTTGTGTATGCACAGAGGACCACACATCTATTTTTGTGTGGGGTGGAGTAATGTAAAGTAAAATGGAAACAAGTAGTGGAATTTGTGTTTCGATGGCCCAGATTGAAGGATAAAAATCACGTAGTGTTAAAGAGTAGATGTAGAAATGGTGGACATAAGGAGTTTGGTTTTATAATAACTTTACAAAGACCACGTATAAAGGATGAGAAGTGTAGCAACAACACGAGGTAGGCGAGGGAAAAAATCAGGTTGATGAGAATAAATGCCTTCGGCCCTACAATCACGTGTGTAAGGATTTTTATATGCCAAAAGGTTGTAGAGATTTTTCACATAGGATTGGGTGTAGGGGTAAGAGCACTTAAGGGTGGGATTTAGTGGAAAAATCCACCTTTATTACAAAAGCATGTTGGTAGGTGGTATAACATTTATTGTGGGAGATGAGTGATGAGTGGGTGGTATAAGGTCAAGAACATTATTGTTTACCTTACAATTATAATATTGAAGATATTTTGTGAACTAGGGAATTTGTGAAGAAGAGTTATGTGAAGGAAAAATTATGAGAATATGGGTGTGTGACTAGTGTGATTTGCGAACCGAGTGAAAGGAGTACACAAGCATAGGGAAGAAGGTTTAATTAGAGTACTTCATCTTGTGGAAGGATAATCCAAGTTAGGGTTCTGCAGAAAGGGCATGGGAGTAAAGGGAATTTTCTCGAAGGTAAGCCAAAAATTTGAGAAGAGTAATGAAGAGTTTTTTTTTAGTAACCCAACAAGAAGATGGCATTAAATAAGGGCAAGGGAAAAGGGAAACAAGTTGTTTCCACTAGTTTCAACAAGGAGTGATATATGGAGATGCAATACCCAAATGGCATGTTGCTTGGAAAAGAGTGGATGTCCACATGAGGAAAATGGTTATAAGTGACTACAACCATTGAACAAGCACCACAGAGAAAGAAATGACGTTGGAGATGGTGAGACCTACAAACAAGAGGACACAAGATAGAATGCCCATCTATGATGATGAGGTCAAGGTGAAAAAGGAAAAGGAAGGATTATTGCAACTATATGAGTTTCCTTATTTTGGTAAACTCGAACGGTTATACCAATGGATGATGTCACAAGTGCATGAAGACCATTTATACTTCATATGGCAAAAGGATAAGAATAACTCCCAACCGATCTCAAAATTTATTGGTCTTACTCGTGAAGGAGATTCATTTGATGATGAATTAGAGGACAATGAGGGCATAAAGAACACTATGGAGGCCTATGAATATAAGAAGGGTTCACAATAATTTGACATATCGAAAGTTCGACAATGTGATGAGGATGGCCTCACACTTAGGGACCAATCTAAATGGATAGGAGAGATGGACATAGATCAAAAATTACTGGTTAAAAGTTCACCGAAAATATCGAAGGAACCATCTACAAACTCTCAATGTTCATATCTAAGGAGATCATCAGTGTCATGCGTGACGGGAGAAGATCATGTTTGGTAATGTCCTCCTTACCATCATGTTTTTAGAAATTGGAGTGCCCAATGGGTCATACAAATTTGTATGGGATTACTCGATGAGAACCCCTCCTTTGTGAAAATATTTAAGAAATATATTAGTGACACCATGACGGCTGCCCACATGGCGTGCTTGGAGAATGGTACAAGTGAATGAGCGATGCATTTGGGGATGAGTGGAGAATACCTGAAAAATTTCCAATGTTATTGTAGGAAGAAGCTAAGTTTGTTGTATACCATAATTTCTGCATTGGCAGGTTCTCCTTGATAGATGGGACCAAGATCCCATGGTGTAAATTACCCTTCTCTTTCACTGCTCAATATTTCCAAGAAGGGGTCAACCGCTTTAAGGAGGCAAAAAGACTAAGGTTCGACCTTAGCAAGGTGGACCAAGACCACCGTGAGTCAAAAAGTGTGCAAGAAAGCTAGTATAACCCAAGAAATGTGCTTATGTGGAGAAGTATTTCTCCCATGAGGTGCATATGATAAAACCTGTGACACTACTAATTACTGGAAGGACCACAATGAGGTTATACCTATGCATTAGGCCCAAGTATGAGAAAGGTTCCTACATGGAGAATGATGTATCCATCCAATAATACCCCACTGCGAGGAAGAAGGCCGCACCAAGGAAGAGGGAAAGAGAGGAGGCACAAGAGAAGAAGGCACCGAGTGTATAAATAGTGCAATCTGTTGGAACACAAGAGTTAGGTGCAAAGCCAAGAACATATTCTTAAAGGAAGAAGTCCCCCATTAAGAAAAGAAAATACACTTGAGGAAGAGGTATCGAGTAAGAAGATCCCCCTTTGGAAGAAGAATCACCGAAGAAGGATTTGCCTACTAAATAAGATGAGAAGGAAGAATCCCCTATACTAGAGTTACCAGTTAGGAAGAAATGAAAGGTGGTAGAGAAGGTGAAATCAGAAGAAATAAAGAGATTGGAATCCTACAAAGGCAAAAATGATGATGACGAGCATGAAGAGGCTCATGACCATCTTGTGTATGATGTACATGACTTGAATGAAGGAAGTGAAGAAAAATAAGAAGGCTCTCAAGACAAAGGGGAGAGTGAGGAGGTGAGAACCAAAGATCAAAGGACCCCAAGCCTCACCAATGAGAAGATGGAAGATGCTATGGAAAGGGAAGTAATAGGCATGATAAAGGATTTGGTGGAATAGGAGGTAGAGCGTAGCACCGCCAAAGTGCTTAAGGAGATAGAGGAGGAAAGCGTGGGAAAGGAATATGGAAGCATGTGTGGAGACCCCATCCTAGCGGTGAGCTTTCGTAAGGCATCATGCATAGGGGGAAATGTGTGGTAGCAATAGCAAGAAGAGTAGGGAATGATTTATATCAACAATCCAAATAAGGTACTATGTGTGCTTCCAAATTATCATGTGCCTATAAACTTATTCCTTGCATGCTATTCATTCAAGAAGAAGGCACGTACCCACGAACAAGGAAGATGATATCTTTGGATTTTGAGTCACATATTGATGAACCCAAGTTTGAGGTAAGCAAAGGGGATCTAATGAAAATACTAGAGACCAAGGAGTGAACCTCCTAACAAATGCTCAATAATTATGCAATGAGCAAGTTTGTAATGCACTCAACAAGGTATCGGTGGAAGTTGAGGTGAGACTCTTTGGAAGGAATGACCATTTAAGGTTCTGGAGGGAGAGCTGGAGAAGAAAATAAAGAGATCATTGATAAGAGAAAATATCTAAAGAAGGAGGAGCTAATCAACACACAATTAAGGAAAAAACTAAGGGAGGAAAAGGCGAAGGTGTGTGAGGTCTACAAAAAGATATAGATGATTAAATATTCCATTATCTTGAAGCATCTATACTTTACCCCGCCCGAGAAAAAAATATGAGTCGACATTGCAATGCTTGGAATATTTAACCCACCTCCTTACCATGGAAATGTTTCCACTCACACTAGAATCAACAAAAGAGGCATTGACATGCTAGAAGGAGGAAGAGAAGTAGAAGATCAAGGAGACAGATCACTCAAGATTTCTATCTCCTTTCCACTGTGAAGATCACTGCGTGAATGGCTGAGGCCATGTATGATAACTACATTGATAGAGATAGGGTAACAAGTATACTAGTTTCTACACATGAGGTGGATCTGAAAGAATTCTAGGAGAAGAATAAGGGAAACAGGGTGGAGCAGGATAAGATCCTAGCTGAAGTTGAGAAGAAGATGGAAGCAATCGAAACCTTGTGAGGTTTGGTTAAAAATTAGCTTAAGGAACTGTACCCCTAGGTCACTCGCATGAGAATGGATTCCCTGGACAACCTTAGCAAATAGTTAGAAGGTATTGTCGATATACGATGAATGCTAAGGTTTATAAATTGAGCTTTGATGAGGTGAGTGCTCTAGTGGGTGACTTACTCCAGTAGGCGCAGGTGAAGTGGATTCCTGGGAGCATATTGAGGCAACAATGAGGAAGGAGTTCCCACTCCTCTTGTAGTAATAACAAATTTTCCCATTCTTCCTTTCTTAATTCCTCCATTCTTCCACTCTTTCATTCTTCATTCTAATTATACGAGTCACACCATTCTTTATTCTTTGGGGAAGCAGGATGTTCCTCAGGACATAGAAAAATCTTAGTGTGGGGTGATGTTGCAGCTTGAAATATTGGCTAAGTACTAGAGGGTTTGTGAGCACACATAGACAATAAGAAGAAGGGTGTGCAGGGAGAAGCATAAAGGAAAAAGAGGTTTAATAAGGGTTTAGGAGAGACCAGGGCATGTGTGGGGAGACAAAACACAAGATCTAAGGACTTAGCCATATTTGGTGTTCTGAAGGCACTTGAGGAAAAATGTGACCCGACTAGGCATTCTCGAGTGGATAAAATGCCATCCTAGAACCTTGGAGGTCAAAAAAGGATATTCCATGTATGGAATATTCTTAGAAGACATCATTACAGAAAGTGGAAGAGCTCAGAGCTGGATAAGCATTCACCAATGAAGGACCACATAGACACTTGGCATGTGATATACTCCTAAACAAAGGCATGACGGTGGATATTGGACCTATAAAAAGATATGATCATGTAGAAGGAGGATGAAGACATATCACATGGGGAAGGAAAATCCATTCATAAAGTATTAGGAGGCCCTAGGGTTGGGGTTTTCATTAGGGAGTTGCAAGAAGGTCATCATGTCTAAGGGATGGGTCATAAAATTTATGTAATAAGGGGGCATAGCTAGGACTCTTGATATATGAGTTAGATATTTGTTTTAACATATATTGTATGGGCCGGATCCTGGAATTTACTATATCAGACTTGGCATGGCCTTTTGAATGTAATGTGGTTATTTAGCACTCTTGATCAATATATATATATATACATATATATATATATATATATATATATATATATATATATATGTATGTATGTATGTATGTATATATATGTTCTGATATCTTGTTCTTGGTTGCAAACCCTAGTGTCATTTATTTATACTATGAATCAAATCTTCTCTCCATAATCCATGTTGTGTTGTTTCTCTCATTTTCATGCATGGATATAAGGATATGATAGCTCATGTTATGATTGTACATGAATATATATTTTTCTATATCTAATCCTTTAACAATGGAAATATATTCTCACAATGCTCACATAAAGGAGGGTCCCGACACTGCGTGTGCCTTAGGTGATCTCTCAACACCTGTTGGGTGATAGGACAACATGCATGGGGTTATAAAGTTTTACTAAGTGTACATAAAAATGACTATAATAGAGTACCAGAGGAGGCTTGGACCAATAAGAAGGTAAACTATTTTTAAAAAAAATTTAGTTGTGAAGCTTTTGATCACATTGATAAATAGAATAGAACCAAGTTAGAAGATAAGTAAAATAAATGTACTTTCATTATTTATGACACTAACAATTTTGGATTACGGTTGTGGAATTTGGATGAGAAAAATGTCATTAGGAGTAGGGATTCTATTTTCAATGAAATATTTATGTAGAGGAACGACTACATGATAAGAAGTTGGAAAAATCTGATTATGTAGCACTTGATGAGATAAAAGATAGAGAAGTGATAAAAATTATGTAAAATCAACAAGTACAAAAATATACAGAGTCGACATTGATCCTAGTATAGTCGACATTGATTCTATAGATTAAAACCAACAAGAATAGCAAGATCATCAAACTCCGAGAAAATCTTGTGAGACATTATACTAGGGTAAGTAGAACCTTTGCAATATTATCTCGTATTAAATTTAATATTGTTTTTTGATGGATAGTGTGGAACCAAAATTTTTTTAAGAAGAAATGCAGTGTAAACGTGAAAAAGTGGGAGTAAGGAATTGACGAGGAAATGGATTCCTTAGAACACAACCAAACTTGGGATTTGGTCTATTTTTTTACGTAAAAGAGAGAATTGTAGAACAAGTATGTTTCCATGTTTAAGGAAGAAGAAGGTGACAAGAATATGTACAAGGAAATACTTTTTGTGAAGGGATTTACACAGGGAAAAGGTACATACTGTGATGAAATTTTCTCTCATGTTGTTAAAATGAATTCCATTAGAACTGCTTTTAAGTTTGGTAGATATGGAAGATTTACATCTTGAATAATTAGATGTAAAGACTTCTTTTCTTCATGGTGATTTGGAGGAAGAAATCTATATGGAGTAGCCATAGGGATATGAAGTTAGGGGAAGGAGAAATTGGTGTGAAGATTGAAGAAGAGCTTGTATGGCCTTAAACAAGCTCCAAGACAATGGTATTTGAGATTTGATAGGTTAATGATAGAACAAGGTTACTCTAGATTTCATTCTGATCACTGCATTTATTTTAAGAGACTAGATAATGAAACCTACATTATATTTTTGTTGTATGTGAATGACATGCTTGTGGTAGGGTAAAATATGCAGGATATAAATGAGATAAAGAGACGATTAACCAATAAATTTTCCATGAAGGATTTAGGTGCAACAAAGAAAATTCTTGAAATGAGAATCAATATATACAAAAAGAGTATAATATTGAATTTGTCTCAAGAAGAGTATGTGAATAATGTGTTGGACAAGTTTAGGATGCGGGTGAAAAATTAGTGAGCACACCATTGACAGAGCACTTCAAGTTGAGTAAGAAATAGTTTCCTAAAACAAATGAAGAGATTGAATATATATCCAGAGTTCCATATACTTCAACATTTGGAATTTTGATGTATGTTATGGTATGCACAAGGAAAAAAATTCCCATGCAGTGGGATTCATCAATAGATGTATGAGTAATCCAGGAAAGGAGCACTGGAATGTAGTCATGTGGATTCTCAGATACTTGAGAGGGACCAATAACAGAGATAGTTGTGCTATGGAGGGTCGAGGTTTTATTACACGATATGTTGATATAGACATGGATGGAGATTTGGATGGTAGGAGGAGCACAAAATTTTATATATTCACTATTGGTGGCACAAAATTTAGCTATATTTCTAAACCATAGAAGATTGTTTCCTTGTTTACTAAAGACGTAGAGTATGTTTCTGCTACAAAAGTAAGCAAGGAGATGATATGGATGTAGTGGATCATGGAAGAGTTGGGAAAGAAGTAGGAGGATTACATGTTATTTAGTGATAGCCAAAGTACAATTCATCTTATGAAGAACTTAGAATTCTATTTGAGAACCAAACATATACAACTTAGGTATCACTTTATTAGATCAGTTTTAGAGGATGGACAATTGAAGTTGGAGAAGATCCATACAAGTTAGAATCCTGATGATATGTTAGAAAAGGAGGCAATAAAAGAGAATTTGGAAGGTTTTAAGGCTTTGGTAGGTCTTCAAGATTGATCTTGAAGAAGAGAAACAAGTTAGAGAAGAGTTTGAGGATGAGCTATAATAGTGGGTTACATCAGTCAGTATCCAAGTGGGAGATTGTTAAAGTTGTGGATCCTGAATGCTTCCTATATTTTAGAGTAATGCATAGCCATGGATAAAAATAAAATTGTCTTATTAATAGATGGGAGTTTTTATTTTCATGTTTACCTTATTTATATGCATGTCTTATTTATAAGCATGTTATATTTAGGTTGCTTATGATTGAAACAATATTTTACAAAGAGGTTTACAAGTTATATATATGTGCATGGATTTACTCTTTGGAGCATGAAGAAGAGAGAATTGTATTGTATTCCTCATGTCTGAATAAAGGAGAAGGATGTCTTGTTTCTAGTGGATGTAGCCGAAATTGGATGAACCACGTAAAATTTAGGGTTTATCTTGTGATTGCATGCTTCTTTTATTTCTGTTTTAGTTCATCTTTTATTGTTAATCTATATTTTAATCCTAACAAGATGTACATTATATTTTCCCTATCGCGTCCTTCTCAAACTATGCAAAAAAACTAGATGTTGGTCATTAAAACATGCACCCCCATCTCAAATATGAAATAATAGAGATGTTTGAGACAAAAATGGAACCATCTCCAAGTTTTGGGACCTTGCGTGCTTGAGATGGCTCTTTGGAAAAGGCCAGTTCTCTACATATCTTTAACGCATTCTTTACTCCTAATGCTGAAATAAAATCCTAGAATAAACATGCAAAGGGACCAAGGATAGAAGGATGTGAAAAAAGGGGAAATCCTAAGCTAAGGAAGGTGATAGCGCCAGGGAAATGGTCAATCTCTCTCCATGAGAAAAAAATGAAACAAAGAGGGTGCGGGATAAGAGGGTGGAAGGTTCACGTCACGAGATCAAAATGTAGGCTTTGCATTCCAACATGCGCAACACATGAACATGGGGATGTAAGTGGGAATACACATAACATGCCATAAAACATAGACAGAGAGGCGAGATGTAATGAAAATGAGAAAGGGAAGACAAGAGTTCCATAAAATATGATTTTATTGTTTAAGGGACATACAATCAGTTACATTCATGAAAGGAGGTGAGAATACATTGCAAAGACCATGTCAAGGTCTAAAACTGTGGGAAGTCGGCCACCATTTTGGCATGGTGCCATTACAACAAAGAGGGATCATTTTTAAAAAGTAGAACTATGCTATTTGTTGGTGCTTAATTTTATCTCACCTCGTTTGTCCTTGAAATTCTTCAGTTTGCAGGCTTTGTCATGTTTCCTATCTCCCCGTATTGATGTCTCAAAGATCTATCCTTCATTTGGTTGCCATGATCAGCACCTTCCTTTGGTCAAGGATCAATTTAAGTCCAGAATTTGTTTTCCATTCCTCTGTTCATGTGAAAGAATTTGTAACTTGGGTGTAAACTCAGGTTTTTCCGCTTCCTTCTATTTTTTTCCATAGTCATGTTTTGTTTTCCCTATCAAATGTTTTCCCAATATCTGTGGAAACATGGTCATTTCTGATTGGATGAGGCTCGAGCGGGAATTTTTAAACTCTAAGGCCCACTTCAACTCAAATATTGTCCACATGGAGGGATAGACCTTATTTAAGGATATGCCTCTGGGTCCTACCTTAGCAGTTATGCCAAGGAGACACGTGGTGAGCCCATGCTTGTTTGAGGTCTCCATTTTTGGGACCATCTCAAAGTTGTGCCAGGGATACATGTGGAGGCTTCTGCTGGCTCCTTTATATACTTAAAATTTTCAAGAAAATTTCTAAATGCCTGGACAAGTGGAAGGCTCGCGCTTGTTTGGGAACTGTCCTAAATTTTATTTTGAAGAAGTGCCAGGAGGAAACTTGGAGGTTTCCGCTCACTCTACCTTGCTTGGAATTTTCAACAGCCGATGAAAATTTCTCGGACCCTAGACACATGACGCCTTCTGCTGGTCCTTCAAAATTTTCAAAAACTCTGCTAGACTGAGACACATGGTGAGCCCATGCTTGTTTGGGGTCTCCACTTTTGGGCACCATACCAAAGGTGCGCCAAGGAGACACGTGGAGGCTTCCACTGGCTCCTTTTATACTGAGACTTTTCAAAGGCCAAAAGGCATTTTCTTGGGCCTAGGGCACATGGAAGGCCCGTGCTTGTTTGGAAACTTTCCTCTATACCTCACCTTTGTAGTTGCGCCAAGGAAACACGTGGACGACTCTAATCTAAAGTTGAGAAGGCAGAATAAATGGTTGTTGTGCATTGCATCTTTTTTTTTTTGCTATTTTTTCTCCAAGACTCCTAGAGATGCAAATACGCATTGCTTTTCATCATTTTTAATGAAATTCCTTGTTTTTTGTCTACAAAGTGCAATTGAATGGATTAAGAGCTTAATTTGTGAGTCCAAAGATTGTTAAGGTTGATATTTTGAAGTTGGAATTTCTCGGGCACTTGCAAAACGTGAATTTACTAGAGAAGCTAGATGTGGGATAGAGTTGTAGAGGAAAGAGAGGGAAATGGATGAAATGATGGAGGTTGTAGGTGCAAAGGATGAAAAAGGTGTTGCCTTGAGGGTGAAAAGAATTGCTGTTAGATCCAAATTTATACAGAGCATCCGAAAAATGATTAAAACGGGGATTTCTCACATGATAGAAAATAATGATTAGAAGGACTATCAAAAAGTTGTGGCATGACATCCTATTCATTATTCGAGGTTTGAGAAATGTGATCAATTCATGATTTGTACACTGGTAGCTTTTGGGCATGACTTTGTTAAACTTCACTTTTGAGGCAAATTGGCAACAAACAAAGGTACCTCTAATATTCTTATTTTTGTGAGGAAAATTTGGGATGAGTGAGTGAGTGAAATGTATAAATGTAATGAGAATACTCTTGCAAAGGGTCGGGGTTGAATTCTTAAGAGAAAATTTGAGAGAGCCCATCTTCCTGAGAGACCAATCCAAGAAACCTATTAATTTCCTATGTTTTAGATTTCAATCACGTCAAGTTGGTTGTGAGTGTATAACCATTGACAAGATCTGAGACTGTTTAAAGAAACTTTCCCTTGTTGATGAATCTAATCAATTTCGAATTAATGTGTCAATCTTAGACCAATTTGTGTCTTCTTTATTTTAGAATGTCTGCAAGTATTTTTTCTTATTCCTATTGAAATCTTGTGTTAAAGTCCCTCCGAATCACACAGGATCTCATCCCTATGATAGTTTAGTGGCATTTGCAATTTCATTTCAAGAAGATCCTTCATCCTACAATGAGATAAACAATTTAAAATCACTTTATTGTCATTTGTTGATAAAGATTGTCTATAAGCCTTTGAGTGTATCTTAGGCATGAGGAACCAGGGGTATTTGATGTTTTATTGAGTCTTTATCTCAAGCCTTTGTGTTAAATTAGTGGAGATTGTGTAAAATCGTGCAAATCTAGGCCTTAATTGATGCACACCTTTTGGTTGAAGGAATATTTTAGCTATTTTGAAGCTTTCAGTCATTTATTTTTCCAATTTTTGTGAAGGTTCTCAAATATTTGGCGTAATCAATTTTATCCCACTCAATCTCCCACCAAAAATTATTCAAAACAATGAATCCTACCTAAACTACCCCTATTTTCCCTGTATGTCCACAAATGAATAAATTCTACTTGCCAAAATATACGAAAGCAATCAGGATCCCATAATGTCTCTAGTTACCTTTAACCTGTTTAAGAAATATAACCATTCTTTAGAAGTGACAACTCATGAGAGTTAAATTGTGGTGCATTGATCATATTTTCTCAGGGTCCCCTTTCACATTTGTGTAAAGAAGGATATCTTCATTCTCCTTCATCGACAAAGGTTACAAAATGGGTCCTCTCACCTTGGTTGAAAGGCATGGCCTAAAGAAATGAGGATAGATCAAATCCTTAATGAAGGTGTTATCCATTTCTCCAATGCCTGAGTGATAAAGAGTTAGACAAATACCCTCCCGGATACAAAATGAATCATAATAAGATCTGTTTGTCTCTCAGTGTCTTGTTAAATCTTTGATGCTTTCTTGGTTTCCAAGGGAGAATCAATTTGGATACCAACACCAAAATGGTACTATTGTCGGGGACATGAAGGTGTGTGTAAATTTTGAACACCATCAACAATGCATATAGACCCTGGTAAATGATTCTTACAAATTTTAAAGTGCAAATACATTGTTGAAACGTCATCATGTGTCTAGATTTGTAAGAATTGAGAAAAGTTACAAGTTCTACGTGTAATATTTCTAGTTTCTGTTGGTTTTTACACTAAGTTTACATCATCAATGTTAAATATGGGTAAAGGAAGGTCATATCTATGAAGCTTTGCATGAATTTAGTGTTGATAGACATTTAACAGACCAATTTTAGTGCATTTACACAACTAAGGTGAAAATCCTTAGTGGCGACTCTATGTTGAATTAATCTTTGATAAATGCATGTCTCTTAACCTTTGTCAATTGGAATTTATCACTAATCTCTACAAAGTTGGAAGGAAGAATATCTTTCTTCATTAAAGATCCTGCTAGAAGGTTGTTTCCAAAGATAGGAAAGACAAATTCGAATGAAGAAGAATCTAGAAATTTATTGGGGATCGAAATCAAGAAAAGAGTTATCAATTGTAGAAATTCATCAACCAGTCATTGAATATTACCATACTTCCTCAAGTGATTCTGAATCGGGTAGTATTTTTGTAAATCTGAATTCTCCATATGGAGAGGGTCCTTATTTTGTATTTGAAAAATTACATCTCGATTTTCCTTGTGTTCTCCAAAGTTGATAAGATATATTAAGAAACAGAGTTTTTAGAGAACATTCATTCCGAGAATTACATTCATGTGCCCCATGACCCCTCAATCCTCATCATTCTGTTTCTCCCGTAAGATCACCTCCATAAAACAATATGTTCCAACCGCCACCTAGACCTCCATTTTTGTGAACACTTTTGGCCCTATAGATTCGAGGTATGCCTAGATATCCAAATGGTGTGGCCCAAGATGTTATAAATAGATTGCCTAAATTTCAAGGAAATAATGCCATTACTACTAGGATCAACACTTAAAGATTTTTTTCAATATGATGGAAGACTTTGAGATTAAATTTGAGGATGTGTACATAAAATTCTTTATTCACACTCTAGAGGAGGATGCACGGATTGGTATTAATATTTTCCAGACAAATCCATTGATTCATGGACATAAATGAAGAATGTTTTAGATTGCAGTATGGAGATAAAACAGACCCTAGGTTTCTTTTATCAAAATTTAAAAATATAAAAAGGAATCCTCATGAGTCTATTCATTACTTTAATACAAGATTCAATAAGACCTGAATAGGCTACTTGTGATCCTAAGGCCGAGTGATGTTTCTTATTTGATAAAGTACTCTGATGCTTTTGATAAGAAGGATGCCTATTATTTGAGGGATAAGAACCCAACAACATTGAGGCATGCCTTCACCATGGCTTTTCAGATTGAAAATAACATCAAGGAAATTGGTAGACCTCCTAAGAGAGAAGACATCAAGCTGATGAATCCAGAGAAGCCTCAGTCAAGTAAATATGTGGATATGGAGGACATTATAAAAACTTTGGTTAGAGTTGTTAAGGAAATATCCTATAAACTGGACAGAGTAGAGAAGGGGATTGGACAAGGTTCCTAAGGTCAACATAAATAAAAAGGTCAAGAAATATGTAAAAATCATCCTAGGGGTGATCGGATATTTTATGAAAAAGGAAAAGACCCGTGAGATTAGGAAATAGACAACCCCAACCTAGGGAACACAAATTGGTGCTTGATCCTTTAGCCGATAGATTTACTGTAGTTGATGAAGCAAATGAAATTGAGTGGTGTGATAGATGTTTCTTGCCACATGCCCCATGTGATGAAGACAAGGAAGTTGAGGAAGCGATGATGACACATACGATGATGCATGCATGATGGATTTCTCTACAAGTTCACAATAGGGAGAAACCTCAACTGAGCTGATGAGTGCCATAACTATTGAAAAATTATGGGATTGCATTCACTAGGTATTGCCTCTTCCTCCCATTAATGATTTTGAGATTGATATGGTACAAGATTTTGAGTTGCCTAATAATGATTTTGAGTACTTAAGGAAATTAATGATTAAGAAGTATGATGGAGGAATTCCTTCAAGAGGATAGATAATTGTTAATGAATGCAGTAGTTGGCCACAAAAAGAGTATAATGCTAGGAGAAAAGTTGTCAAAGGGGTAGGGCCTCAGGCCAAACCAAAAACTCTAGTTCTCACCAGTATCCCTAAAGAATCCCCTAATAAAGATGCATCTGGAAAAGGCTTTGTCACCCCAAATAAAACTTGTGTTCCTCCCCATGCTCGGATAAAAATCCCATACCATCTGATAAATTTGTAAAAATTCCTCCTAATAATGCCTTACGTAAATATGTTCCCTGACATAGCCCAAATCTTGAGTCAGAACAAGATTATTGTTCCTATTGTTGAATTTCTTAGAATCCATGAGCATAAGAAGATGGCGTTTGAGTATTTGGGGCTTAAGGAAGAAAAAGGTCACCCAGGTAAAAATGTAAATAGTGTAGAGGTTCCTCCTGCCATTGCAAAGTTGGAAAAACCCCAAGTACTTGGAAGAACTAGGTGAGCCACCTGAAGTATATTTGGGAACATCCTTGGTTGAGTCTCAGCTGAAGGTGGATCCATTTTTCACTACTCTGATTATTAAGGATAAGTTGTTACACAATTGTATGTTTGATTCTGGAGCATCATGCAATGTTATGCCTCTTGAGGTCATGAATGAGTTGGATCTCAAAGTAATAACAACTTATGGGAAGTGCACTTGCCATGGATTCCAGAGAGGTGCTAGTGGTTGGATGTGTCAAGGGTTTGATAGTGCAACTTGTAGCCTACCTAGGAAAGAACTTAAAGCTAGATGTTGTTATTGTTGATTGCCCTGCCAAATGGGGAATGTTGTTATCAAGAAAATGGGCTGCTAGTGTGGGTGGAAGTGTGCAAATGGACATGTCTTATGCCACCATACCAATTGAGGGCAGCCTTGTGAAGTTACCTGGTGAAAATAAAATGTTATATCTCATTGAGGACCTTAACAATGCTTCTTATGAAGTATTGCATGCAGACATTGGTGTTGATAACTCTGTGAGCTATGTTGTTTTCAAGGATTATGAAATTGATCAATGTAGATATCCTGAGTAGGTTGATTTTCCTAGGACTTTGATGTTTGATGCAACCTTGAGAGATGTTGAAAATATTGACATAGGCACAAAGGATAAGCATGAAAAAATGTGGTCAGATAGCAACTTGGATGGAAAAGAGAAACAATCATATGACCAAATTGTTAAAGACATATCAGAACTACTTAGCATGGTCATATCTAGAATTGAAGGCACTTGAAAAATTTCCTTGATTATTTTCTTTGAATCAGGGTGCACACCATTGTATAGTGTATAGTATTTTGGTTTTGTTTTGCTTTCGTGTTTTTCTATTTTGGTTCATCCTGGTCCCCGGTGACCAGTTTTTGTTGGTTTCTCAATTTGTCTTAGGGGAGTTGGTTATTGTCTTTCTACTCTGCAAGCTTTTTTTTTTGACTTTATTACCCAATTGTTTATTTTTGGCACTTGGTATTCTATTTGTTCTTGTGGCACTCAAAGGGAGTTCCCATCCCCGAGTCAGAGCTGATGTTGGTGCTCAATTTGATCTTGCCCCATTTTCCTTGAAATTCTTTAGTTTACAGGATTTGTCATGTTTCCTATCTCCCCGTATTGATTTGTGAAAGATCTGTCCTTCATTTGGTTGCCATGATCAGTCCCTTCGTTTGGTCAAGAATCACTTTAAGTAAAAAATTTGTTTTTCATTCCTCTGTCTATGTGAAAGAATTTGTAACTTGGGCACAAACTTAGGTTTTTCCCCTTCCTTCTATTTTTTCCATAGTCGCGCTTTGTTTTCCTTGTCAAATTTTGTCCCAATATCTATGGAAACATGGTCCTTTCTGATTGGATGCAGCTTGGCTGGGAATTTTGAAACTCTAATGCCCTCTTCAACTCAAAGCTTGTCCACATGGGGGGCCGATGCTCATCTAAAAATTCACCTTTTGGTTTGACACTGGAGTTGCGCTGGGAAGACACATGGAGATTTTCACTACCTTGCCTAGACTTATACATTTTTCATGCGGCTGGTGCAGCTTTATCGGACCATGGACACATGGAGGGCCAGAGCTCATTCAAGGATCTGCCTCTAGGTCCTAACTTAGTAGTTTCAATAAGGAGACATGTGGTGAGCCCACACTTTTTTGGGGTCTTTGTTTTTAAGGACCAATCAAATTTGCGCTTGGGATACATGTGGAGGCTTCATCGCTCCTTTCTATACTTAAAATTTTCAAGAAACTTTCTAAAGGCCTCGGGACACATGAAGAGCCCACGCCTATTTGGAGATATGCCCCTAAATTTAATTTTGAAGATGCACTAGGAGGACACTTGGAGGTTTCCGCTCACTCTACCCTTGCTTGGAATTTTCAACGGCCAATGAAAATTTCTCGGACCCTAGACACATGGTGCCTTCCGCTGGTCCTTAAACTTTTTCAAAAACTCAAATAGAATGAGACACATGGTGAGCCCACACTTTTTGGGGTCTCCTCTTTTGAGCACCATACCAAAGGTGCACCAAGGAGACACGTGGAGGCTTCTACTAACTCCCTTTATATTGAGAATTTTCAAAGGACAAAAGGTGTTTTTCTTGGGCCTAGGGCACATGGAAGGCCCGTTCTTGTTTGGAAACTTGCCTCTATAGCCTCAACTTTGTAGTTACACTAAGGAAACACATGGATGGATCTAATCTAAAATTGAGAAGGGGAAGAATCAATGATTGTTGTGTATTACATCTGTTTTTCCACCTTTTTTTCTCCAAGACTCCTGGAGATGCAAATACGCATTGTTGTTCATCATTTTTTGATGAAATTCCTTATCGTTTTGTCTATAAAGTATAATTTATTACATTAAGAGATTAATTTGTGAGTCCAAAGATTGTTAAGGTTGATATTTTGAAGTTGGAATTGCTCGGGCACTTGTTAAAATGTGAATTACCAGAGAAGCTGGATGTGGGATAGAGTTACAGAGGAAAGAGAGGGAAATAGATGAAATGATGGAGGTTGCAGGTGTAAAGGATGAAAAAGGTGTTTCCTCAAGGGTGAAAAGGATTTCTGTCGAGATCCAAATAAAATAGAGCCCCGGAAAATGATTAAAACAAAGATTCCTCACATGACGAATAATAATGATTAGAAGGACTAAAAATTTATGGCATGACATCCTATTCATTAGTCGAGGGTCTGAGAAATGTGATCAATTCCTGATTTGTCAACCTAGCAGCTTTTGGGCATGAATTTTTTAAACATCACTTTCGAAGGTAAATTGGTAATAAGTAAAGGTCCCTTGAATATTCTTATTTTTGGGGAAAATTTGGGATAAGTGAGTGAATGAAATGTATAAATACAATGAGAATACTCTTGCAAAGGGTCGGGGGTTGAATTCTTAAGAGAAAATTTGAGAGATCCCATCTTCCTAAGAGACCAATATGAGAAACCTGTTAATTTCCTATGTTTTAGATTTCAATCATGTCAAGTTGGTTGTGAGTGTACAACCATTGAAAAGCTCTGAGATTGTTCAAAGAAAATTTCCCTTGCTGATGAATCTAACTAGCTTCAAATTAATTTGTGTTAATCTTGGACCAATTTGTGTCTGCTTTATTTTAGAATGTCTGCAAGTAGTTTTTCTTATTCCTATTGCAATCTTGTGTTAAAGTCCCTCCGAATCACACAAGATCTCATCCCTGTGACAGTTTAGTGGAATTTGCAATTTCATTTCAAGAAGAGCCTTCATCCTGTAATGAGATAAACAATTTAAAATCACTTTACTTGTCATTTTTTGATAAAGATTGTCTATAAGCATTTGAGTGTATCTTAGGCATGAGGAACTAGGGGTATTTGGTGTTTTACTAAGTCTTTAGATCAAGCCTTCATGTTAAATTCTTGGAGATTGTGTGAAACCATGTAAATATGGGCCTCTATTGATGCACACCTTTTGGTTGAAGGAATATTTTAGCTATTCTGAAGCTTTTTGTCATTTAGTTTTCCAATTTTTGTGAAGGTTCTAAAAGATTTGGCATAATCAATTTTATCCTACTTAATCTCCCACCAAAAATTATTCAAAACAATGAATCCTACCTGAACTACCCCTGTTTGCCCTGTATGTCCACAAATGAATAAATTCTATTGCCAAAATATGCAGAAGCAATCAGGATCCCATAATGTCTCTAGTAACCTTCAACCTTGTTTAGGAAATATCACCATTCTTTAGAAGTGACAACTCATGAGAGTTAAATTGTGGTGCATTGATCATATTTTCTCAAGGTCCCCTTTCAAATTTGTGCAAAGAAGGATATCTTCATTCTCCTTCATCGACAAAGGTTACAAAATGGGTCCTCTCACCTTGGTCGAAAGGCATGGCCTAAAGCAGTGAGGATAGATCAAATCCTTAATGAAGGTGTTATCCATTTCTCTAATTCCCGAGTGACAAAGAGTCGAAGAATCCCCTCCCCAGCTACAAAATGAATCATAATAAGATCTGTCTATCTCTCAGTGTCTTGTTAAATCTTTGATGCTGCTCGGTTTCCAAGGGAGAATCAATTTAGATACCAACACTATTTATAGAAGAAGAAGGAGAGAAGAGAAGGAGAAAAGGAGGGAAAATCAGATTTAAAATCCAACCACCAACAATAAGCAATGAAGGCCTTTCAATCTTCCTACAAACATGTTAGATACACCTCCTCATGTTTGTTTGGTATGTAGGAGAAGCAAGAGAGAAAGATATATAGAGATCTAGTGGTTGAGGTTGATTAGATGTGTGCATTGATGACCAAAATGATGTTTCCCTATTTTATGCCTACCAAATCCCACACATGTAGCTTGTGTTAGTAGCTCTCTCGAAAAGTCCAGTGCGTGCCAATCGAGCTCTTTAGTAGAAGATATGGCTTTCGAAGATGTCAAATTTGTTTAAGCTCGAAAGACACATGGCGCACGCGATTTACTGAAGAAATTGACCAACCGTTGATTTGATTTGTTGTTTTTGCCATATGTCACTCACTATCTCATTGTCAATATTTTGTTCCTGTTGGCACTTTTTGATAGGTTATGTGTGGCACACTTAAGTCTGATAGTTGATGATGTGGTAAAAATGGTGTAGAGGAAGGCACAAAGGCATGTACATGAAAGTAGAAGGTGAGAAAGGGAAAAGAGAGGAAGGTGCATGAAGGAGCTAAGTGTATTTAAGCATGTGGGAGGAAGCCATGGACTTAGCCATTTTTGAAGGCAAGTCTCAGAGAGGTGCATGTAAGGATTGCACGTCAAGATAGGAATGAAAGTGGGTGCACAGAGGGAAGGTGTAAAGGGTAAATGGAAGGAGATAGAGGAAGGAAGAGAGAAGGGGAACATAAGTAAGAAGGAAGAAATGTGCGTGGGGTGCGCGAAAGAATCGCAACCAAGAAAATTGTGCCAAGGAAGCAAATTTGAGTGTGTGTAACTCAAACGTGAAACATCGTAGTCATGATAAAACATAAGTTATCTAGATAACTAGGAGATCTAATTGGATAAAAATAGCTTTGAATCATTGTTAGGAATCTAAAAATATCTTTGGGGAAATTTGAACAATTTAGGCATCCCGCAGATGTGAGGAATAATTTTTACCTGTGCGTGAGCATGAATTTTAGATCTTCAAATGTTTTCTGTTGAAGAGATATCTGTATTTCCTGTTATATTATGATTTATTTTACTTATTTTTTCTTTTTCAAGTGATCATGAAAAGGTTCATTGACTATACACATCTATAAAACTAGATTAAGATCAATGAATTAATACCAAGGTTCATCTGTGAAGGAAATCTCAAGTCATAACCCTACATAACATTGGATTATTTTTCATTTATTCAACAGAATATTTACATGCACTATATAATTTAGATGGGAGAGAACCTTTATGAAAGAGAGCTAAGTGTGCACTAATTTTAGAGTTAGTTTTTGAGTGTTGAAGATGGTAATTTGATCATAAGAAATGAAAACTGTTTGAAAAAATGCCTCAACAAACTATAGCCTCATGGATCAAAAATGTAAGCCCCTTGGAGCACCTCTTGTACAATGCCTAATCATTCACATGCATGTTTTTATTCCTCCTTGATGATTTTATCTTCATAATTACATTGAATTTGAAATCAAATGATGAAGATGTTTTTGGATTAAATAAAATAATTTTTTTGTTATAAAACATCAAGAATTAAATTGTTTCCACACTACTAGAATGATTGATTATGAGTGCGTACTCTATTCATGAAATGTAATTAAAAAGAATTAAAACTTAGAAAATAAAATTTGGAAAGTGTAACCAGTAGTTTTTCGTCGAATACAATATTTTTTTACAAATACTCTAATGTTAAACACCGACAAAAATTGATAAATCATGCTTTAAAACAATTTGCAAAACACATTCCCAAATCCCATAAAGGAGATGCCAAAATTTTAATATGTTCTCTAATGACGTGGAGTGGCCCATCAACCCTCAAAACAACCTTAGATGATCATTTTATAATTTAATAAAATGCTTTTTTGAGCCCAATTGGATATTTCATAGCTTGGGACAACAATCAAAAGTTAGAAATTCATTTAAGATTTATATTGTGCTTTGGAAATCTGTGTTATAAAATGGATTTACACCACCACATACTATTTTAACCTGAATTTGCACCCTACTAAAACTAGGTTCATTACCTTAGTGAATCATGGGATGATATCTCAATGTGGGACTTGACTTTATGAGATCAACCTTAGGAGAATGTCGGCTTCCTATACCTATCTAACCTAGATCTAACACTTCATAACTACAAATAATAACTAACAACACCTAATCTAAGCATCCTAGGGACTATGGTTAGAGAGAATGCAAGAAATGAAACCTAATTTAAGGAAGGAGGTGATATCACTAGAAATAAGGATATCGATATCCACGAGGGAAGAATAGAAGGAAACAAAGAGAGGGGAGGGAAGACACATACCACAGACCAACCTTGCATTGAACCTTCTATTCCACACATTATAGACACATAAAACTAGAAACCTACAGATATAATATACACACAACATACCAAAAATGAATGGAGAGGAAAGAACACAATAACCATGTGCACAGGCCAAAAAAAGCCATAATAAAAATATTTAATTGCTTGAAAGATTAATAGTCCATTACATCAATGGTGGGAGGCACTAAACACATTACAATTCTGATAGTAGGTCTCAGAATTTGTAAATGTTTGGTTACCATTTTTACATGGAAAATTTACAATCGTGAGAGGATGTTTGCAATGATTTTTGAGCTAAATTTATAGAAAAAGGAGAGAAAAGATAGAGGGAGAAGATACAATTTTTCTAGTAATGAAGGGAACCAACCACTAAACACCACTAAGGACCAATTTCCATAGATTTTTTACGTTAGGTATGGGTGCCTAACATCACTTCAATCACATGCCATCATATCGTCAATGTAAGAGGACAACGCCATTTGAAATTGAATTAGGGTTGGTGGAGTGGTTCAGTGTCTGGTTTTAAATTAGGACACAAAATTGTTATGATTATTCTATGATCCATGAATTATTCTTAATTTTTATGACCCTCTTAACATTTCTCTACTTTTTACTATTCCATATATTTGTTTCCGACCTTCGCTAATATCCTCGAGCAACAATCAAACTCCTCGATGCATTATACGACCCACAACCCCTTAATTGTTTTCTTGTGACATTCATTGTGCTCTGCAGATTCATTACATATTTTAGACTTATGGAAATTTCCTTTATTCCTTGATAACCTATGGAACACATAATTATTATTCCATGGCTTCTAACCTTAGTCACATTTGAAATTTCTTGCTTTTTCCTCATAGTTGTCTCACAATACTTTTCCCTACATCGCAGATTTTCCTAGGTGGACTACATACTTTTTTAGCATAATTAACCATCTCTGCAGAATTCCATATTATTGAAGCCCACATAACATTGTATTTTCCATTCCGTGAAGCACTAATATTTTCACATATGTGATGGAATACTAACCTTTGACTTCTTTATTCTCAAGGGTCTTCAATCTAGAGCCGCCTAAGTATAAAACTTGGATGAGTTATTAAAAATAGCATGGGGTGCTATTTTGGACAACATTTTGGTGAATTTAGGGGAACATATACCTACTAGATGTAAATACCAAAGAACCTTGAAGCATCCATCGTGTGTGGATTCAAGCATGAAACTTGAGTTTTATATTTAAAACTTTTATAACTATCCCTAAATCTCTATTTTGAAGCTAATATTTTGGAGCCTTGGATGAACCACTTTACAAATTCCCCAAAAATGTTGATTTTCTATAATGGATGGAGGAAACTGAAATGGCCTATGTATATCTACAATGGACTCAAAAACATATATACAAAGATGAATATTGTACATGTTCCAAGTGGAAATATGTAGAGTGTATAAAAGAACTTGTTTTACAATAAGTAAACATAAAATACTCCTACTCTAACCAAAGGAAAGAAAACAAAAAAAATATTGATACAAGATAGGAAAAGTAGCTTTCCTTTCTTAAAAAATGCATCCATGTGATCAATTTTGTAGCTAAATAACATGATGAGAGTGAAAGCGTGGCCCACACTTCGTTATCGCACAAGGTATCGACTAAGAAAAGATCTTGTAGACTAAGAAAAATCACAAAAAATATGGAAAATAAATACAATAAAGAGTGAAAACCTTTCATTGTAAGAATCCTAATCCACCTCGGATCAGATCTACTAAAAGGGTAGGGTTTTGTGATACCCTTTGTTGGATCTGTTGGATTTGTAATATTTTTTGGATTGTGGATGCTCCAAGTATCATGAATTAAACAAACTAAGACACGAACATGCTTGATTGATGTATTTGGTGTGATTTGAAAAACACAACGGTATGAGGACTACTTTGATTCACCAAATGAATATACAAAATAAAGACATGAATTATATTAAAATTTGGTGGATGATTTTCAAAGGAGGCTCATTGATTTATAATGAAGAAAGTGAATCTTCAAGCTAAGTTGTGATTGAGTTTGATTGGAGATAACTAAACATGACTTGGCTTGTTTAGTTGAGTTTCTAGATTTGATTGGAGAGTTAGACTTATTCCGAGATGACATGGATGATTCAAGGCTAAGTTGGTAAGGGGTCAGCACATGATTTTGATTAATAATTCCATTTATAATTTTTATTCACCCAAAATGTGTCATGAATAGTTAGAAGGTGGAAGAATTTGGATTGAATTTGAATTGTCATGACTTGGAAGATAACTCAAGTTAACTCAAATGCTAATTTGAGTCAATTTAAACACATCTATTTGATTAAAATAATGATTTTTAGTGCTAGTTAAGACTTCAGTTAACTTGGATTTGAGAGGTGGATATGATTTGATGATTATTTAATTTATTTAAATGTGGAAATAGACATGTGGATTTATTATTTATTTTTATATTAAATTAGCTAAAGGGGTGATGAGAGATGCAATAGATTAATTAATTTAATTATATAGGAACACGAGGTATAATGATAGTTTGAAAAATTAAAATGCACTATGGTAATTTGGGGTGTCTACATTTTCCCCTCTTTAAATTTTTATTACAAAGTAGTAATGATTTAAAGAGAATAGACACTTGTAAATGGTGGAAAAAATGATAGAAACATAATATGGACTACTTGATTTTCCTCGATGAAGCATGTGGATGCCCTAATGAGTTTGAATTAGTTAATTGGAGTGCCCCCTCAAGTGGGTGGGTGAGGTTACCGAGTGGTGGAAAATCACTCGACGAGAGAGAAGAAGCCGCATGAAACAAATGATAGAAACAATGAAGAAAATTAGTGATTGGGGTCACATAGGAAAAAATAAAAGAATTAGGGTTAGTAGGAGGGTATAAATAGAGGGGTAGTAAATATCCTAACTTATTTTTTTCTTATAGAATCCATTTTCCTTTTGATTGAGATTTGAGCTCTGATATTTGAGAGAGATGGCTTGTTGAACGCACCGAAAACATGCCATAGATAGTGTTAGAGAATTCATGTGGAGACCAAATGAGGGTGACACAATATATAGTTAAAAAACTTGTCATTTGAGTACATTTATTGCTATTTAGGGCTCAAATAATCAAAATTGATGTTAGTGCTGCACTTAAGTGCCCTATCATAGCACGTGAAATGTGCTAGCACACTAGTGTACATGCTAGTGTGCTAATAGTGGTATAATATTTAAGTAGAAAATGTGTTAGCATTTTAAACACACTAGCATATAAATAAGAACATGAGCATTAAATTTAGCACGCAAGAATTAAGGTGCATGTGCTAGTGTAGTGTTTGATGTGATAATGTAGATGCGTTAGTCTATGAGTGTACACACTAGTGTATCAAAGGGTGCATTAGCGTAGTTAGATGATTTAGAAGAATGATAGAAGTTAGAATATAATAAATTTTATCTAACAATGTTGTTTAGATGACTTGCAAGAGAGATTTTTATCATTATATGTATGCAAGCACCATGGATGACTCATGGTCGCTCCAGAGAATATTTACACGTAATGAGAAGAGATAGTCATATGCAATGTTAGAGGTGATAGGGCTGAATTTTATTGCACAACCACCTAACATCAGATCGAACCATTTCTTCTCGACCACGCCGGACAAGCGATGATGTAAAGAGATCCAAAAATTTGGGTTACACTGAGGAGATGTAAGCTACCTTAGAGGATGTGTATTGGATACTTCAGATACTGATATAGGGTAGATTAGTGCAATGAGATGGACATGCTAGATGCATATGAGGACACATGTGGTCTTTATTTTATCTAGAGGATATACCCACAGAGGGGATGACAATACACTTATATGAGTGCATGGATGACTATATAGTTGCATGATTAGCTATCTATCTAATGGATATTATTAATGGCTATTTGATGCCTAACAAGAAGGAAAATCACTTCTAGATGGGCTTGATAGATGCGAAAGGATGATCTTGTGGAGGCCATAATTTTTACATGGGGACAATGTATCTTGGCCGATTTATACGAGATTTGCACTTATTGGCCTACAGGGGAGCATAAAATTTTGAGTCTAGCAACACTATCAAGATATGGTCATGACACCACATTGCGATCGACCAACCAATATGGATAATTCATGAAAAACAACAGATGGGAGATAGTAGGAGCAGGCCACAAGGTCATCTTGATGATATTTATTTTTATAGACAATCATTTGATGACTGTAACTTTGTATGGTGACATAGAGACCATACATACGATATAGGTGGGAATATGATGATTTTGAGATATCGACTATAGAGGTAGACCATTTTATCATCAATAGTAGTGAGAAAATCATGGAGATGTATAGGGTAAAAAAGGTTAGGAGAGAATTTGGTGTTGTATAGGATATACCTAGTGGAAAGTAGCGGTATGCGTGTATCAAGTGTGAAACATTGGATTTCGATCCACAAACAAAAAGAGGATAGATAGATCTAGCTACTTTGGAGTTATACCACGGCATGGGATACCAGGGCACAAATGGTTGATTAAAGGATGAACCCAAAGTACACCACATGGTATGCGGGGATTATGCATAGATAGATTACTATTCCACGGGTTCCATATTAAAAGGAATTGCGGCATAGCCATGAATGGAAAATAGAGGGGGAAAGGTAGAATGGGATAGGTTGACATTGAGGCACAACTATAGGGTAAAATTTTATAGGATCAATTAAAAGTAGATTTTTAGGTAGCTTACATGTAATTATAAGTACCAACACAAATTCCATTTTAGATGCCAAAAAGGTTCCAACTTATGTATATGTACCACTATAGATTCTAGGATATGTATAGGTTCCATTATAGGCTCTAGTACATGTACCTTTAAAGTTCCCATTGTCACCACCTAGGCTACTGAGTATAGTAGTAGGATAGGAAGATGAAGACGAGTCTAATGGTTGGGGAGGTAGGGGTGAGGATGAGGAGGATGTTGTTTGGGAGAAGATTGTATGTTTACCTTTGCTAGGACCATCTACTATTAAGATTCATATGTGAGGTAGATTACAAAAATACATACGAGGAATGAAATGTAAACCCAATATATAAGGAAAAATGTGTGCACCAAGGATAACAATGAACCAAAATTGAAAACAATACCAACAATTGGTCAAAAACAACAACAAAATCAGAAAACAAGCCCAATATATAGGGAAAAATGAATACACCAAGGATAATAATGAACCAAGATGATGGAAAAATACTTGAATTAGTTAGAAACAAATACAAGAGGAAAAAAACCCAATACACAAAGAAAAATTGACACACCAATGTTAACAATGAGTCTAGATAGTAACAAGATTCCCAAAATTAGTCAAAAACATAAACATGAATGAAACAAAAACATTAACATCTAGTAATAAAAACACAATAAGGTTATATTTAAAATAAAATGCTAATAAGTTTACTTACACTAAGTCAATAGACAATAAAAATGCATCACAACATGAAATAATGACATCTAACCGTGTTCCTATTGAGTTCCATAATGAATAATATGCATATGTGAATGCCCCCAAGTAAGGATACATACATGGGGATTGGATCAAACTAAACAGTAGAGTTAAGTAAATCCTCATGACCCTCTTATTGGATCCCATTGAAATATTATCTGAAATTGATTGGCTCATTTGTTGAAGCAAGGATACATGCGAGGAAAAGCATGAGACCTGAGATGACCCAAGAAAGGAGACAAACTAGGGTTTGATTGATTGTATCACCCCAAAGAAAGGATACATGTTGAGGGTGAAAAATAGATAATCATAGGATGGTCTAGAATGATCACTAGGATTGTAGTCAGATGTGCAATATAATGTGAACTGTGTGTTGATAGTTACCGAGTTTTTGTGAAACATTTTTGAATGTTTTTATGGTTTTTGGTTGTTTTGATTTTTTTTGGATTTTGAACTATTTGATGTTTTTCGATTGTGAAGATTTTATATTTTTGATTTTTCAATTTTTTTGATTTGTTTTGATTGTTGTGAAATATTTTTTTATTTTTATTTTTGAGTGTTTTTTTGCAATATACGGCCCAATGAGAAAATATAAGGTTTCTATCATCATCGAATTAAAACACCCTCCGATTTTCAAGGGTGTGTGCGCTTGAGCTCATGGTGTGACTGGGTAACATGGGTACTATCTCCAAGTTGTGGGAATTTCTACTTGAGATAGACCTCTAGAGAAAGCTGATTCTTCTCACTAATCCTAGTGCAAACTAACTCTACTGAAAGAAAACTACCAACTACCCCTAATATATTACTTCCAAGGGACCAAGGAAAGAGAAAGAGCATGAAAATAACAGAAATATACACTACGAGAGGTGATGTACCAAAAGAAAGGTATGTGAAAAATCCCCAATATGTGAAAATGAAAGAAAAATGTAGATTAGAGAGGGTGATAACAATTCTCCACAGTCTAATAAAAGCACTCACAACAACATTTCCATACATACAAAATAATAGTGAAACCCTGAAAGAGCATATAATAGAAACAATACACCTACAATGAGATTGAAGAGGTAAGAAGAATGCAAACAAACACAACAAGGGAAGATACATCCAAAAACTTGCATCTATTGCTTCATAGGTATGCATAGTTCAAATATTTATAAATGAAAGGCCTAGATCCCCATGCAAGAAGTCCACTATAAAGGCCTACATCAAATTGGATTCACAAAACAAAATGGAAAGAGTTTTTCTACTCAAATCATCTTATTCCAAATGAGGGAAATTCCCAATTTATAGAAAATGGAAGGAAGGAAAAGGGGGCAAGAAATCTCGGATATGGATTTTGCATCAATTTCAAAGTACAAAAATTGGGTAAAAAACATAAAACATAATAGTAACTTTCAAAAGCATCCCCATACTACCCATAACTTGTAGTAGTAGAAAAATGTCCATCCATGCCCATTAATTGCACTCCTACCCACCATCCAAAGCAACCCTTTCAAAATAGGTTTGTTTTTTGTAAACTATACCTTTGAAACTCCATCAATCTCTATATTTTTAACATCTTTGCATTGGGATTAGAACCATGATTCCAATGAGAATAATTTTTTGTAGTTTCATTTTGAAATGCACAAGTTATGGGATTTTGAGTGACTGCAGATCCTTAGGGTTTTGTTGAGCATTTATTTCTCTTCATGGGACTGTAATTAATCTATTTACTTGAAATACATCATTGTAAATATTTTCCCTCTTCTAATGTTTGCATATCTTCTAGAATGATTTGGGAATTAAAAATTGGTGGGGCCCGACTTGATTTACCTCTTGTGTTTTAATGTTTAGGGGAATTGTTTTAACATTAGGTAATTAAACATGCTAGCTTGACTAGCTCGGCTGAGCTGGCTCTTATTTTAGATTCTTGATTCTTTTGGCTTGGCACCAAGCTTCCACTTGTTACACCACTTATTTATACCCCTTATCTTGGTGACAACCATCTCTTCTGGATTATTTCCTTTACGTCGGGCTCGTTATGTGTTGGTCACCATTCTACCACGTTTAAACTCCCGAGCCTTTGGTGACTCAATGACACATCCTCTGCCCTATGTCAACTTGGTGACTGATTCATATTCCTCGTACCAAATTTGTTTTCATCAAGCTTGGTGTGTCCATCCCTCTACATATATTATAATGGAAAGTTCTCCTTTTAATGAGTGCCCACTAACTCATGTCACCCTTTTATTGACCATTTACTTGCTTTGGGTGCCGAGATCTCCATCATTGTCAACGAGCTATTTTTCGATACACTAACCATCCTTAAGTTTGGCATCATGACGTGGAAGTGGTGACCAAATCCATGTGGAGGAACCATGCCCACCAAGGCCTGCCAAACTTACTTGATTCTTGTAATTGTGTCGAGGGGCCATGTGGTGGCTCCTTAACATGATTCTCTAGTGCACAAGCCTCGCAATGAGATCGGTCTCCTCGAGCTAGGCCTTCATGAAATAGGAGTGACTCGGCTTGGTATCAATTTGTGCTTTGTGATGAAACTAACCCTGCTTTGGCACATGTTTGACCCTCAACGCACCAAATCTCTACTTAATCCTCTATGACTATGCTTGGAGGATAAAATTGGCTCGATGGATTTTCTTTGTCACACCAATAACCTTGCCTCCTACGTGCTTAGGGATCCCCGATCGGGTTCAGTTCATTGAATCCTTATTCACTCCCTTTTCTTTGGGTGATCCATTCATATGCATGACATCTCCTTGGTAGGTGGCTTGCTGCATGATATCATAGCTCGACCCATGTATAAAATATGAGTCGTGTATGTGTAGACACCAAATTTGGGTCACACTCCCCTTGGTCCCCTTTAATTAATTAACGTAACGTATTCACCTAACCATGACCCCTTACCCCATATTCATATTAATTTAATTACTTACAATTGAATTAATGCTCATCCTCACACTATTAATTAATTTAATTAAATTAATTTACACCTCACCTAGCCACATCACCTAGACACCTCATCATGGACTTATTCTTAGTCTATTAATTAACTAGGACTGAGTCTCCACTTATCTTAACCAACTAGGACTTAGTCTAACCCTAAAATTAAAGTCCTATTCCTTCTCCAATAATACTCCTACTTATCTAAATGCTAACCCTCACTTGAGACCCTGGACTAACAATCAGAGCATGCCAAAAATAGCAAGGATTTGCCTATTTTTGGAAAACCTACAATTTCCCACCTTAACTCGATGCTAGATAACCCTCAAATGATGCCACTCACCCTAACTATCATCGATTACTTTATATACAGTTTTGTAACCTTTTACCCAGGTTGATCATTCTAAGTTTTGAGAGATCTCTTGCATTCAAGCACGAACCAGAGACTTCTCAACATCTAAATGATGGAATACACTCAATCACAGGCTTAAGAAAACACCTAATACTCCTCCAAAGGAATTAACATTCATGGGAGAACTCCGAGAAGTACTACCGTGAAACCGACCATAAAATTATTCATGAATAAAAACTACCATCATTCAATAACCATACTTGCAAATACAAGTAAGTGTATTTGATTTGCATCATTCAATACTTACTTAAATTAATAGGTTCTAAGTGTATTTGATTTGCATCATTCAATACTTACTTAAATTAATAGGTTCTTTATATTTTGTTATTAGATATTGTCCTTTCCTGCATTCCTCCATCCCCACCTTCATGCCAATTTACCCAACCTACCACCCAATTCCTTCTGCCTCTCCATAGTTTACTTATAGGCATTCTTGAGCCATCCTAGAATTTTTACAAACCAAACCATCCTCCGTTCATTCTCTATGTAATCACACGAAGTATAAATATAATTTTATTTAATTATAACCATTTCCCAATGCCGATTACATTAACCATCATTGGTTTCTCCTCTTCACCGGCACCGGTCACCCGATGACATTGATTACTATGTCTCCTATTAACTATCACTAAACCTCCCTAACATGCCTCCTAAACACACAAAAACTCACCACAAACCTTCCCAACCCTTAGTGCGGATATAAAGAGAGCCTAAACACCCACTTTTGGAATTCTTTCATTATCCATAGTAACCAATATTGGTCATCCTGAACCGTCATCGGTCACACCTTCACTAATGTCGGTCTTTGTGGTCAGTAAACTACCTCAAACCAAAAACTTCCTAATAATCCAAAATCAACCCAAACTATACCGATATTACCGAGACCTTGTCTCAGACCCTCGAGACCACCTACCCAACCTATAACCTGACCTAAGACCTTTACCAGTTTAATTACTAAGCATTTAATTGTATTGACACTGATAGTAATCTAAGACACATAAATCAGAACACTAGCATTAGATTATTTTATTTGCATGTTCAGTTATTTTATTTTGTGTTATATATCAGTGGATTGAAAACCATCGAGGAAGTATCACACTTCTTGGATCTAGCTCATTCTAGGTAGTCCAGTTACCTTTTCTATTAACTATATCTTGTGGTCTTGGTTTTCATTACATGTGGTCCCTCCTAGCCAAAAGGAAGCTCAAACAATCACTCTAGACCAAAAATCAGAAACACACACTCTCAACCTTCAACCAACGTAATAACATGTATTCCTCCTTGTCCTATTTACACTTATCTATTTCATTATCTAAAATAATTTGGTGAAACATTTTAGCACATATGGTAGGACCCATAAAGGGTTATTTTGCATTTGTTCATTCCTAGGTAAAAATTGTGTGTTTATTTCCCTTTGAAAAGTATTTACATTAATTTTCCTTCTCTATAATCTTCTCCTTATTTCTATTGTCTAAAAAAAATTATGTTTTTGGTGCTCTAAAAAGAACATGTCTTCCTTTCTACTGCATTGCATTAGTGAAGGAGAATTCCTCTTTCTGTTATCTATTCGTTACATCCAACATAATTGTGGATTTGGGCTTAAAACATTTACATTTCATTCTGGTGTGTTACATTGTAGCTCACACTAATTTGAGGGAAATCTATATGTTGGAAGTCATGCCCAACTAATGGTTAACTAACTCAATCGTAGTTCACATTGCACATTATCTATACCAAACCACTTAAAAATTTGACACATCTTATTAAACATCATCCTACCCTGAAGAATTTTTTAACGATCACATGATCAGAGGATTGACAATGGGCACCAAACTAGTTTCTCTCGTCTAGTCATTATCTCGGATAAAGGACCGCTCCTGCCAAAAATTTACCTGAAACCATCCTCATATCTTGGCTTCTCATAGGGAACCTTATATCAAACCAAAAAATCTATTCTATTCACAAGTCAATCCTAAATAACATAAGCTAAAATATAAAATTCACTAATAGGATTTCATGTTTCTTCATTTTTCCTTGATTTTTGTTTTGAGTAGAGAGGTCATTTTCTCCATTTATTTTCGTCCTTTCATACTCCATAATCATAGTTGGTGTATTCCAAATATTTATGAATGTGCCAAGGTTCATCATTACCATACTTAGGTTTCTGGTTTGGTAATCTATTTGATCTAAGTCACTAATTCCCATTTTCTCCATCTTTTCAAATTTCACAAGTGATCGGCATTTGTCCAATGAACGCATCGGTTTACTCATCTGTGTCATTGGTTGAGTTGACCTATGTCAGTTTCTATTTTTTGGGCATTTTACCAAAAATAGCACTCACCAAATTTTTTGTTCTTTCTGGGGCTCCCCATATACTTCACCATACCTCTGGATCTTTGAAATTACTGTCAAATCTAGATTTTTCTTCATTTTCATTAGTTATCACAACATTTATCAAATTTTTGATTATTACACAATAACCGATATCAGTCCCCCTAACCATCATCGGCTACCCTCTATCACCATCATCGGTTACCAAACCACTATCACTTCTTATGTTTTAATTTTCAATTAAGACAACACCAATTTTCACCTTTCAGAACTATTTTTCTCCATTCCTTCTATTTTTCTATGTCATTTATAGAGAGAAAATTACCAAGTCTACGCTAACCACATGGTTTTGACTTGTAGCCAAGCCAACTCCCTTGTATTCCACACTAGCTTTTAAATGCTCTTTCCTAGCCCATTTCCACCTTCCATTCTATCACCCATGGATACCATCCAGTGATAAGGAGTTCACAAGAATCCTTGACCAAAACCCCACTACCTTACAATATTATCTCACCCATTCATCCACTTGAGATTCATCAAGACAGCTTGGTATATGGTATGCCTGTGTCCATTCATCCTGCCCTCACACCCACTTCGTGCCGGCTTATTACTAGCTCGGTCTTACCTTCTTCCACCTTACTGGTTGTAGTATCCCAAATTGACCCCACATCATCAATATCTACTGCACCTATGACATCTGTCACACTTTTGACGTCAGTCGCTCCTATGGTGTCAACCATTCCTTCATCAACCCTCTTGAGTGTAGGCCCATATGCACTGCCACCTATTATATACCCATTGCATCTCAACCACCCATGATGTTGGTAGCCCACACTTCCTTTCAAAAACATTGTCCTTTCCATCCCACTTTAGCTCCCTCAATTTACCACAAGAGTTTTCACATCCACTCCACTTACCTATGCCTATCGCCAACAACCTCCTATTTCATTTGTTGCATATTTAGGATACTTTTCAGGTTGAATCTATTCCCCCTCCCAATTATTGTACTCGACACCACCATATACTAGGATGCCATCCTCATCATACACTCATCATCTACCCCTTATACTATAGGGGGTGCCCAATCGTGACAACCTACGACCAAAATTATAAAACTCGATGATGAAAAAGATGTGGACATTGGAAGCATCAATTTCCTACTCACGTACCTCTTTCACCCACGATGAAATTTACAATGAGCCCATTCATCTATCTATTCCCATTCATCCATACCATATGCATTGGGAAATGCCCAAATCAACTAGTTCAACAACAAAGAGGACCCGCAACAACACTTGTAGTCTTTCAAATATGGGTGTTGTTATCAAAATGTGCTCCTGCTCATCTTGGATGGCCAACTCCTTTGATTCTTCCCTCTCTTGTGCCTCAAACATAATTTTTTTCTTTTTTAGGGACTCAAAACTTTCTCGGAAATGGCACCATTGGATAGATATCTTTCTCAGCTTTCCAGAAAGGCCCACCAACAAATCAGGTGATGCCACGTGTCCAGGGGAGGAATTTGCAAAATTTGACTAAGTGTTGGTGTATAGAAAATTTTGGAAGGAAAGCCCATGCTCAATCATATTGCACCACGTGTCCTATGGCGCGAATTTCGAAAGCGGGGGAGAAGTTAAAATTTTAGTGAAGTGTTTTTCCAAATTTCAAAAGGGAATTTTTGGCCAGCTACCCACGCCAACCAATCATGTTAGGCCATGTGTCACCGGAGCTCGGAAAGGCGGAGCGCAGGAGGAAATTGGGATTTTTTCCCAAAGGATTGCAAACAAAGTAAAAATATTTTCGGAGGGCCCGCGGAAAATTAAATCGGCCATGTGTCCTGGAAAGGCGAGTGCGGGGGGAATTTGAGAAATTTTCCCAAGGGAAAAACAAAAGAAAATTCAAAGGAAAAAATCGCCCCACCTCGAGCGAGCCAATCACGCTTGCCACGTGTCTGTGGCGGAAAAAAATATAGGACAGACTGCGCAATGAAAATTGGAAGGGTAAAGCCTGCATCCAATGGGGTTTTGCCATGTGTCTAGGTCAAAATGGTCGAAATGGTGATGAAAAATTTAGAAGGACAGGTCTCGCAGCCAATCAATAATGCCACATGTCCTCAACTCATCGGCCCGGTGGGGATTTTTTGGAAAATTTTCCAAAGGGAAAAGCGATGGAAAATGAAGCGCAGAGGGCCCGCATCAAATCGTAACGCGTGCCATGTGGCACCCAGAATGGCAGAGCGTGGGGATTTTTTGGAAAATTTTCCCAAACACAAAAAGGGTAAAAATTCAAATTTTCGTCCGCCAATCCGATTTGGCCCTGTTTTGCCCTAAAATTTCAAACGACCATATCTTTCGATCCAGAGCTCAGTTTTTCATGTTATTTATATCAATGGAAAGATGGTAAAATTATCTACAAGATTCTAGGGTCATTTTTGCATTTTGATGGAGTTTGGAGAGAGAAAATCAAAAAATGCCTCTGGCACGTGGTCATGGATAGAAATGACATTTCAACCACAGTTTAAATGAAGAATGGCTCGCATTCTCTCCCAGCATGGCTAAAAATGTCGTGGAATGGGCGTGTAAGGATGCCCATGCTATTTTGATTGCGTTTTGGTCAATGGTTGAATCTCTCCCACGTTTTCCCATGTTTCTCTCTCCTAAATTTTTCTCTTACATTGTAAAAGCTAGATTTGGCTCATTTTCAAAGGTTTGAACATTTTTTTTGTATTACGTGCTCCCTCTTTCACTTTGAAATTGATTTTGTGGAATATCAAGCCTTTTAAAAGACTATAACCTATTTTACCTCTTAGGTGTTGTAATACATGTGTTTTGGGTAATGGAAATGACAATGCAGGCTTTGTGAATGAATTTTAATCCTCTTTTTGTGTTGTTTGATCCATCTCTGACCTTCCATTACAGTTTATCAGTTTGTGCATGAATTTTTGTTGCATTTCCATGATTTGTGTCAATTTTCAGAAGTAAAAATGCTCACCACTCCTTTGGTGCATCACCTTATTAGCACTAGTTTTTAGTTTTTGCATTCTCTATCTCTGTCCCCTTTGGAATTTAGAGTAGGATTTTGATTTTGAAACCTTTGTATAACTTGTAAGTGATATATCTGATCAGAGGAGTTGAGGAACTAGCCTCTAATATGGAGATTCCTTTCCCATTTTACAAGTCCCACACTTAGGAGAGGATTCAATGTTGTGTAATCACACTAGATGCCTAAAGTATCAAACTAGAAATCGATCAACATCCGTGGGTGCCGCTAATTTGCAACAACAATTTTGGCACACTGGTGGGACCTTAGAGGTCTTCATCTTCTTTGCAACAAAATTGATGTGCATTTGTTGCAAGGTTCTTGCTCAAAAGATCCCTAAATTACACATCTGGTGACTCCAAGGAAGAATAATTAGCTGGTTTTAGCAGTGCAAGCCTGAAAACTCATGAGAAGAATC
The DNA here is from genome assembly GCA_018340775.1 of Taxus wallichiana var. yunnanensis. Taxonomy (NCBI): domain Eukaryota; kingdom Viridiplantae; phylum Streptophyta; class Pinopsida; order Cupressales; family Taxaceae; genus Taxus; species Taxus wallichiana. The sequence continues at coordinate 453,343,162 of CM031240.1, forward strand.
ACCACAAGGTCAAGAGTGGAGAAGAAGAGGTGTTGTTTGAGTATCTACAGTTATCCCCAAGAAGAAGGCAAAGAGGGAGGAGAATTCAGAGGTCTCCATCTCCACCAAAAAAACTCTCTCAACTCCTCCACCTGGTAGGCCTTTCATTCAATCAAAAAGGGTTCTAAGGCCAATCAGAATGGCACAAAACAACCCCTATGTCAATTTCACTGGCAGCAGCCCACTTGCTCTCAATGCACAAAATCTAATTCTAGTTGCAGCATTGAAGAACATCCCATACTTTACTGGAGAGAATCAGACTACTCCTGGTGATCATGTCAAGGATATTGCTAACATTTGTGCAATCCATGAGATCAATGAGATGCAAGTTGCTGTCAAACTGCTGGCATCTTCATTCAAAGGGAAAGCTTTGCAATGGTTCGTGAGTCTGCCTCGTGTTCTATCAAAAATTGGAACCAATTGCTATGTATAGCCCTCCATGAGCAGCTTGGAGAGAAAGGAGACAACTTGTCCCTTTTGGAACAATGACAACCATCAAGAGAGCACCAAATGAATAGGCCGACCAACTTCAACTTCAGATTTTAAAGGACTTGGGAGAGAATTCCAGGTGGAAGTCGGACAACAAAGAAGGTGCTTTTCTTTATTACCTTAAAGCTTTAAATTCTGATATTTCTACATTGATTCAGTCCATGGGAGGCACTACTATCCCTATTGCTTATAACATTGCCAATAGAGCTGAAAATTGTTTTATTCAAGCTGGCAAGCTAGCTCCTAGGCCTCCAATGCCATTGTTTCCAAGTTTAGAGAGCCCAAGTACTAGCCAAGTGCCTAATTTAACTCCTATTCCCACTCCTAGAAATCAGAATTTAAGTGAAGCTTCTACTTCATCTTCTAGTGCCTCAAATGAACTTCAAGAAGTCATGAAGAAATTGCAAAATTTAGGTAATGAGTTGGTTACAATCAAGAGACAACAAGCCCAAGGTTTTAGACCTTCCTTCTAGCCTCAAGATTAGCCTAACAGACATGCCCATACCAACCTCAAAGACCACCCAACCCATCTCAGTAAATCTAAATCAAGAAAGGCCTCTTGTCAATGCACCATTCCAACCCTATAATCCCAATGCTACATCTACCTCTAAAGAATGAGTGCCAGTGTAAAACAACATAGCTCAAGAATATGATTGGTGTTTCCCATGCAATGAACCTCACAAGCAGAGTCCTATGTGTTTCAACAAAGGCCTTAAATCAAGCATTAATGGTGACAACTACTGGTGTGGAGGGTGAAAGTAGTCAAGGAAGTAACCAACAACAAGAAAAATTCCAACATCAAACAGCCCCAAATGATACCACGCTTGTAAATTGGTAGGTAAAAGATTTTTTTGGCATGAATCAAATGGTTTCCCAAAGTGTTGCAGCTAACACAAGGTCAAAAAGAAGAAATTTGGGTGAAGAATAGCCATTAGCTCCAAGCAATCCACAACCTTCTATCACTTCAAAAATTGTTGGCAAACAAAATTTAGTTCCAAACACATAAGGGCTGCCTAAAACAGCTCCTAGGCCAACTCAAATGCCAATTGCTGCTGCCCATATGCAAGGAATGAATGTGTAGGCCAAGGGATAGCATAGGGATGCTTCATCTCCATTCAAGATATCATTGATCGATGAAGAAAACAAATGTAAACATATCAATGTGGGAATCACTATCTATCCTAGGCCAAAGAGATTTGCTACAAGCTGTCATGTAGGACTGGTCAACTTCAAATCAGCAAGTCCAAATGCAAGAGAAAGTGCTCACAAATGTTGTCTAGCCCGAGGGGAATCATGGAGGACAGCAAGGTAAAATGTTGAAGCCCCTCCATTCCATGTTTCCTTGATCATTGGAAACCAATTAGTACACAATTTCATGATTGATTTTGGGGCAAGTAGTTCAAGAATGCCCAAGAAAATAGCTGATCAGTTGGGAATCCAATATGAAGTTATATCCAAAGGGGTAGTGCAATTAGATGGGATAGTAGTAACAATAGTTGGAGTGATTAAAAACTTGAGTCTTACCTTGCATGCATGCTCCAATGTTGTTGTTTTACAAGATGTCTCAGTAATAGACCTTCCACCACTCTTTGCCCTATGTTTGTCAAGGGACTTCATAGCCAAGATTGGAGGCTACTTATCTGCTGATTGGTCACACATGTCGTTCAAGAAAAGATATGGAACTAAAGCCACAATCGATCTCGAGCCTATTTCAAACTTCCACATTGAGCCTTACACTCCAAGTCAAATTAATACAAATTGTTCAGCGTTTGATCAAGAAGATTATCCAAGTACTGATGAAGCTGACACCAAGGTTGGAAGCATCCCGGATCTAACTCTTGATGAATGGGAAAACAAGGTGCATGCTTTTGATCCTTACCAAGAAATAGAAGAATCTGAGCTAGGAGTCTATTGCATGCATGAAGAAAATCAGCCTATTCCTAGCATCATCAAGCCAAACCACAAGGATGACAATGAGGTATGGCAGTTGTTTTTTGATGGATCAAGAGGTAGACAAGGTGCAAGAGGGGGAGCTATGCTAGTTTCACCTCAAGGAGTTAAGTATTATTCAGCTTTTAGATTTCAGTTTGCATGCTCTAATAACACTGTTAAATATGAAGATTTGATACAAGGGTTGCATTGGTCAATCAAGAGAGGAATAAAGAACTTGCAAGTCTTTGGTGACAGTGAGTTGATTGTCAACCAAGTTAAGAGGCAGCATGTCTGTCAAGAATGATCTACTCAAGTGCTACAAGAACAGGTGTGGGATCTCATTGAAGATTTTGAGGGCTTTGGCATAAAATCCATTCCTAGAAAAGAGAACCAAGCTGCCGACAAACTTGCAGTGAGTTGGGGCATATTTTGATGTTGTCAAAAGCATTCAAAAAGACAAGGTACAACCAAACATCCATGTGATTGTGAGGCCTTTAGTGCCATACAACAATGTAAGTTAGCAAGTGTTTGAAAATTATTAGCAAATCATCCATTTCTTGTAAGAAGAGGCTGAGTTCTCACTAAAAATCAAGAAAAATTGGAGCAACAGTATGGTGACCAAGTGGTACAACTGAGGACTAACAAACTACCAAAGGGACTTATTACTTTAGAGTCCATCTTCAATCCTAATGATCAGTTTAGGAAAGAGAAAGAAAACATCCAAGTCAAGAGAGAAGATTCAATGTCCATCTTGGTGGAAGAAGGCAAATCATTGCAAATCGGTCAAGAAGATGACAACTAAACAAGAAAGTTACGAGTTCATACAACTTTGTCAAGAATTCCTGATGTGTTTGCTTGGAGCTATGAAGATTTGAAAGGTTTCAATCCCGAGTTATCTCAACACACCATTGAATTAGATCCAAGTACTAAGCCCATCGGGCAAAAGCAAAGGCCAATCAATCCACACATGGATCCTCTCATGAGGAAATAATTGAATAAGTTGATAGAGTCAAGAATCATTTTCCTATCATGCATTCTAATTGGGTTGCCAAATTAGTACCAGCTAGAAAGAAGAGTGGGGAAATTAGATTATGTGTTGACTTCGTAGATTTGAATAGAGCATCTCTCAAGGATCATTATCCACTTCCTTCTATGGAGCAAATTTTACAAGTTGTTGCTGGCTCTGAGAGGTTTTCATTACTTGATGGCTATTTAGGATACAATTAGATTATGGTGAAAGAAGAAGATCAGTTCAAGACAACCTTTACAACCAAATGGGGAACTTATGCATACAGGAAAATGCCATTTGGGTTGTCCAATGCTGGAGCTACTTTCCAAAGAGCAATGGACATGGAATTCAAGGGTTTGATTAACAACATGGTACTGATATATCTTGATGATATCACTATTTTTTCAAAAAATGCAGCAGACCACCTCTTTCATTTGAGACAAGTGTTCCAAAGGTGTAGAAGATTTGGAGTCTCCTTGAATCCTAAAAAGTGTATTTTTCTAGCCCATGAAGGAAAGCTCCTTGGCCACATTGTCTCCAAAGAAGGATTAGAAATTGATCTAGAAAGAGTTGAAGCCATAAGAGCACTACCATTTCCAAGCCACAAGAAGGCCCTTCAAAGTTTCTTGGGGAGAATAAATTTTGTTCGGAGGTTTGTCCCAAATTTTGCAGCCCTAGTCAAGCCTATCACCAAGATGTTAAAGAAAAGCATGGCTTTCAAATGGACAACAAAAGGAAAGGAAAGTTTTGAAGCAATCAAAGAAGCCATCTCTCAAGCCTCAATTCTCATCAACCCGGATTTCTCCAAGGATTTTATCCTCTATGCATTTGGGGGTGATGACAATATTTCTACAATTTCGGTACAACAAAACAAAGACAATGATGAGAAGCAAATTTCTTTCTTCAACCAAATTCTGGAGGATTATGAGGTGAGATATTCTTTCATTGAGAAGCATGTTCTTGCAAGAATCGAAGCTTGAATAAATTCAAGCATTTAGTCTCAAACAACAAGGTTCAGCTTGCTGGTTTCTCATGTGGGTGTTAAAGACTTCCTCCTCAACAAAGACTTGAACGAAAAAAGGGCAGGTTGGATTACTCGTGTCATGGAGTATGACATTGAGATCAAAGTCACCAAGCTATTCAAAGGAAAAGGATTGTGTGAGCATCTGATTTTGAGCACACAAAAGGAAGCATGCAATGAGAAGGAGGCTGTTTTGGTGCTGCAAGATAGCCATGAGAAAGGAAGCACTCAAGAGGAGAATGATGATGTCCTCACTCCTTGCTGGACCCAAGATATAATGCACTTCCTAAGCACAGTCTATACCCTCTAGAGATGAACAAGACCCAAAGAAGACACTTCATATTGCAGGCTATCCCATATGCCCTTGTTGATGGTGTTTTGTTCAAGAAAGATGTGAATGGAGTACTGTTGAGATGCATTGGTACAAATCAGATTCATAGGATGTTGGAAGAGTTCCATGGTGGACCAGCTGGTGGTCATTTTGCACCAAGAATGACAACTCTAAAGATCATGAGGGCAGGCTATTATTGGCCCAAGATTTTCAATGATTGTCATGCTTGATCAAGAGGTGCAAGAATTGTGCATTCTTCATAGGTAAAGAGACTAGCTGCACTTCCATTGCATCCAATTTTAGTTGACTAGTCATTCATGCGATGGGGTTTAGACTTCATTGGAGCCATTAATCCCAATTCAATTCAAGGGCACAAATGGATTTTAACAACCACATATTACTTCACCAAATGGACTCAAGCAAGAGCACTCAAGGAGGCAAATGAATCTAGCATCCTAGACTTCTATGAGGGAATAACAACCGGGTTTGGCATACCTACTACAATAATATCGATAATGCATTGACATTCATTGGGTCTAAGGTAACTCGAATGGGATGTTAAGAATGGGATCTACCTAAGTACTTCATCAAATTATTACCCTCAGGGTAATGGCCAAAGCGTAATCTACCAACAAGAATTTGTTGAGGATCATTAGGAGGACTCTTGATGAAAATAAGAGGTCTTGGCACACCAAATTGAAATCATCTTTATGGGCTGATAGGATAACTCCCAAGAGATCTACAGGTAACTCTCCATTTAAGCTTGTTTATGGGAGAGAGGTAATTTTTCCCATGTCACTTGAGTTGCCAACATTGGAACTCATGAAACAGTTGGAGTTGTTGGAGTTTGAGCCCATGGAGGTTAGATATGTAGAGTTGATGGAGCTCCAAGAAATCAGAAATCAGGCATCCCAAGCAATGGAGAAGGATCAAGGCTTTGATAAAGAAGACCTTTGATAGAAAGGCCAAGAATAGATCCTTCCAAGTTGGGGATCTAGTGTTAAAATGGGATGCAGATAGAGAAAAACTGGGAAGGCACTCAAAATTTGATGCCATTTGGAGTGGCCCATACATGGTCACAAAGTGTAAGGACAACAATGCCTTCCAATTGTCTTCATTAGATGGTGAAGAACTACAGATTCCAGTCAATGGAATCCATCTAAAGCATTGCTATTGAAAGGAATTCTCCACCTTGTACATATTAGCTTAGGTTTCCATTCCTCCAAGTGCTTGTGCACATTGTTTTGCTGTAGGTTAGTTTGTTTTCCCTAAGTGCTTTGGCACAAGCTTGCTGTTCCTGGAAATGTGTTTATAGGCCTTGCTCTATTAGGTGATATTCCATCTCCCTCCTTGCAAAGGTTTCAGCCAGTTGGGTACCAAACAGAGAATTTGATGACTCCATGCCCAATGGATTGCTTCAGGGAACTGGTAACTTCATCCAGTAGGCAGATGACCCCTCTGAGTCACCAAAATTATTATCCAAAATGTGCCCCCGCTCATCTTGGATGGCCAACTCCTTTGATTCTTCCCTCTCTTGTGCCTTAGACATAATTTTTTGCTTTTTAGGGACTCAAATTTTTTTGGAAATGGCACCATTGGATAGAGATCTTTCTCAGCTTTCAAGAAAGGCCCGCAGATGAATCAGGTGATGCCACGTGTCCAGGGGAGGAATTTGCAAAATTTGACTAAGTGTTGGCACATGGAAAATTTTGGAAGGAAAGCCCACACCCAATCATATTGCGCCACGTGTCCTATGGCATCGGAATTTTGGAGCGCGGGGAGAAGTTAAAATTTTGGCGAAGTGTTTTGCCAAATTTCAAAAGGGAAGTTTTGGCCCACTGCCCCCGCCAACCAATCATGTTAGGCCACGTGTCACCGGAGCCTGGAAAGGCGGAGCGCAGGAGGAAATTGGGATTTTTTCCCAAAGGATTGCGAACAAAGTAAAAATATTTTTAGAGGGCCCACGGAAAATGAAATTAGGCCATGTGTCACGGAAAGGCAGAGCGTGGGGGGAATTTGAGAAATTTTCCCAAGGGAAAAACAAAATAAATTTCAAAGGAAAAAATCACCCCCGAGCGCGAGCCAATAACAGCTTGCCACGTGTCCGGTGGTGGCAAAAAATATAGGACAGGCCCAAGGGGAAAATTGGAAGGGTAAAGCCCACATCCAATGGGGTTTTTCCACGTGTCTAGGTCAAAAATGGTCAAAATGGCGACGAAAAATTTAGTAGGAAAGGGTCCGTAGCCAATCAGCAAATGCCACATGTCCTCAACTCATCACCTCGGCGGGGATTTTGGAAAATTTTCCAAAGGGCAAAGTGATGGAAAACGACGCGCAGAGGGCCCGTGTCCAATCAGAACATGCCATGTGGCACCTAGAATGGTGGAGTGTAGGGAATTTTTGGAAAATTTTCCCAAACACAAAAAGGGTAAAAATTCAAATTTTCACCCGCCAATCCGATTTGGCCCTGTTTTTCCCTAAAACTTCAAACGACCATATCTTTCGATCTAGAGCTCATTTTTCACGTTGTTTATATCAATGGAAAGCTGGTAAAATTATCTACAAGATTCTAGGGTAATTTTTTCATTTTGATGGAGTTTGGAGAGAGAAAATGAAAAAATGCCTCTGGCACATGGTCATGGATAGAAATGACGTTTCAACCACCGTTTTAATGAAGAATGGCTCGCATTCTCTCCCAAAGATGGCTAAAAATGTCAGGGAATGGGCCTGTAAGGATTCCCATGCTGTTTTGATTGTGTTTTGGTCAATGGTTGAATCTCTCCCACATTTTCCCATGTTTCTCTCTCCTAGATTCATCCCATGCATTGTAAAAGCTAGATTTGGCTCATTTTCAAAGGGTTGAACATTTTTTTGTATTGCAGGCTCCCTCTTTCACCTTGGAAGTGATTTTGTGGAATATCAGGCCTTTTCCAAGACTCATAACCTATTTTTCCTCTCAGGTGTTGTAATGCATGTGTTTTGGGTAATGGAAATGACAATGCAGGCTTTGTGAATGAATTTTAATCCTCTGTTTGTGTTGTTTGATCCATCTCTGACCTTCCATTATAGTTTATCAGTTTGTACATGATTTTTTTTTGCATTCCCATGATTTGTGTTAATCTGCAGTAAGTAAAAATGCTCACCACTCCTTTGGTGCATCACCTTATTAGCACTAGTTTTCAGTTTTTGCATTCTCTATCTCTGTCCCTTTGGAATTTAGAGTAGGATTTTGAGTTTGAAACCTCTGTATAACTTGTAAGTGATATATCTGATCAGAGGAGTTGAGGAACTAGCCTCTAATCTAGATATTCCTCTCCCATTTTACAAGTCCCACACTTGGGGAGAGGATTCAATGTTGTGCAATCACACTAGATGCCTAAAGTATCAAACTAGAAATCTGATCAACATCTAGGGGTGCTGCTGATTTGCAACAAGATGTGTTATCTAATCACTCATGATGAAACTCTATTGTTGCATACATTCCCAATGTCCTTGACATGACCAACATTGGATTGGTATAGCGGTTTACCTAGGCATTCCATTTACTCATTAAACCAAGTGGCTCAAGCCTCCTTGGACCATTTTTTGATCAATATCATGAAGAAGGTCACCATGACCGACTTGTACTCAACACGACAATATAAAGACAAATCTATCATAGATTTCGTCACTCGTTGGTGAAGCCTCATTAACCAACTTACATTCCAATTACCTCAAACATAGTTAATAGAATTTTTTACTAGGGCTTGTGCCAGACATATATCACTAACTCTCTAGGTCCAAACCTTCCGCACCTTTGATGAGGCATTTACCATGGCCTCGAAATCTCAAAACCCATGCCCTCAAGAAAAGAATCTACAATCACAGAATAAAAACACTGCGTTCAAATCAAATGATACTTCTTCTTCTTCCAAACCCCAAAATACCTATTCTAAAACTAAGGGGTCTGCCAACATGGTCATTTTAAAATCCGCCAGCCTCATCCATCTAACCAAGCAAAACCTTCATCTAACCTTTCCCATGTCTAGACATTTTAGTTTAGAAGAGAGCAACATAAGTATGCCCCCATAGGAGAGCCTTAATCCATCATTTTAGAAAAACTCTCAAAGGTTGGAACCATTACCCTTCCACCTATTAAACCACACAATGGTTTTGACCCCTCTCTTCCTATGCCCACATGGTATAAGGAACATGATTATCGCAACTATCATCATGTTAAGGGTCATAGCGATGGTAATTGTATAACATTCAAAAACATCATCCAAGAAATGTTAGATAATGGATATCTCATCTTGGATAACCTTAACGCACTGCACGTACCCAAAATTGTAAGGTAATCTGTATCTACGCAAATAGTGTAACAAGTGCCCCGATAATGATACAGTCTCCTCGCAAGGTGTTCGAGATCCGGAAAAGCCCTCACGCCCTTTGTTTTCCCCTTTTTCCCTCTTTCCTTGGCCTCTTGACCTTCAAGGATGAAACCACCGCCTGCGCAGGCGGCGGTCCTGTAACCACCACCCTGCTCAGAGCGGCGGTCCTGTGCGCATTTTCCAGAACGCTCTTTTGATGTGACTCACGTGAAATATCACGATTCACCAGCTTTTCTTTGCCGACTTGAGCATGCATTTATGTTTTTGGTCCCCTGGAATAGTGTTTTTCCTTTGTTTATTGTTTAGGAGTTCAATTTGGTTTTGGTTTTTGAGTGTTGGAATTCCTATAAATGCATAGCTTGTGCTGAGGCAAATGGCCACCATTTTTCCTTGTTAGAGTCTTCTGATTTTCAGTGGTTTGGTCTGTTAGCTTGCTTAGGATTGATAGCATAGTTCATTTCATACTTGGTTAGTATTATTCAGCTGTTGGTAAGCCACAGACCCATCTTGTGCAGTAGTGTTGTTATCTCATCCCAATCTAGTTAGAAGCTTGCCTCTGAATTTCTCTTTGCTGTAGATTTGTTTTTATTGTGTCTCGGAGTTCTTAGTTCAATCCATTATATGCCCGGTTAGCTTTATTCAACCGCCGTAAGCCACATATCCAACTTGTGCAAGCAATGTCTTTATTTTATCCAATCCATTGGAACAGAATAGCTTAGGAAGCCATTAAAGTTGCAGGTTTTGCTCTTCGTATAGGATAGTTACAGGTTCTGGTCGCTTCATGTTGCATGACTCGCAGTAAAATCCCGCTAGGAATCGCATAAGCCAAGCTCTGTACTCTTGCGCTATCCCTCTCCTACTCGCATTCTTGGTCTGCATTCTGAGCTGTCCTTGTCCCAAAATCTACTCTTATCGGTGCTAGCATTACACGCTTTTCTGGATCCATGTGAACACGAAAGAATGAGGAGATCATACTGAGGGGACGAGATCACATACACCATCGGATTCGCCACTGTTCTGTGGAATCCAGGTTTTAAATTTCAAAGTTCTAGTCAGAATCATATCAAATAGAGTAGTTAATCGATTTATTTCGATAAATTCTATTCTCGATATTTCCAGGAAGTCATGGGGATTGATAGTTTCTGAGAAACTATGATTCACTCCTCACTTCTGAGGTAGGATCAAGAATCTTGCCGGTAGATTAGACAAACTGTTTTATTTAGAGTAATTCTACAAAATCACACAGGAAATAACTACACTCGGTTATCTTGTCTGTTTCAAATTATTGTTTAGTTATTATTTCTAGATATGCTTAAAATAGTTTGCTTTCCTTAAAATTATTAAAAGTTTTCTTAGAAGAATAAAAGTTATACAGTTAGATTTATTTCACATAGTTAGAATTTGCTTCGTTACAGTTAGATTTGAATTTTGTTTCGTATGACAATCACGGGACCTCAAGAGCCCAGGGAATATATATTTGAGCCAATCGTGCCTCAACCAAACCTAGTCACAAAGCAATAGTTGACATAGACCAAAATCTCAGGATACAAGTATTCCGAACAACCACAGATTTACAACTGATCAGTTCTCAGTTAAGAGGATTAAACATAGAAGACGACCAAGCACATGCATTTTGGTCAAGTCAGCCAAACTACAGATTACCCTAGAAAACATCCACATGACTGTAGAAGGGCTCGAAAGAGAACAAACATTCAGGTGCGATCCTCTAGTTCCACAGCCAGATGCTGGAGACACCCTCGTAGATATAGATACCAGCTTAAGAATCCAGGTTGCGAGAACGCCTATAAGGTATTCTGAGAAGATTGCACAACTATTGGTTCTAAACATAGAAGCTGAGAAAGCATACGATTACTGGATACTAGGGATTAGAACTTGATCCCGCATATGACCATAACAGGACCGCAACAACCAAGAGTCTATGGTTGTGATCCGCAGATCCCACAGCCCAATGAATCCACAAGTCAGTTAGACATAGACACTAGCCTACGCATCTTGGTATTCAGGTCCACTCCACTTCCACCTATCATCATCAAACAACTGTCCTTACTAGATATAGCGGCTAACAAAGCTAGGGAATTCTGGACTAGGCCAGAAAATCATCCATAGAGTCAATTATATTCATCATCCACTATATGACCTTATCGAGAGATATACACGAAACAATCCCAGGTCATTTTCCATGTATTCCACAACCCATAGATCGAATCATGCCAGAGCTCGATATTGATTGGAGCCTTCGAGTAGTCATCCTTGCTGATCGATCTATCACACCAGTCCAAGTTAGAAGGGCCTTCTTTGCCTTAGATTTGCAAATTCCACTAGTGCGTGTCGAAGACATTAGACTGCCTAACTAGTTTGTCTGCATATTCTACCCCCACCGGCTGTCTCGGCACGACCTCGGGAGGTCGGGTACGTGGAAGAGTTACTTGTTGATTCTCACGCTCACCTGTCACTTTTCCGATGTACAAAATTGGTGAACCCAACGTGAAACAAACAATTGTTTCACCTTCTCTTTGAGAAGTTTCATCTTCTCTCATTCACCTTCGCTCCTTCCCATTATTCTGCGGGTATTCATATACCCCCCGAATATGTCGGGATTCGATGCATATGGCAGACCCCTCTTGGGTCTTGAGGCATACTACGCCCAACAAAATAGGTAATCATCACCCTCGCTCTCAGTATGGGGTGAAAACTATTCAACTAATCAGTTGTCAACACAAACCCCAAGAATCAGATATAGTTCATCTTTTCAAGCTGAGGAGTTAGATCAACCCCCTCGAACCCAACAAACAGAGTCTTCAGGTTCAAACAATATGACATTTACCAGAGAATCTGGTTCGTCTCCTCAAATGCTACTCAGACCACAAGTTAGTAGGTAATCAGATCCATACCTAGTCTTAGATGATGGAAAGCCAACACGTTATCCTAGGAGTGAACAACGCTCCCGGGGAATGTACCCACCTATAGGAGGTTTACAGATACAACCCAAAATCTCTTTTCAAGAAAATACCTCTATGCCACTGCATACAGGAAATATTCTTGGAGAAACTTGGCAAGATAGCGATCAGTTTATGACAGATATCACGTACCTTTACAACACCAAGGTATACAACAAACGCCGCTTAGGCAAAGTACCGTGACTTCACCAAATGAAGTCATTTCAACCTTAGTAGAAAGAGTGAGAGGGTTAGAACTGGCTCAAGCAAGTCACAATTCTCCGTTCATACAAACAGGAAGTTCCAATCCTCCATACCACTCTGGCCAGGTAGATCTCCTTATGGGAGTAGGCACGTTAGGCATGCCTCCTCAATATCCACAACAAACGCCAACAAGGCCTATCATCTCTAACACAATTCCTCCCGGTCTAGTGTCGAACAGTCCATTCCTTGATAATACCCCATCCTACTTAAACATATACTCTAAATCACCACAAGGAGATATGTTCTCCTCTCCCGGCATGTTTGCTCAAACACAGGGACCTCCTTATGCCCCTGCCAACGCATACGCTGCACCGTATCAACAACCTATCCCACCACCACTCCCTCAGCAAACACCATCAATGGTCGAAAGCTATGCGATAGGGACTTATTCAGAATACCTAAAGGAACCCTTAGATTTCACCATACGAAGCGTCATGCTTCCAAGACCTCTCCCTAATTTGCCCAAGTTCAAGGGTGAGGGAGATCCAAATGCACATATCAAAGCTTACGCTACAGCCATTCGGGAATTACTCCCATGGGATGGGGTTGTTGCTAAAATATTCCCCAAAATGCTGGAAGGCATTGCTCTCGATTGGTATTACAGAATACCTGAGGCTTCCATACATTCATTCAAACAACTTGTGTCTGAGTTCATCAAGGCCTTCGACATGAACAAACTATTAAGAACAGGAATCAGGGAGTTCTTACACATCAAACAAGAGCATAACGAGTCTGTCGCCCACTTCATCCAAAGGTGGCGTACCATCCTTTATTCATCAGCAAGTGCTCCAAACATGGATAAGATGGAACTATGTGATTTATTCCTTCATTCTCTCAGCAAAGAGGTGAAGGAAGAAGTCCAGAAGTTCCCACTAAGAACTTATGATGAAGTACTTGAGAGCACTCTTCGAATAGACCAAGCAGTGATAGATAGTGGTCATAAGACATATGGAACAAACGGGAGGTTAATCACTTCCACTCAAAACACTATAACTACCACAAATGTCAATCAAGGACCCAAAATCCTTAACAAAAATCGTGGGGTAACAATGGATGGGGTAACCGACCAGCCCAAGAGCGTAAATATTGTTAATGCTCCGTTACAAACAAACAACCAACGAAACAACTTTACCCCGACAATCAATACAAGTGGATTTTAACCATCCACAACAACAACAACAACAACGGAAAAATCCCATACAAGGGCCTAGCCAAAACTCATTTGGTTACCAAAACCAAAATAAAAACTAGAAACAACAATTCCAAGACTTTGGTCCTAATAGGCAATAGTTTGATCGAAATTTTAGGCCACAATACACACCAAACCAACAAAACGGGAATTACAACCCCAATTATTATTGTGGTTTCCATAAAATCGGGTCACGATACTAGAACGTCCGTGACTACAATAAATTTATGCAACGCTTGCTTAAGAACAAAGACATTTCTTCATAGACTGCTTTTTGGCGGATCCCGTCTCATCATCACCAAATACTCTCGCAGGGGTAGTTTCTCCTCGAAATGCTCCCCAAGATCTTTAATGATTCGCTCCCAAATCATGATAGCAATAGGCTGAATCCAACCGGAATAAACAAAGGTGCGAAGAACGGAAACAATGATCATGAAGCCTCGACTTCATTAAATCCGTCAGTTGCGCCACAGTTGGGAGCTCAACCGAGACCTAAGATAGTCAGTTTGGTAGAATTAGACGCTGAATTACCTATCGAAGCTATAACAAGAACATGAGAGTATTTCTCTCAATCGAGCCCAAGTCATCTCGCGAGACAAATAAGAGTCATCAAATAGTTGAAAACCCATCGGTGCCTATGATTTAATTAGTGACCTAACAAAGACCTTCTCACACATTTCATTTTTGGACTTAATACGAACTCTCGCCTCACAGAGCTGCTCTTTTAGAAGCATTAGGTCTAGGCCATCTAATTAACATCACTCCACCTCCCAAAACACAAGTAAATCACATAGATTTTGATATCCACCCTCCGGGGCAGCCGGACAAGGATGTCGAATTCATTTTCGAAATAAGTAAAATGCCCATAGATGCTGAGATCGCACGCCGAGGTGACCCAACCTTACACTTGCAAGTGTGGGTTTATAATAACTATGTAAAACGGGCAATGGTTGACGATGGGGCCGCAGTTAACATAGTCCCTTTCTCTTTCCTCCAAAAACTTGGATATGGAGAAACAAACTGTTCCACTACACGAAATACCTTGAGAGGCTATGATAGCCTTAAAGCCACTTCGATAGGAACTATAATACAGCCAAATCACCATAGGGCCCAAAACCATCTTGACGAGTTTTATATTATAGATCGGAAAATAACTATAATATGATCCTCGGCCGACCTTGGATACATCGAGTGAAGGCAATCCATTCCACTTTATTTCAAGAAGTAAGATTCTTGCATCTAGGAAAGGTATTTGTAGTAGCCAAAGGTGATCCAAAACCTTTCGATTTACACCTAGCTGATTTAAAGAAAAGACCGAGGTGCACTCAAATTTGAACTTCCAACAAACCAACTTAATAAACCCTCGACCCAAAGCCGAGAGGAAAATTTGGTACCTACGACGGATCTTGAAACTACCAGTGTAGCCAAAACAATTCCAACCCCTAAAGATAAAACTAAAGAAACAGTATCATTAGGGACTACTGCGAAAATCGTTGAGTTGATAGAACAAGATTCACCAATGTTCTTACCATTCGATTCAGTAGGCATAGGATTTTCCCTAGGTGTTGGTTCCTTGCCAGCAGAAGATCTCTGTATGGTAGAAGTAGAGTGCGCAAACGCAACAGATGCCCCAACAACTATACTCCCGGCTAAGTATTGGACTCTCCATTTCGATGGAGCTAAATGTCGTTATGGAGTGGGGGCAGGTATAATTCTTACTTCGCCCGAGGAGAAAGTCCTCCCATTCACTTTTAAATTAAACTTTGAATGTACAAACAATGGCGCTGAGTACGAAGCCCTCCTCCTTGGCCTTACCTTAGCCAAAATAATTGGTATTGATAACATCAGAGTCCTGGGAGACTCGCAATTAGTGAAAAACCAAGTTTCTGAGGTATATGAAACTAAAGCGGAACATTTACAACTCTACAAAAATGCTGTATTAAATTTAAGCAAGGCGTTTAACTTTATATCCATTGAAGCAATCCTCGAGAGAAAATCTTCTCACCGATTCAATAAACCTCAAGATCGCATTTTTACTCCAAGCAATGAGTTAAAAGATACCCGAGTTCACAAAGTGTCCATTCGTGATGAACCATTGATAAAAATAGTGACAAATCCTCTTTTAAGCGAATGAATCTACCATCCTAGACCATGTCGGAAATGATGGGGCTACTTTGGATTACTTAAATGCCTATGCAAAGCACTACATCTCTCCTATCACAGCTAGATTTATCCCTAATTCCGCATTCGTCTTCCTACTTGAAATCCCGTGTGATCTTCCCTCACAAACGGAGCCTAGCATATACGCAATAGAAAATGGGGATGATCTAGATTTACCTCCAGCACCACCTGAGTTCGAAGAGGGTAAAACCTCTTTGATCGAGGAAACAATCGATGTCAACATCGGGACAGAAGATGAACCCAGAATATTGAAACTAGGTTCTTCGTTAACCCCAGAAGAAGTGGAAATACATACAAGGATCCTCAAAGAACATCAGAAGGCGTTTGCATTTAATTACAAGGAGATGACGGGAGTCGCACCCCACATTGTGGTGCACAACCTCGTCACTAGATCAGATGCAAAGCCAATTAAACAAAAATCAAGACCCATGAAGCCCAAAGTAGCTCTCATGGTAAAAGAGGAAGTAATAAAACTCCTTTAGGTAGGATTCATCAAGCCAGTTGACTACTCCCAATGGGTATCTAACATCGTTCCCATTCTCAAGAAGAACGGAAAGATACGCATTTGCATAGATTTCAAGACATCAACAAAGCATGTCCTAAGGATGATTTCCATTACCATCCATAGACGTTATCGTTGATGCAACAGCTGGTTTTGAACTCTTGTCTCTCATGGATGGATTCTCTGGATACAACCAAATCAGAATATCCGAGAAAGATCAAGCTAAAACCACGTTTATAACTCCTTGGGGAACCTATTGCTATGTTGTTATGCCATTCGGTCTCAAGAACGCTGGTGCTACGTACCAGCGGGCCATGACATACATATTTCACGATCTAATTCATAAAATCATGGAATCTTACGTAGATGACTTATTGGCTAAAGCTAAGAAGCGTTGTGACCATCCCGAGGTACTCCGCGTCATTCTTTCACGTTTAATAGAATACGGAGTCACGCTAAATCTAGAGAAATGCATCTTTGGTGTAATAGGAGGAAAGCTCCTAGGTTACATCATATCGTCACGAGGGATTGATGTTGATCCAACCAAAATTTAGGCTGTCCTCGAAATGGTTCCACCTTCGGACGAATCTGGAATCAGGTCATTTCTCGAAAGCTAGGTGCAATCCGAAGATTCATCCCAGATTTAAGCTTCGCCATTCATCCAATCAACAATTTACTCAAGAAAGACTACAACATTGATTGGACCGAAGATTGCAATGAAGCTTTTGATGCAGTTAAGCATTTTCTGTTATCACCACCTACGCTAATGCCACCTAAGCTGGATCACCCGTTAATCCTATATTCGCAAGCTACCAATGTCTCGCTGGCTTGTATGTTGGCCCAAGAAGACGATAACAAAAGAGAACGTGTGATTTATTTCATTAGCCGAACACTGCTCGACTATGAAACACGCTATACATAGGCAGAACGAGAATGCCTTGCCATAGTCTTTGCTACTAAACGCCTAAGACATTATATGCTGAATCAAGAAACAAAGGTCATGGTAAAAATGGACCATTTACGGACTTTTCTCACACAAGGGTCCTTGTCTAAAAAGGCTGGACGTTTTATAACCTTAATGGGAGAGTTCGAATTAACATTTGTAAACCAGAAGTCGGTTAAAGGACAAATCATCGCGGATTGGTTAGCTGACAACCCATTAGACGGAGGTGATTTAGTAGATTTAGACTTTCCAGATGAATGCGTATACTACATTGAAACACGACCCGCTATCTCTGAGTGTCCTTGGTACACTGACATCGTTAATTATATCATGGACCATACGTACCCGGAGGCAGTTACACCGCAGCAAAGAAGGCGGTTGCGCATAATTGTAGCCAAATATGTCATTATAGAGCAGGTGCTCTATCGAAAAGCATTCGATGGAATGCTCTTAAGGTGTGTCGACACAGAAGAGTCCAAGAGGATTCTCCATGAATCCCACAGCGGTATATGTGGAGGCCACTTCGGTGGCCATGCCACCGCTCAAAAAATACATCGAATGGGCTATTTCTGGCCCACTCTAGAACATGACGCGATAGAGTTTGCACGCAGGTGTCATAAGTGCCAAGAATTCTCCCATGAGATCCACATGTCAGCACAAGCTCTACAACCAATCGCAACTTCATGGCCCTTTTCTACATGGGGTCTAGACTTAATAGGGAAATTCTCTCCCTCATCCACAGACGGCCATAATTTTATAATCATGGCCACTGAATATTTTACCAAATGGGTGGAGGCCATGCCTCTTACTACTGTACCTGGTTCTATGATCGCCAAGTTCATTTTGAACCAAATCATTTGCAGGTACGGTATCCTGCAAATCATTATCTCTCGATAATGGAACTTCTTTTAAAAATGAAGAAGTTTACAAACTATGCAGTAGATTTAAGATAAGCCATCATACGGCTTCCTTGTATTATCCCCAAGCCAACGGACAGGCTGAAGCAACAACCAAAACACTGAAAGCCATTCTCCTTAAAATAGTGAAAGAAAACAAGCGAGATTGGCATTTGAAGTTATATCCAGCCTTGTGGGCCCACCGAACCTCAATAAGAACACCAACGGGAGTAACTCCTTTCTCGCTAGTATTTGGGGCAGAAGCAGTTCTCCCGCTTGAGGTCAAAATACCCAGTCTCCGCATTTCACTACAAGGGATTCTAGATGAAGACGCTTACAGAGAAGCACGTCTTTCCCAACTAGAAAGCCTAGATGAAACTAGGTTAGATGCTGAGCAGCGGCATAGAGCTTATGCTGACCGAATGTGCCGGTAGTACAACAAGAAGGTCTATGAACGCGACATATACGAAGGTGATCTAGTTCTAAGACTAGACAACCGGATCGATAAGAAGACCGGCGAAGGAAGGAAATTCCGGCCCAAATGGTTGGGCCCATACCGAGTCATGAAGGACTATGGAAATGGTGCATACCTCTTATGTATGTTAGAAGGCGAGGAGTTTGGCGAAACAGTCAATTCCCTGCACCTCAAATGTTTCTACGCATAAGCAGCTAACGCTACCTATATAGCTATCTACATTGCATTTTCATATAAATTAGGATCATTTTGTCCATTCGTTTCTTACACAAATTGTGATCAAGGAGTCTATTCTCAAAAGCAATTCATTACAAACTCATGATGTTGTTGGCACAAAACTTTCTAATCATATCTCTCCATTTTCACGATATCATCAATCACTTCAGAATCTTTTATCAAATAAAATCAAACATGACGAAGTCTTAACGGTAACCATACCAAGATCTGCAAGTTTGTTCTCGCTTTGATTTCTTCTTAGGATAGGTGTCTTGCCTATGGTCTGTTCTAGAAGCTTCATGGTGTCACATCTATCCCATATATACATCTCTTTGGAAATAAGCATATACTGACATCTTACTCAAAAAGACAAGTCAAAAAGTGATTAAACAGAAAATTTTATTTTTACACATTTCCTTGCCCCACCAACCTTCGGTGATGAGCTTGCGTCTCTTACTAGTGACGTAGGGTTAGGAAAGGATGGAAATGCCCTTACTCGCCTATGCCTTGCCCACGGTGATAAACCCATGCTTCTTACTAGTAGCATGGGGCAAAGTGTAGGGGGTCCTCTTGACAAAGCAAACGTTAAAAGGTCATTAACAAACTATTCAAACTTTGAGTCAAAAACAAATGAATCAGATATTCAAAATTCCAAAAAGAGTTAAAAATCCTAAAAACCCAGGTTTTGTCTACTATGTGGCCATCTACGGGTCTAAGTCTGGATAAACCGCAAAGCAAGTTGCATCCGAAACTATGAAGTCATTCGGGTGGAGTAAGCTTGTAGTTTTCAATTTGGTTCCACCAAATCTTCATCTGTCTTTCATCACTATCATTTCACCATATTTCATAACTTGCACCCTTCTTGGCTCTTGGTGATGAGCCCTCGCATCTTACTAGTTGCGTGGAGTTAGGAGTGGGGCAAGTTAATCTGTTCATCATACTAGTTATTTTCATCACTTTGCCAAAACAAACATGAGGTATCCAAATTGCTCACAGAAGCTAAGATTTAAGATCACAATATATCTACAATATCATGTATCAACATCATGAAACACAAAAAGAAAGCAAGCATTTGCATCATCTGTTCTCCATTGCATACATATAAAAAAGCATATAAAACATACATCGTAGTATACACGAGAAAGCTGGAAACAGAAAGGGAAAACATGAGTGACAAGTTTTGATCCAAAAACGAATGCATATATATAAATAATCAATGTTTATATACAATGCCATCATGCTCTAGGCATGGTCAAAACGCTCAAAGAGCCCGTGATATACAAAAGAATCTATAGTACAAAACGCATAGGAGCCAAGTAGTCTCTCAACCCCTGCGCGACCCCTCTGAAGGTGCGCGCCCTCGCCTAGGGCTCCGGCTACGCCGGCGCTCTGAATGCACGGAGGGCTCAGGGTCCCGAGGGGCAGCCGCGGTCTCACCACGAGAATGGCTCCTCATAAGACGCTCGCTGTCCTATAGCCTGCCAACTCTGTACGGAGAGTCGACACCATCCTGGCCACGTGCCAAATGGGAGCGAAGACGTCGGTATGCCTACCGGCTGCTGAGGGCTCCCCGGCATCTACGGACAGCTCCGCACGGGTCCTATCCATAGGGATCATCAGGGAATCAGTGCATACCCTGCGGATTAGATCCCGCCACT
Source organism: Taxus wallichiana var. yunnanensis (assembly GCA_018340775.1). NCBI lineage: Eukaryota > Viridiplantae > Streptophyta > Pinopsida > Cupressales > Taxaceae > Taxus > Taxus wallichiana. The sequence goes on from CM031240.1 coordinate 453,363,634, forward strand.
CGTCAACAGTCTCTGCAAACAAAGAAGAAAAAATGAATTAGAAACTAGACAAGAGGCTAAAAGATACAATATCAAAACACAAGGAGAAATAGCAATTAAAACAAATCCTAAACTAAACAAGCATTGAAAGGAAGAAAGGATAACTTACTCGGATCACCGGGCCTCCAAGATGGATCGCTGGGGCCGGCACCCACCGCGGATGCCGCTGCCGACTGAGGGGCTGCTCCTGTAGTAGGAGCAACATGATGCCCCGCAACGGACTCATCCTCTCCACCATGGCCCTGGGAGAGTGGCTCCTCTGAAGCTAGAGTCTCTCTCTCTGCACTCTGCTCGGCCCTCTCCGCCTACAAAATTTCCTGAGTGTCATACCACTCAGGATCGCTATCATCAGTCTGCTCCTCCGACCCTCCCTCTGTAAGCTCCTCAGAATCGGAGTCGATATCTATAGGGTCATCACTACTATGAGCAGGACCCGCAGCAATCTGAAGCAAAGGTGCCCGAGGCGCACCAGCTCTCCCTCTAGCCCGAACTATCCTCCTGGCTGCAATGGGAGTGCCAGGAGTAATCACTATCCAACCACGGCCTCTAGGCCCCCCTCTAGCCTCACGGACTGATCTATAGACTGGCGCCACTGGGGGAAGCATGCCCGTGTATGGTAGGCCAAACTGCTGAGGAACCCTGCCGAAAGGATGTACCTCCACTCGTCCCACGCGGTCAATAAGCTGCCCTGTGGTGGAGCAAGAAATCAATGTAAGAGTCTCCTCTCCCCATATACCGGCCATAAGCTGGTACGGTGTCACCTCCATGTCTGCTGTAGTAAGAGAGGCAACTGGCTGGTGAGGTGCTCTAAGCACCGACATATCTGTCCATCTGGCTGCCCTCACAGCCCCTGGATCTGCCACCTCCACACCCCTGCCATAAGGGATGAAGCGCTCGTACACCCAACTCATAACTAGAGTAGGGTGGCTCAAAGACTGTCCCTGTAGATAGACCACCCTGTATAAATCATGATAGGTGGTCCCCAGAATATCTGCACCCCAGGCGTATATCCGGCCATGCCCCTCTATCTGTGCAATGATGGGGGCCCAACAGTATAGTAAAGTATCCCCTCCCTTGTCCCCGATCAGCCTCGAGGCAAGGATCCCCATGATAGCCTGTCGAAATATGGGGATGGGCAAAGAAGGAATGGATCGAACTCTCACTCCCTTCTTCGACCCCGTGGAGATGGCTGCATCCCCCATGTAGCCTGCCCACTGTGTAATCTGTGCTCGGGACCCTGCCGTCTCCAGTGTGAGTCTCCTCCCGATAATCGGGACCCCCAGGATATGGTAGACATCCTCTAAAGTAATGGTCCACTCACCACGGACCCCTGGCAGTCGGAAAGTGTTCCGATCTGCATCCCAATATGAAAACAAGTCACAAAGTATGTGACTGGATGGTGTGACATGGGGCACGCGTGATATACGCAATATGCCGGCCCTCTGTAATGTATCCTCCTCATCCTGAGAAAGGGCATCCAATACCCCCGAAAGCCAATCACACTCTCTCTCTCTGGCTCCATCTGATATACTCCTCCCTCACCTGCATACACCCAAAAACACACAAAACAGGACAAGTTAGTATCTGAATAATACCAAGAGAATCATAAAAATGCATAGAAGTGCAAGAAAATACAAGTGCAGTCTCAAAAATAAGTTCTTTTGCATTACATGCAAAACCGCCGCCCGAGCGGGAGGCGGTTTTGTAACCATCGCCTTGCAAGGCGGCGGTCGTGTGTAACCGCCACGCTAGCTGGGGCGGTGGTCGCGGTCCGAAAACCCGTGCAGGTTGTTAACCCTAATAAACCTAACATTTTCAAAAATAACCCCCCCATTATGACGAATTTAGCATCTCAATTTTAAAGGGGGAAAAACACAAAATGGAAGAAAACCAACCTGTGATCGCTGAGGTCGGTGTTCCGCTCGTGGAGGCATGATCACGATCTCACTGCAAACGTTTCGACTCTACTCACGTGAGAAACCATCACCGTGGGTCCCAGAGCTCAAAATCAATCAAATCGACTCGCGCAAATGAATAGGAAAATGGGCCCACTTTCATATATATATCGTTCTATTTCATTTTAAAATGACTTTTTCGCAGGTTTGGAGCGCTGATGGAGGTAAGTTTCTATCCCCGCACGAATGGTACATTCTCCTTCCCTATTATTTTAGTGTTTATCTTCCAAGTTATTGTATCTATCTGCACTTGAGCTCTCTTTTTTCATTTTGTAGGTAGCGGGAATTTCAATGGCGTCATTTCAACACACGGACGAGTAAGGTATAGCTTCTAACTCCCCATTTCGGGACTGCCATACTCGGACCCAACATTTTATGCCTCTTCATGGCTAAAATGCTTCTCCGAGGGGGCAATATGTACGTACCCAAAATTGTAAGGTACTCTGTCTTGCCCGAGCAATAGTGTAACAAGTGCCCCGATGATGATACAGGTCTCCTCATAAGGTGTTCGGGATCTGGAAAAGCCCTCGAAGTATGCGTTAACATCCCACATGCCCCGCTTATCCCCCGTGCCCTTTGTTTCCCCTTTTTCCCTCTTTCCTTGGCCTCTTGACCTTCGGATGTGAAACCGCCGCCCTGGGGCGGCGGTCTCGTGATCGCGCCACTGAACAGGTGGCGAGTCCTATAACCGCCGCCCTGCTCAGAGTGGCAGTCCTATGTGCATTTTCCAGAACGCTCTTTTGACGTGACTCGCATGAAATATCACAATTCACCAGCTTTTCTTTGCCGACTTGAGCATGCATTTATGTTTTTGGTCCCCTGGAATAGTGTTTTTCCTTTGTTTATTGTTTAGGAGTTCAATTTGGTTTTGGTTTTTGAGTGTTGGAATTCCTATAAATGCATAGCTTGTGCTGAGGCAAATGGCCACCATTTTTCCTTGTTAGAGTCTTCTGATTTTCAGTGGTTTGGTCTGTTAGCTTGCTTAGGATTGATAGCATAGTTCATTTCATACTTGGTTAGTATTATTCAGCTGTTGGTAAGCCACAGACCCATCTTGTGCAGGCAGTGTTGTTATCTCATCCCAATCCAGTTAGAAGCTTGCCTCTGAATTTCTCTTTGCTGTAGATTTGTTTTTATTGTGTCTTGGAGTTCTTAGTTCAATCCATTATATGCCTGGTTAGCTTTATTCAGCTGTTGGTAAGCCACATATCCAACTTGTGCAAGCAGTGTCTTTATTTTATCCAATCCATTGGAACAGAATAGCTTAGGAAGCCATTAAAGTTGTAGGTTTTGCTCTTCGTATAGGATAGTTACAGGTTCTGGTCACTTCATGTTGCATGACTCGCAGTAAAATCCCGCTAGGAATCGCATAAGCCAAGCTCTGTACTCTTGCGCTATCCCTCTCCTACTCGCATTCTCGGTCTGCATTCTGAGCTGTCCTTGTCCCAAAATCTACTCTTATCGGTGCTAGCATTACACGCTTTTCTGGATCCACGTGAACATGAAAGAACGAGGAGATCATACTGAGGGGATGAGATCACATACACCATCGGATTCGCCACTGTTCTACGGAATCCAGGTTTTAAATTTCAAAGTTCTAGTCAGAATCATATCAAATAGAGTAGTTAATCGCTTTATTTCAATAAATTCTATTCTCGATATTGCCAGGGAAGCTGTGGGGATTGATAGTTTCTGAGAAACTATGATTCACTCCTCACTTCTGAGGTAGGATCGAGAATCTTTCCGGTAGATTAGACAAACTGTTTTATTTAGAGTAATTCTACAAAATCACACAGGTAAATAACTACACTCGGTTATCTTGTCTGTTTCAAATTATTGTTTAGTTATTATTTCTAGATATGCTTAAAATAGTTTGCTTTCCTTAAAATTATTAAAAGTTTTCTTAGAAGAATAAAAGTTATACAGTTAGATTTATTTCACATAGTTAGAATTTGCTTCATTACAGTTAGATTTGAATTTTGTTTCGTATGACAATCACGGGACCTCAAGAGCCCAGGGAATATATATTTGAGCCAATCGTGCCTCAACCAAACCTAGTCACAACAATAGTTGACATAGACCAAAATCTTAGGATACAAGTATTCCGAACAACCACAGATTTACAACTGATCAGTTCTCAGTTAAGAGGATTAAACATAGAAGATGACCAAGCACATGCGTTTTGGTCAAGTCAGCCAAACTACAGATTACCCTAGAAAACATCCACATGACTGTAGAAGGGCTCGAAAGAGAACAAACATTCAGGTGCGATCCTCTAGTTCCATAGCCAGACGCTGGAGACACCCTCGTAGATATAGATACCAGCTTAAGAATCCAGGTTGCGAGAATGCCTGTAAGGTATTCTGAGAAGATTGCACAACTATTGGTTCTAAACATAGAAGCTGAGAAAGCATATGATTACTGGATACTAGGGATTAGAACTTGATCTCGCGTATGACCATAACAGGACCGCAACAACCAAGAGTCTATGGTTGTGATCCACAGATCCCACAGCCCAACGAATCCACAAGTCAGTTAGACATAGACACTAGCCTACGCATCTTGGTATTCAGGTCCACTCCACTTCCACCTATCATCATCGAACAACTGTCCTTACTAGATATAGCGGCTAACGAAGCTAGGGAATTCTAGACTAGGCCAGAAAATCATCCATAGAGTCAATTATATTCATCATCCACTATATGACCTTATCGGAGATATACACGAAACAATCCCAGGTCATTTTCCACGTATTCCGCAACCCATAGATTGAATCATGCCAGAGCTCGATATTGATTGGAGCCTTGGAGCAGTCATCCTTGCTAATCGATCTATCACACCAGTCCAAGTTAGAAGGGCCTTCTTTGCCTTAGATTTGCAAATTCCACTAGTGCGTGTCGAAGACATTAGACCGCCTCGACTAGTTTGTCTATATATTCTACCCCCACCGGCTGTCTTGCTTGCACGACTCGGGAGGTCGGGTACGTGGAAGAGTTACTTGTTGATTCTCATGCTCGCTTGTCGCTTTTCTGACGTACAGTACCAGCTAGTCAAAATATGCATATCTTCAAGAAAATAATCCCGAATCACATCCCATCATCTAACCAAACTACCAAAACTTTGACTAATAACGGTAATATCTGTAAGTTGAATGCTGTCTTTGACATCATTCCAGCTCCTTCCACATAGTTTTCTCCTAGTTAATCTATTGAATAAATTCTTTCATTTTGAAACATGTGTCATCTACTCCTTTAACCACAAAGGGTCCCCTTCATCTTCCCTTTACCCATGGAGGGGTCCACCATATTTACTTGATGCGCTTTCCCTCATACCTCTTAACCTAACGAACAACCCACAATATTAATTCTCCTACCCATGGGAGAGTCATGCTCACCTTCCTCTTCACCAAAAGAGTAACCTACCTCATCCTACTCATCATCTCCCTACCCATAGGAGATCCATTAGAGGCGCCACTTCCTATTGGTGACAACTCTCCATCAACCTTCAAAGATCCTATTGATTTACTCTTGACTCTTTTACCCATAGAGTCTGAAGCCAACCATTTCCTGTCTCATAGACATTCTTTACAGGGATTACTACCAAGTCAACATTATCTCCTCCTACAATAGTGCCATTTTCATGTCTAGCTGACCATTTGGATTATGTTGATAATTCCATGCTTTGGGGATGACTTCGGCTACCCTTCTCAACCTAGATGTAAATGTTGTCTACTGATACCTCCATTATATATCCAAATGTGTTTTAGAAAACCAAATCAACCATAACCATGTCAGTTAGAGTGACCTCTTCTTCATCACCCTCACCCACACTTAAACCTTTACCAATAACCAAATTTGCACCTATGCCTTCCCCGCACCCGAACCACTACCATATTGGGAGTCATGCCGACATCAATCCTAGTCCATCCCTTATCAAATGTGAGTTGTCCACATCCTCACGAGTCAAAGACAAATACTATTCCCCCACCTAAGAGAAGGAACCAACCTCCTAGATCACATACACCAATTTTTCCCACTACCCCTTTGTCACCTTCACCACTTCCATCCATCCTAGGACCTTACCCATCCTCCTTGGCTAAACAGACTCTTACCCAAGGTGAACTAAAAATAAAGCAACCCACATCATCATCATGAGCCTCTAATACACCTAACTTACTTGCACAACGTACACCTTTACCGTCACCTACATCCTTTTTACCACCTATACCCATGCCACTTCTAGTAGCCTCATCATTACCCATGATATTTCCAACTCTTCAACCAATACCTTCCACCCTCCCTCTTCCAAAGAACCTTTATCATGCCTCCCTTATCACCTTGGCTAACACATCCTCTTCCATCATATGTCTTCCCTTCTACATCACACTCTTCTTCTTCACCTTTACCCATGAAGGTGCAACCAAATAACAAGATCCCACTACCCTCCAAAGAGGTAGTCATACCTATAACATCTTCAACCATTATCTCATCTCTACACCTTTACCCAAGAAGGTGCAATCCAAATCTAAAATAGTACTACCTACTAAATCAATGGTCAAACCTATTCTACCTTCGATTCCACCTCCGTTGGCACCTCTCCCACAAAAATCACTCACACCTCCATCTTGACCCACACTTACTTCACATTGTGATCCATTGGCAGGGTCTTACGCTAACATCTTAACAAATATTTTAGAGACCTTTGTCATCACATTGCCACCACCTAGACCTTATGACCCAATCAAACCTAAAATAGTAGGGTTTGATGATAAAAAAATTGTGCCTACCATCGTGTACCAGGGCATGATGTAGAAAATTTTAAGGCTCTAAAGACCATTCTTCTCTAATTATGTCCTCCTGAAGAAAAATTTGACGACGATGATCTTTTAGATGAGGACCCTGTTCCACTTTCACCCATCACCACACATCCTCTCCCCTTACCTATTCAACAACCTTCACCTCCACCTCTACAACCATTTTACCCTCCTCCAACATTTGAGATCAATATGGTCTACATAAGAGAGCTAGCCAAACCTCTACCCAAATTTCAATGTGATGCCTTCTTTACACAACACTAATATATGACCTCACCATACTATTGCCCATCTTGTCGCTACACATATCACAACTCAGCTCCTCCCTTACCCAATATTAATATGGTTAACATTACCACTCGTGCCCAGAAAGACAAAGGAAAAGAGAAAACAACCAACCCATCTACTAATCCTGTGCCCAATATACCATCTACATACGTACCAAGAATCCCCATTCGGGGCCCCAAATACCCTATTTCTCGACAGGGGTTGTCTATTGTACAATTATTAGACAATTGCATGAATATCCACTCAAAATGTCTTTGTACAAACTTTTCCAAACCTCTAAGTCTCACCAACAGGCCCTCATGGAGGTTCTACAATCCATTGAGGTTTTACCTAACAACCCTATGCCTTTGGCCTCCATGATCACTCCTCACCATGTGGCCTCTCACCACTTCATCCCCTTCTTGTGCACCCGCTACCACTCATCAAGTAACCACTCTCATTTTCTCTGATGACAAGATTGTACCTCTCTAATCAGATGATCTTGACCTCTCCCTTTTTATTTCCGTCTACATTGATAATATATGAATTCGATGCATTATGATCTATGGCAAAGTGCCAACATAAACATTACCTCCTCCCATGCGTAGAACCAAATGTGCATCCCTACCAATTACATGCATAATAACCCATTTATGCTGCATTCATTCAATAATGCCATAACTTTGACCCTTGGCACCATCATTCTCCACATTCTCGTGGCCCCCTATAACATTTTAGAATTATTATACATCTTAGAAGGGGAATTCAAGTACAACCTATTGCTTGGACGACCTTGGATCCGTGTTATGGGTTGTGTTCCTTCAACCTTACATGGATATGTAAAATTTAAACATGAAGGACATAATTATACCATTCGAATTGACCTTTCACCATTTAAAACTTGTAACATGTTGTATAGGCCTAATGATTTCCTTATACTAGTTAAGGAATCTACTACCACCACCACCTCTCTTTCACCCACGTCCCCATTAACCAACATTTCCACTACCTCTCCCACACCTAATTATTCTATTCCCACTACCACTACAGCCTCTGCAGCTAACCTATCCACTAACCCATCTACTTCTCAACCAACCCATACTTCTTCCCCCCGTATAGTAATTTTTCCATTTTTATTCCCATATATCAATTACCAATCCCTTAGAAGGTGTTTTTCAATGTCTCACTCTAGGGGAGTATCACCTGTACAACATCAACACATTCCTTACTCTTCAAGAGTATGGTAACCTTCGCCAACATCCCCGATATGATCACCACATATGAGAGGTTTTCCCTTATGGTCCTCCCCACCTTTGCACCAACTTAATGTATTGGGGACTTGGTACTTCTACTTACTCACCCGAGCTGTATTCTCAAACATGACCATTTTCATCTAACCTTCAATCTCTCACCAACCGCCACTTATCCCACATCTTCCTCCATAATTGTGAATGAAATGGTTTTGTATTTGGTTTCTATGAACAAGGCCACCATACTATCATCCCGGTCACCACCTATAAACACAGACTATAATGGTATTGGATTTGCTAAACCATATCCTTAGAAGGCCTGAGTTGAAATCGTTGAGGACTATTAATCTTCTTTACCCAGTTCACCAACTTCACCACCTTCACCTACAGAATCTATGGATCCATAATCGATTCCTCCTAAATTGTTTTTATGAAAACAATTTCCTTGGGACCTCTAACTTATCAACAAGATGGTGAGGATCCTTATTCTCTTCCCTTTCTATACCTTGACATGATTTATGATGATACACCTTCTATTAATCTTGTTCAATGTTAGGATGATGAGTCCATTCTCACCTATCTTGGTGAAAAATATTTTTATATTCACCAGGTCCTTACCTTCTAAGAGATAAACCATGTTAAATGAATCGACCATCAAAATGAATATTAACACTCGTGATGACCCGCACATTGTAGAGATTGGCCAATCTTTAGATGTTGCTTAAACAAGAAAATTTTACTTGTTTTCTTCGGGATCATAACAACGATTTTGTTTGGTCCTATGCTTTGATATGCCCCGTATTGACCCAAACACCATGGTCCACAATATCGTCACTATTCCTGAAGCCAAACCTATGAAAAAAAGCTGTGGACAATGCATCCTCGCATTGCCCTTCTTGTCAAAGAAGATCTCCAGCCTTCTTTTAGTTTCCTTCATCCTACCCATTGATTACCCTCAATGGATTTCTAACATTTTTCCTGTCACAAAAGTGACAAGGGGACTCTACATTTTCATGGATTTCCACAACCTTAACTTAGCTTGCCCCAAAGATGACTTTCCTCTACCTAGTATTGACCAACTAGTTGATATCACCTGGCCATGAGATGTTATCACTCATGGATGATTTCTTAGGTTATAATTTTTTTTTACTTTCCCTGAAATATCAACACAAAACGGCCTTCATCACTCCTTGGGGGACATTCATCTATCGTGTCATGCCATTTGGAATTAAAAATGCTGGTGCTACATATAAACGGAATATAAATTATATCTTTCATGACATTATGCATCGTATATTGGAAGATTACGTTGATGACATTATTTCCAAATCCAAACATTGAGCTGAACACCTTATAGTTCTTAAGGTCATCTTTGAACATCTCATCAAATATTGTGTTTGCCTTCAACCCAAGAAGTGTGTCTTCATTGTCATTTTTGACAAGCTACTTATTTTTATCATTTCTTTGCATGATATAGAAGTTGAACCCATTAAAATCAAGTCTATTGTAAAAAATTACTCCACCTACTAACATTTTCCAACTTTATAGTTTTTAAGGAAAGTTGCAATCTATTCATCACTTTATTTCATAGCTTTCCAACTACTACCACCTATTTCATCATCTCCTAAAATGGACGTCTCCTTCAAATGGGATGATGAATGCCAAAAATCCTTTGATGCCTTAAACAATACCTCCTCTAACCACCTGTGTTCATTCCCCCTAAGGATGACCAACCATTTTACCTCTACATTTTTTCCACTGATCATTCCTTGGGTGCCATGCTCTCTCATTGTGATGAGCAACATAGGGAACAAGTGGTTTATTTTATAATTTGTACACTTTTAGAATACAAAACTAGATACACTCATTCTGAAAAAATCTACTTATCCTTAGATTTTGTCTCCACTAAACTTCACCAATACCTACTTAACCAAAAAACCTTTATTGTCACCAATATTTACCCCTTACATTACATGTACACCAAGCCCTATCAACATCAATGTGCTGAAAATTAGTTCATGCTTCTTGCAGACCTAGAACTTGAATTCATCCATCAAAAATATTTCAAAGAACAAACTGCCGATAACCAACTCGCAGAAGCACCTCACTCCGGAGATAAATCCTCTAACTTTGATTTCGTGGATGAATCAATTACTACCCTCTCTTTGGATGATACCATTTACCGATGACATTATTCTTTGATGGTTCCAAATGTCGCATGGGGGTGGTACCAGTTAGCCTCATTCCTCTTGATGGTGAGCCTATGCCATTATCTTTCAAAGTAGATTTTGATTGTACTAATAATATTACCGAATATGAAGCACTCATATTAGACCTTCAAACCACCATCACCTTAGATGTTAAATCAATTAATATATTTGGTGATTCTCAACTGGTTGTAAACCAAGTTAATGGTATATACCAGTGTCATAACAAGATAATTCAAAAGTATAAGCATCATGTTGACATACTTTTGACTACCTTTGACTGTTATGAACTTCAAACCACCCCACATTCCACTAATAAATTTGTGGATACCATGTCTTGTCTTGCTTCTCAAATCCCCGCTTTGCCCTTTGACTTGAAAATATTTGTCATAGTATAAAGGTTGCAATCACCTTCCTATCTATTTCAAGATGTCAACCTTTTTAGAACTATTGAACTTGACCCACATAACCTTTAGTATAAGTAGTTTGTTGAATACCTTTCCCTTTCCATTCTGCCTCCGGATCTTACTCACAATGGACAATGAGCCTTTCTCAAAAGTGTCTCTCACTATGTCATCATGGGTGGTACTATTTACAAAAATGATTTTTATGGTATCCTCCTACATTGCCTTACAAGCTCAAACTCCATATATCATAAAGGAATATCACGATAGAATTTGTGGGGTCACTTGAGTGGTTTAGATGTTGCTAAACACATTATTTTCCTGATATTACTTGGCCAACCCTAAACCATGATTATTGTGACTATGTAAAGTATTGTGTGAAGTTTAAACAACATGCTAATCTTTATCACACCCCTAGTCATGCCTTACAAGTCGCATGAGATCTGTGGCCTTTCTCTCAATGGGGTTTGGATCTTGTCGAAGAGATAAATCCTCATTCTTCCTAATGTCATCAATGGATTATTACCATGCTACTAAATACTACACTAAATGGGTAGAATCTATGCCTCTCATTTCTATGAAAGATGAGAAAATATGTGAATTCATCAACCATCACATCATTTTTCGCTTTGGTGTTCCTCACCACCTCATCACTGATAATGGAAAATAGTTCAAAAAAAAACCTATGGAAAATATGTGATGCCTTCAACATTCAACTCAGCTTTTCTTCACCTTACTACCCTCAAACCAATGGCCAAGTGGAATCAACCAACAAAACCTTAAACAAAATTATTATGAAAGTAGTTAATGATACTGGAAAGTATTGGCATACACACATTCCTTTTGCCTTATGGGCTTATCATACTAGTATTCATACCTCAACTACTGCTACACCTTTTTCTTTGGTCTACAGTATAGAGGATGTTTTGCCTCTCAAAGTCCAAAATCCATCTCTTCATATCTTAGTCAAAGATATGCTCAACAATGATGATTTTCACCAAGAATTTTTAGCACAACTCAAGTTATTAGATGAATGTTGTCTCAATGCTCTTGATCAACTCCAAATATACTAAAAACCATTTCAAACGTGCCTAAAATAAACATGTCCATGAACGAAAAATTACAGGTTGGCAACCTTGTCCTGAAGAAAAAATCAACATGTAACAAAAGAGGAGAAGAGTAAATGGGGAAAATTTTCTCCTAATTGGCTTTGACCCTATATTGTTACTCTTACCTATGGATCGGTACTTATTGTTTGTCTTCAATAATAGGTAAAGCCGGACCTAAAATCCTTAATGCCTTGCACCTTTGACCTTTCTATTGTTGAATCAAGTCCTATATCACCTTCTATTTATTTCAACGCTCATCCCTTGAGCATCATTCACCTTCCATTTCCCTTTTTTAATGGTCAATGATTAAAAAATAATCACGCGAATAACCGTCACTTTTTAGCCTTATCTTAAATATGAGTACCACAGCTCTACTCATGGCATGATTCTCATGTTTACTTTTTGTCTATTCCAAGATGGAATCCCACGGTTGTTCATTACTTAAAAACCCATATTTCATAGCTAACCTATATGTACTATAGTTTTGTCTTCATAACAGGAGCCTATCCTTCTCTATAGTCTTGTCCATGACCTAAAAGTCCAAAAAAATAAAATAATAAAATAATAATAATAATAATAATAATAATAATAATAATTCAAAATGAAATATATGGGAATTTCAAATTCAAAACTCCTTGAGTCAAACTTCTCACAAATATATGAATCCCTCAAAAGGACATCTACTTTTCTCTACCTCGCTTTATAAATAGAATGATCCTCGAAGGACAAATATACAAAGCTAGCCACATTGTACATAGTCTATATAAAAAAGAGTATTCTTGCAAAAATGAAATAGCAAAATATATTCTGAATCTTCCTGCATTGATCAATTTCGTGAAGAACTCAAGGATATATTCTACGCATCCCACATAGACTTCCCGCATTGATCATTCTATAAAAACAAAAGAAAAAAAGAAAAAGCTAACTTTTTCGTCATGGACTTGCCTATTTTTATCTCGAGTCTCTTTCCAAAAGGCATGGTGTTGCACACAAGGTTACAATAAACTAAACCTCTTTCACCTCACCGCCTTTACTCTCTAATCATCTACCTTCTCAAGGTACATGCTGAAAATGCAACATTTTGTGATCATGTTACTTTCTTCACCCTTATAATAGTCAATTATGTAACACCTTTAGGGTCGACGCGTTCATAAGCCAATTTTTGGTATGATAGACTCGTTAGGGTTCTTATCAATCAGACAAAAATTTTGTATTCTTTAACTTTTCACCTCTTTTATTACTTCTTTATCCTCATATAAAGGACTAAACCATCCACAACTACATTTTAGGAATTCTTCTTTCACCTAAAAACACCCATGCCCATTCCACCTCAATTCAACCATGCCTATGACCTAGAATCACCCATGCCTAAACAACCTAAAACTCAACCATGCCTAACTAACCTAGACTCAATCATGCCTAAGAACCACCAACTTGTTCCTCTACCTCATCATAGTCTTCCCTAGTTTATGGGAGAACTACATTGGCTCGAGACCCATTTTTCATCGGGCTACGTAGATAGCACTCGAGGGCATGGGGCCCTTGGAGGTTAACTTGACCACTCTTTACCCTAATCAATTTTCCCCCTTTTTTTTCTCTTCACATTCTACCTTAGTTTCCATTTTACACAACACTTGGAAATTAAAAAAACATATAAACATACATACTTGTAGACACCAATTTTTGGTGTAAATCCCGTCCTTCGTGCAACTTTCCCTCTCACTTTTATTTTTCCCTAAATTTGAATAAATTACATCCATTTAATCACCCAAATTTTAATTAATTAATGGGCTCCATGTAAACCCATTTAATAATTAAATTTTACATTATCTCACATATCCCAAATTTATTCAATTCATGGGAAATAATACATACATCCGACATCTCACTCCTAAATTCAAAAATGGGATGCATTATTGCACCTAACCATGTCAATCATGCTCCCCACTCTATCCTTATCTCTTTGACCTCATAATTCGAATCATGAGCCTCACTTGATCACATCATGTATCTTAACTAGGGTTACTTTACCTAACTTAGATTACTTAATAATCCACACTCTAACCTCATCCCTAGGTCAGTAAATATGGGTCTCCCCCCCTTGTTCAAAAAAGTTGAAAAATTTGGGAAAATTCTATTTTGAATTTTTAGCCGCTTGTTTATCATAGTATCCTCATAATTTCCTTGTAATGAAACTAGAATCCCCACAATACTCTGCTCATGATTTGGTGGTTCACTTAGCTTGTTTCATGTTGTATGTTGTGTTTGGATCAGATCAGTAGCTCATCTACATATCATCATCTTCAAGTTTATTTGTTCATTAGATTAAATATTATATGTTTATCTTGCATTTAATCATTTTTATTTATCGCACGGGGTTGACATCCACCGAGGAAGTGAACGCTTCTTGGGTCCACTTTTTGGGGAAGCCCCAACATAAAATATCTAAACAATATTTCTCTAGTGTATTTGAGTTACAAGTTTTCTAATATCGCAACGAGGAGACCATCATTTACTTTGCACCCATATTAGTCATCACCATCTCCAAGGTACTAAGACCTTTCATATTCGATGTCATTTGGTGTTTATTCATTTCACACACACTAATCTGGACATGAAGCAGGAAACTCCGATCAACATTTGCCACGCCAGTGGGACCAAACCCAAGATATGGGAATTTTTTTGTTGCTTTTCTCATCATGTGTCGATGTCATAAGTGGAATGGTTGTCTAGTTTCATAACTCCCTCATTTACATATATTTTGTGAACATTTCATTTTTTTCGACTCACATGTTTGTAGGGTTTCAAGTTGTCTTCGCCAAAGCAGTGATGTCATGTATACATATAGTCATTTTTGTCGTCATCGAGGTAAGTTCGTTTTGTTGTTTTGAAGGGGTTTATAATTGGTATAAAATTTTCATGTTATTGATATTATAAATAAAAATAAAATAAAAATAAATAAATTATTATTAAATAAAATAAAATAAAATAATAAAAAATAATAAAAAAATAAAACTTTTAGAATCCTAACCAAGCCATCTCCTCACTCCCCTCAATCCACTCGGCCTACCCACCTACTCTCTACCCAACTCCCAACTCAACTCCCTCACTGAGATTTTTAATCTCTACCATATTCCCTCACCGAGCCATTACAACCTCACACATCTTCAACACACACACAACTCATCCACCTCTCTCTTGAACTCCAAAATCCCTCATGTCCTCACACCTAAGCTATTTCCCTTGACTCTTTCCACCAAAATTGTCACTTCCTAACACTATCCCACTTCCCACCAAATCTTCCACATTCCCAACTTGGTCAACCCCGAGTTCCCACCTCTCTACCCAAGCTCCCACATTTTAACCTCACTCGCCTCAATGATCTCTCCCCTCATCCCCACAAACATCCTTAACCAACCACCCAACTTTTTGTTCAACCCAAACCCATTCCCAATGCTCCTTGAACCCGAATTTCCATCTACCTCTCATCCCCGAGCTCCCATCCATCTCTCCTCCCGAGATCTTATTTTCCTATCTAACGTATTTTCCCAATTCCCACATCCCACGTATTTCCCAAATCTCATGGATCTCTCTACTCCCATTGTCTTAGAAAACTTTGAAATCTTGAGCCTCAATCATACACCAATCACACACATAATGGAATACTAGATAACTCGAAAATAAATTACACGTAACTCGCATTCAAATTGATATCTTACAGGGAGCTCGGAATGGTTTTAAGTAATCATTTCCATATGTATGAGTAATCCAAACCTTCCCTCCCATTGGTTCAATGTCATCTCACACAGATTAATCACTTTGAAATTTTAAATTTCCTTAGTCTTATCCTCGCATATAAGGTCTATCCTTTGCCACTTGACCTTCCCTTACTCGATCATGTATCCCACGTAATCCTCATCTCTCCATATTATCCTCCGTATGGACTCTAGTTTGGTCTGAGGTTGTACATTTGCAAGGAATACACTCGAATACCCTGCATGTGTCTACATCCCCTCATCGAGTCTCTAGTTCGTTCTTCCTATATAGCTCGATTCAACATTTCACCTGACACATATCGACCCATGTAGACTCCTCCCTTCTCCATGGATGATTTCCCCAACCATGTGGATCCCACCATGTGAACTTCACATAGCTCAACCACACACAGAGAATTGAATTTTGGAAAAACCATCTTAGATCAAAGCACCACATGTTTAACACACCACATCCGGGAATAATATTAGGATAACATAATTTATTTTTAGTCGATGAGCTGTTTATTTAGTTCAGAAATTTGTTTATATTAACACTTCATGTTTAGTTATTTTTCATTTCTCTAACCTTGATTAATGTTAGTGGGTAAATCTAGTTTAATTATCGACTTATTTGATTTTTTATTTTAATTTAGTTTCATCGCCTCATGAATTGATTTATACGCTTTATCAATGTTTAGTTAGGATCATTCTGTTAATTCCATTGTGATAATTAAATTTGATCATTTCAACTTACTTAGATCCCTCTATTTCCCTCCGTATGTGATTCATCCCAAATACACATTTAGGCATTTTTCGAAACATAATTTTTATTAGTTAATTAGAATAATTATTTTTATAATTAAGCTTTGTTTTTAACACATAACAATGTTAGGACTTCAAAATTATTTTTCTTATTTTGTCGACCACGTCCACTAATTGTCTTATTTGCTTTTGCAGGTGAATTCCACAATGTTGTGACCACAACATTACACTATCAAAGCCAATTATTGAAACATAAACACACCATAAATCCCTTTCACTAACCTCTTCTGCAATTATGCATGGTGCAATTTTAGGGTACCTAGAAATTCTTGGCCGTTGGCCATCGCTTTTGAATACAATGTTATCAAGTACAATCAAATAACGGGGAAAAATTTCTCCACGTATTCCTCATTTTTTTACATATTTTCTCCTTTCTACATTGTAATTTCCCTTCCTTGGGTGATTTTTGCATCAAACTTCATATTTTGAATTTTGTCTAAAACAAACCTAATGCATCTTGCCTACTCACATAGCTTTAATATGGTTTTATATCTTTGCATCACACATTTTACAACATAATGCCAAAAACTCACAAAATAATCAACACACCAAACCATTCCTTTCATTTGGTTCAATGATTGGGATTTGATCACCCAACAATAAACTATTTTAGACATTTCTCAGCCACAACTTACCCGAAACCAAATGTAGATTGCATCCTCCTAGGTACCTCATTGACTATCCTACACACACCATCCATAACTAAAAATATTATTCCTATCACATCAATTACTACTACTCCTTGGACAAATAACACAATCAATACCTTGTATTTGTCTCTGTCTATCCCCTTTATAAATATTGTCACCATAACTCTAGTTCTCAACCAGAAAGTTCTACTCTATCCCCATCACCTTATGCCAATGCTACACCTGCTTAATTTACCACACTTCATGTACATCAACAATCTCATCCATCCTACTATATCCCTACTTCCCAACATTACATAACCTTCCAAAAAACCTACCCAAATCCACCATCGGCAAATCCATTTCTACCTTCCACACCACACGATTTTGATTCTTACTCAATTAATAATGTACATCTAGCACCTTTTTCAATACCCATACCCACATCCACTGTTGATTACACACTTGAATATACCTCATACACTCCATCATCCATATCTATTCCATATTTACCCATAATACCATTCATGGATCCAATCCTAGTTCTTGCACCTACCACATCGAGTCATTGAGACCACATCCACATTGTCCTCCCCTCCTACATTATTTAAAGAAACTTTGAAATAACTTCAAATTAATTCAAATTCAAATAATCCTTTTACCTCATCAGCACAACAAAATCAATTTCTACCTTCCTTAGATTCAAATGAACAAACATTCCTTCCTACGCCTATATCGATCGACCTCCGAATCTTCGATGGGAATTATTTGCATTCCTTCAAAGGATGCAACCTCTCAAATATTGCCTCAAAAATCCATTATATAGGAAATTAATATTCCTTCCTCTAAAAATTCAACCCCACACCCCTTCAACTAAAACTGAAATCATTCAACAATATGAAAACCACAACTGATTTCTGACCATCAAGATATACACATGCTCAAAATTTTTCCTCAACATCCGAATTATCTTGAACATCCAATTCTTCTCCAAAGAGAAAGATATTCCACATAGAAAAAGTACCTCCTAATGATTCAGTTGAATCATGTATGGAGGTCTTCGACACTTGATACAAATTTTTGCAATCACACTTCGCCTATTAGGAACTTTGACCTCGGTAGTGAGAAGCCATCATGGTTTAATTCCACCCTTTTGTTGCATATCATCATACCCTGGACATGATATTGGACATTGCAGAGAATTTCAAGCCATTGTTCATGAATTCATTAAGGAAGGATACCTCCTTTCCAAACCAAACCAATCTCTTCCTTCCACTTCAACATCCACACCTTTGACCTCATCTATCCCAATGAAATTCCCCTCATTCTTCACAAACTTCCACAACCATGTCACCTCTAAATAAATATTTGTCTAAAGAGGATCCTTCATTGTCCATGAAAATTATTCAAGTGACCACTTAGTCTGATCCACGTGACCCTGAATCACCAACCAACATAAAAAATGAACTTAAGTCACCAAAACATCAATATACTCAGGTTTTTGCCCAAACATCCAAGATAGATTACAAGGAATATTCTAGCACATTAGTTGGATCATATATGGAAATCTTCCAACACTTATTACAAAATTTTGTGATCATGCTTCCTCCCATTAGACATTGTGATCCTTATCGTAGGAAACCTCCATGGTTCAATCCCAATTGCATTTGTGCCTACCATCGTGTTCTAGGCCATGACATTGAGCAGTGTAGGGCCTTTCAGACCATCATCCATGAACTTATTAAGGAAGATGATTTCCTCATTTAGGGGGAACATCCTTCCCCATCCACAACAAATACAACTCATATTTCTACATCCCCATCCATTGGGTTTCCTACGACTCCCCCATCCACATCTATTTTTCATTTACCTATCATGCCATCTATAGACTCTATTCTTGTTCCTCTTTCCATATTTCTACCGATGACAATCAAATAAACTAGGGTGAATGTGACCACATCATCCTCATCTTACACATCATTTGAAGAATATTGAAATAACTTCAAATTGAAGCAACTTCAGATGCCCCTCCTATATCATCTACATATACTTCTACATAAACCAACCTTCTCTGGACATCATTGTGAAAATACAAGACCTTCCACCCATATCAATTGCAACACAACCTTTAGACCCTCTAGCTGAAATCATTGTCATCCCTTCCAAGAATTCTCCTTCACAATCCAAATCCAAGAACCTTGGTACACGTCCACAACGATCTCTTGTGCCTCCCCAAAAGAAGATAGACATTTCTCCAAAAATACCAAATATACATCATCTATTTTCGGACAACATCAATATACATCTAAGGCATCACAATCAATTCACCAACCAAAATCAAAAGCATCTTGTATTCCTTCGAGATTTGAATCTTTCTCTAAACCTTCAAGTGTCACTAAAACATGATAAAAAAATGTGGAACGAAATGATGTAATCCTCCAAGATAATTCAAACAACTACATCCCAAGTATTTGCATCCCAATATAAGTCTAAAGAGTCCAAATAAAATACATGTACAAATATATCAATTTAATCTTATACGGAAGCCCTTCAACACTTATTAAAAATTTCCACCATCACGCTCCCACCTATCAAGAAATTTAACCCAAATAGTAAGAATCCGTTGTGATTTAATCCCCACCTCATTTGTGCTTACTATCGTGCCCTAGGTCATGGAATTGAATGTTGTAAGGCCCTTCATACTATCACCCATGATCTCATTGAAAGATATGACCTTTTCAAGGATTGACCCTCTACCATTTTATCTGCAACTAATTCCACATCTATCAAAGTATCTAATTCTTATCCTCCATCCTCCATTAACATCTCTCCTTCACATGTTATTCCTCATACAAAGGTCCTCCCTTATTCATCAATTTTTTTTTCCTATGATCCCCAACTCATCTACCTAATCCAAATCTAAAGTTATCATTATCCAATCTCTTTAACTCATCCACATCCAATTTTCCTACAATGATATAATCTCTTTTGCTTGGGGGAGTAGCCTCCCCTCTTCCTTGAGCATATCATATGTATTAACTCATTTAGTATCTAAACAACCCCCTTTTATGTTGGGGAATTTAATCCTTGACATTTTTTATTTACCTCATCCAAACCATCTAGTCTAAACTAACCTCATCCAAATATTCATCTCATTTTAAGCCCACTTTTGTAGCCATATGCATCTATCCCTTAAGGGACAATTTATTTTCATCTTAAGCCCACTATTGTGGCCATGTTTGTCCTTCCGTTAAGGGACCATATTTATATATTTTTCATCAAAGTATAACTTTTTGGCCATGATTGTGTCATCAAAGTTCTCCTTTGAGGCCATGTTTGTCCTTCTAGCAAGGGACCATTTATGTTCATCAAATTCCTCTTTTGAGGCCATATTTGTCCTTCCATCGAGGGACCATGTTTTTCACCAAAGTACACCTTTGTGGCCATGATTGTGTCTCTCTTAGAGGAAATGCCATATTTTTATCGTAAGCCCACCCTTATGGCCATGTTTCGTCTCATTGGGATACATATTTTTCTTGATTATTCACTTTTAAAGGAAACACATATATTCCATCCTATTTTTCTCGTGCCATCTTATCTAATCTTTCAATTCCATCCTAAACTCATTGTTGTGGTCATTTTCATCCCTCCCTTGGGGGACCATCTTCATCTTGTTAGGGATGCATATTTTTGCTTCTTGAAAGGGTAGCACATAGTTTTTTTACCTTCACTCATCCTCCCAAGTTATTATCTTATCTCGGATGTGATGTTAATCAAGGATTCGACAGAGAAATTTCTCTCCCAGCTGGATCAAACCATATATTATCACGCATAAGTATGGGTGCAGGGATAATCGCTTGGCTTCCTTGATGGTAAACTAGAGAGTGAACCTCTTAATTCACTACAATTCTAACCATTATATTGTTAGTACATGCACTGTGAGCATAGTCATATATTTAGACCATTTATCCACCATTAGCCCCTTCCATATATCATGGTAATGATATAAATTATGTGGTCTATAATCATTGCTTTGATATGACCTTGAATATGATTACAATGACTCTACTCATAACATTTTCATTGTGGAAAAGTTCTCCCATTTGGTGAGAACCCCATAATCATTACATCCATCACCCTCTCATTCTCCTATTGTAGTCATGAAAAGGGTCTAGGTGTGTATCTTGTACAATCATCATCCCTTCCTAAGTGGTCTACTTAGCTATTCCTAGTTGTCCCCCATGTAAAGCTAAAATTAATGCATGTGAAAAGAAAAATCAAAGTTAATAAAAATAGACTGATCGCTCGAAGGACAATTGTTCATGCAAAAAAAAGAAAAAGGAAAATAAAAAAATCATGCAAGTCAAAGTCAAAATAAAAATCATAAGAAATAGACCGATACCTCAAAGGACGGCTATCATATATTTTATTCTTTCCATCCATATTATGTATATAGTATACCATACCCTTGAAGGATGGCTAATATTTTGTTATGGTATTTTCAATACTTCCCACTTTGATCAACCTTCCTTTTATTAGCATTCCCAAAAAGATTCCTGCATAGATCGACTTTCTTCTATTATTACTCTTCCCCTTTCCCAGAGATGGGGCATAGACTTAAGGAACACACCTTTGGAGATACCTGCTCCACATACTAGATACATCTCAAACCCCCTTGTCATGTCAATATTAGGTTGATGAGAATATTTCATTTATATCTCCTTCAGGGTCTTTTGGTATAATCAACTGTCATAGGTTATGTACTAACACACGTTATCAACTGCAAGTGCAATGCCTTAAGTGGTACCTTAGTTTTGTTTACCTCCTATCTGGTTTGAAGCATGGTTTTCTTGCATTCCCCTTGTTATGATCGTGTGACACTCATATCATCAAATTCATTTTTATCACAATCGCATTCTTCAAAATCAAATTTCAAATCATAAATAAGCATCCATATATTTACTTTTAAGGATGTCCCTTATTAGAAATATCCATAAAATCATGAAATCAATTAATATTTATAAACACTCTTTTAATGCACTATTCAGTTTGGGAATTCTACTTGATCTCCGTTACAGTTTGTGAATTCTACTTGAGTATATATCTCAAGTATCATTCATTATCCAACAACTCCTAATCCGCCACCATGACTAGTGTGACCTTTCTCCATCCATCCTCTCACATCATCCTTCTCTTCTTGCCAATTTTCTACCCATTACTCTTCTCATCATTCTTATTCATTTTTATCACTTAGCACAGACATCATCTTCTTCACCATTCCAGGATTTTCATCCCCAACTTGGCATGTCTATGTAATTACCCATGTAACACGAAAATCCTACTCAAAGTAGACCTATCATTCTGACAAGTTCTCATTCGTAATCACATTTGTTGACCATTCCTTCCTCCTAATATCCTATGTTGACCCAATTTTCTCCTAAAATTCACCCCATCTCATTCTCCACTACTCTTCTCACCCACTTCATCCTTCTCCATTGTTTCTTCAATCCTTCACCCGTCCTCCACCTAGATAATTATTGTTGTTTTTTTCCTCTAATATCCTTTTACTGACATATGTCTTATAATTTCATTCCCCTTTCAATTATTTCGACTATCAGCTTGATGATATTACTTAATCACCTATTTCACGTAGACTTCTTAATTGAAATATATCCCTTTCCTAAGATCCTTCCATTGAAGAAACTCCTCCATCATTTTGCATTTCATCGAACGACAAGCATCACTAGAAATTTCTTCCCACTCTATAAATTCTCGCTTAATGCAATGGAGTCATCACTCTCACAACATGGACATCCTAATTAAGGATTCCCCTCACACTCTCCATCCTACATGACATACATTTTTCGATCCATTTATGTTACACTCCTTTGTTTCCTTCCTTCTTTATTATCACCTTAGTATCCACCTTCTCCTCGATCACTTTACTTATGCAACTTCACCATATGGAAAATGTACTTAAGGGTTCCCCTTTAGTCCCTCTTGTCATACACTCTTACCATCAACCTTTCCAACCATCCACTTATTTTCATCATTATTATTCTTCTTCATTTTAGCGACCCTTCCTACTTAACCATTACTATGGAATGGTGATCTTACTTAAGAGTCTCTCTTAAGGATGATCTGTCTCATTTCCTTTCCCCATATCTCCACATTCTCACCATCCACATTTTCTCTTCATTCCCCATAAACACATCCTTTTCCCTCCTCTTTCTTCCTCACACCAAATATCTCTGACTTCCCTAAATATCATCTCCATCATCCCTCATTTGGAAATCTCACTTAACCACTTCATACCATTTCTTACTTTGTCTCATTTCTTCATCTTTACCTTGTTCATCCTCATCCACATCCTCATCCACTACATCCTCTCCTTGCCTTCATCTCCACACAAATCGTTATCCCTCCTTTATTTACTCTTTTCACTCCACCTTCTCGAGTTCTCCCACATATTTACCACCTTGTTTACCCGCCATTGTTGTTAGTATTCCTTTAACATTATTTCATCATCATCTTCCGTTTCCATGCTAATAATTATCATTGGAATTCTCCTAAAAACACTCACCCCCATTCTGCATGGCCTTGTTCCTTCTCTTTTCCATCCTCCATTTTATCTTCATTCCTTCCTTCCTTTGTGCCCTCTAATCATTATTGGGGAATTCTCCTAACATCCCTTCATTGGCATTTCCTCTTCTATTCTTCCCTCTCTTTTTCTTCACTATTTTTCCATCTTCCCTTCGCCTTCTTCAATATCTCTACTATCTTCCTCATACATCCTTCCTCCATTTTTTCGTCATCAACTTATCCTCATTTCATGCATCTCTCGCATTTCTTCCAATCCATACCATCCCTCCCTTCCAACTCCTCTTTACATTCCTGATACTACTCACTCTCCACTATATATCTCCCATTTTGGTTTCCCCCTTTTGCATCATTTTCTCTGTTGTCCTCTCCTCCTTTCTACTCCTGGTTTTCTTTCACTTCCTCTGTATCATCTTAATCCACTTTCCCCTTGCGCTTTCATATTACTTCCCCATTGATAACCTAACTCACTAGTGTTGTCCTATCTTCTTTATCGTCCCATTCTCCACATGTATTTTCATGTGGTCTATTTCATATTCTTTACCTGGGTCTTACTCTTAACACCTTGGTTCAATCCTTTCCCATTTCTGCTCTATCATTTCTTCGTTCCTTATTATTTCCACCTTCATATTATCAAAATTCTTTCTCTACCACCCCTACCTTATTCCATCATTATATATCAATTTCTTTTCCATTCTCTCATCTCCTCTACAGCCTCCTAGCTCCTCATTATTTCTTTCTTTCTCTTCTCTATTCTACCTCCTCTTTTGTCTTCTTTAACTTCTTCATCTTCTTCATCCCCTTCATCTTTCCATCCTTCTCTTCCTTTTTCCGATGTTATCCCCTACCCTCATCATGTCTTCTTGTTCATCTCTCCTATCATCCTTCTCTAATATTCTTCACCTCTTCCTTTTCTCAGCTCTGTCATCTCTTTCGTGATCCATTCTTTCTCTCCCTTCATTTTTGATCTCCATCTCCCTTTAACCATCTCTTATGTCATTTTCTTGCTTCTTATTAATATTTCATGCTTCCCCTATCATCCCTATCTCTTATCCTTATCCATATTTCATCCTTTGTCTCCTTTACTCTTGAATTTTCTTTCTCTTCTCATAATCATATTGTCTATTTCTTGGTTTCCACTGCTTTCATATTGCACATCTTTCTTCCGTTTTCACCCTCGACTCTGTCCTCTTCTCTCTTCTCTTTCCCTTTTAATTTTCCTTTCTCCTTCACCATATTCTCTATCATTTTCTTTTCCTCTTCTTCTTTGTCCATCATTTATTTCTTCCACCATCTCCCCTCTTTATTATATCTGCTACTTCTTTACTATGACACATCTCTTTTTCTCTTTTATGCGTTCACTATCTCCTCTAATATCTTCCTTCTTCTCATCTCATCTTCTTCTTGTTTGTTCTTCCTCCTTCCCTTCTTCTCCTATTCTCTTTCTCTATTTTTGTTTTCTCTAGGCCCATCACACCTCTATTTCTTCTCCTCTTATATTTTCCCACTACCTTTATATTACCTATCTTTCTCCCTCTTATGTGCTTTCATCTATCTTCTCACCTCTCTTGTCTTCCTTCTCTATTATTCTCTTCATCTTCTTTCCATCACAATCAAGCACAGTTCACAATCCTCATTATCCACAGAAAATGGTATCTCCATCCTATTACACCTCATCCCCTTTATCCTCTTTCATTTTTTTCTCCTCCTCCACCACGTCCACTCTACTCCATTCAATGTCCTCTTCCTCTTCTCTATGAAGTTTATCTCTTCTCCTTTCGGGAGCGGTGTCATCTCTTCCATTCTTGTCAACCCTCTCAAGGAGACATCATCATATATATCCCTCATCACATCTTCCTATGAAATTTTTGTCTTAGAGGATACCATAATGGCCACCACCTATCTGATCTTGTTCTCTTCCATGAATGTTTTCTCTACTTTTGTTTCATCGCAAAAGTAGCTTGACTTCTTATCCTACTTGCCGAAGAAGTGGGACTGCTTTCTCTTTTTCACCTACTAATTTTCCATCACTTATGAATATTTCCTATGAAACATGTTTATCACCATATTTATCACCCTTTTAGGGCATTATATATCACCCTTCTATTATATCCTCTCATTGTGTTCACATTAATGATTACATGCATTCCCCATGGGGAAGTATGAAATATTTTGCATACTCTTTGAATTCCGTTACACATATTCTGTTGTTTTCCCATGAACCATTGGTCATTGTGGTTTACATCCATACTATAGTGGTCTCCACCCACTCACTAGTCTGTAGAACATTATCACCCGTCTCTGTTGAGACTGTAATTGTCCTCTACCAATGTGATATTGGAGTCACCACCATATTTTTCATTGTTATGACAATTCTTTTTTTTTCTGGGGCATCTTTCCTTTGGTCATGTCTTTATCCATCCTCAGACACATGACTTCATCCAATCCTTTTTGTTTTTGTCTCATGGCTTGCTATCACAAACCACTCCACAAAAAGGGGAAAATGTAGACACCAGTTTTTGGTGTAACTCCTCTCCTTCATCCCACATTTATTCTCCTTCATGCAACTTTCCCTCTCGCTTTTATTTTTCCTAAATTTGAATAAATTCCATCCATTTACTCACCCAAATTTTAATTAATTAATGGGCTCCATGTAAACCCATTTAATAATTAAAATTTGGCATTATCTCACATATCCCAAATTTATTCAATTCATGGGCAATAATACATACATCTAACATCTCACTCCTAAATTCAAAAATGGGATGCATTATTACACCTAACCATGTCAATCATGCTCCCCACTCCATCCTTATCTCTTTGACCTCATAATTCAAATCGTGAGCCCCACTTGATCACATCATGTCTCTTAACCAAGGTTACTTTACCCAACCTGGATTACCTAATAACCCACAGTCTAACCTCACCCCTAGGATATAAATATGGGCCTTCCCCCCTCATTCAAACAAGTTGAAAAATTTGGGAAAATGTTGTTTTGAATTTTTAGCCACTTGTTTATCATAGTATCCTCATAATGTCCTTATAATGACACTGGAATTATCACAATACTCTGCTCATGATTTGGTGGTTCACTTAGCTTGGTTCATGTTGCATGTTGTGTTTGGATCAGATCAGTAGCTCATCTACATACCAACATCTTTAGGTTTCTTTGTTCATTAGCTTGCATATTATCCGTTTATCTTGCATTTTATTATTTTTATTTATCACATAGGGGTTGACAACCACCAAGGAAGTGAACGCTTCTCGAGTCCACTTTACCAACCAACCCCACATAAAATATCTAAGCAATATTTCTCTAGTGTCTTTGAGTTGCAGGGTTTGTTGAGATTGCAACAAGGAGTTTATCATTTACTTTGTGTCCGTATCAGTCATCACCATCTCCAAGGTACTAAGCCCTTACATATTTAACATTATTTGGTGTTTATTGATTTTGCACACACTAATCTAGATAAGAAGTAGGGAAATCTGATCAATAATACCTATCATTTGATTAGATCACCATATCATACATTTCAAATTTCCATTATATCAAACAATTGGAAATTTACACCACAACATACATATAAATCATCATTTATTTTCATACTACCAATCACTTGGAAATTAAATAAAACTCAAAAACATGACCAAATCATGCCTAACGGACCTAAACTCCACCATGCTTAACTTACCTTGGCTCCATCATGCCTAACTCACCTAGAACCCACCATGCATATACTCCGACTCCATCATGCGTACATGACCTAAACTCAACCATTCCTAATCGACCTAAGACTCCACCATGCCTAACTACCTAAAATCAATCATGCCTACATGACCTCAACATAACCATGCCTAATTCACCTAGTTTCCATCAATACATAATAACAATGGGATTTAAAACACATACATCATTCATCCGATAAATATCAACTATATAAATGATAGAGTCTCGTGTATCAATACATATATACACAAATATAAATAAATACAAGTATATAAAATCACTCGATACAACCTCACTATCTTTGACATGTAGGACAATATAAATATCATAAATAAAAAAATATCATATCAAGTGACTAACCATAACCCCACCTGATATCCTCCCGACCGGTCCTCACTGTCTCCTCCTCCCTACCTATTTTCTACCCTGTTAGCATCTCTACACCCTCTATGGGTCTATGTCTAATCTCCATATGGCCATCACTCGTGCCTAGCCTCCAAGAATTCATAACCTCTCCCTAGCCTTGTCCATGGGCTCAATGACCCCTTATGCTCCCTGAAATGTGAGTCCTAGATCTATTTCACTCACTAGCTACTGCTTTGGGTTCTCGTACTCTTCATATGAAGGGACATCTATACCAGTAGTCGTCAGGTGATCCTGATAGCAACAAGCCTCATTTAGGACATCCCTATACCTTTCCATTGACACTGTCTGAGGTGGTGCCATGGGTATCACTGCAACCTACGAGCCTTTCCCTACTAATAATGGCCTTGGTGCCTATCCCGATTCCTTTCCTCCTGCTTGTATAAGTGCTCGTAATATGGAACCCCGTCCTTGGGCCTATGGGGGTACTTGTCCCTATGGTGAAACTTGGGCCTATAAGGCCACAATATGTGCCTATGCGGGTGGCTAGATGTCCCTCGCAAACCTATCACATGTGCCTGTAAGGTGGCCACCTGTACTCCATCACCATCATCGCCTTTTGCAGATACTTGTCCCTATCCTACCTAGGCCTATAGAGCTCTCACCTGAGCCTATAGGGTGGCCACTGTGCATGTCCCGTTGTCAATCGACCACCTTAAACTCATGATTTGTGTGTGTAGGATGGACACCTACCCCTATAATGCTTCTCTCTAAACTATGACTCGTAGTAAGATCTCGGCTGCCCTAGCTTTAGGGGTGTTTCATGTAGATTTTCCCCACCACTACCTATATATTTCAGTTAATATTACATCATCAATCTATCTATATACCACCTTCTCCTCCTAATCATGCCGAACACTCGGATGTGGCGGAGACAAGGGTGTCTTCACATCATCTCAACGGTGCAAAGGGAAAGATGGGGCTACATCCTGTTACAACCCAAATTGCCTTCTAACTCTATCTACAAGTATCATCTTGCTCTCACTAGAATGATGCCCCTGTATCTAACTCAAGAACTAGATGTCCTTTAACTACTCTACCATGCCCATGTATGACAGATAGCCAATATATGGCCTCCACATAATATCAACTCCTTAAAGCCCCTTAAACAACCACATTTAGTATGAAACATCATATGTGGCCCTAGTCACCCTTGATCGCCACTATCTCGGTGCCTAGGTCTATATCTAACTCAGATAAAACCACCCTTGAACCAATCATGTCATGGAAAAAAATGTGGTGCACACATACGATGTGCTCGTATGCCCAACATTGTAGTAAAAAAGATCAACACATCCCGAATTGCCGAAATCTCCCATAAGCCTATAACTCCCTATATAAATGAACTAGGAAAGTCAATGCCCAAGCAAATCGACTTGCTCCTCTATCATATCCTGAAGCACTCCCATCAGTGCTCATGGGAATCTCCCACCCTCATAATTTGGTAGAGAAAAACAACCTACCACCTTCATCATCGTAAAGATAACCTCGTCTCATGTAGGTAGGTTGTGTACATATATCCATAGCTCAAGCTCGCATTGTTATACCTTAGCTCACCCATTACCTCCTCAAAAACTGCCACTATCGGCTCCACCAATGCCTCAAAATAAATAGAATATACTAGATCCCCAAACATAGGAAGTTGCAGAATCTTGTACATGTCCTCCAAGGTGTCGATCATCTCGTCCATTGATAAGGTGAAGGTATTGGTTATGGAATCCCATTTTTCGATGAGATTTTCCATCATACTATGATCTCAAACTATCTACCTATACCATCAAACCCTAATAATTCCAACCTTGGTCATATGCAACCACTCCTCTATGGTCATGTTAGGCCACATCCGTACCAATAGGGGTGGTACTCTATCCCACATCCTAAGCTGATCTCTAGCCTACATCATCCAACACAACCATGTCAAGACTTGACTACCTCAAATCACATATTACCCACCAAACCATACCCAACCACATCAATCGTGCCTATCCCCTTTACCTAATTCACCTACAAGCCTACTAACCCTTATCATTATTACCCATTATCTCAGTTCACTTCACCTACTTACCTATCCCATATTGCCACAATCATATTTTACCCTCTTCTACCTACATTCATCTTCACCTACCCCTTCTTCACCTATTTTACTTTCCTACCTAGCCCTTCTTACCCCTATTTACTCCTAACCTTAACCGTAAGTGGTCGCTTTGAGTGTCACTATTTTTTCCTAACCTTCATCAATTAAGCTTAACCGAGTGTTGGTCACCTAAGACTTGATTGATGCCGGCCAAAGTTGACCAACATCAACCAAACCTTGATCGACATTAGTCTCTGTCGCGACACCCAAAATTGAAAACCCATCCCCCATTCTTAAAAATTCACAAAACAACCTAACACCCTACTCCCATCCACCCAAACCTATCCTAGCTTCATTCCCCACACCTATTTAACTTACATTGGACCTTCCCACCCCTCATTCCCTTTAATTTTACCCACAAATTCAAAATTAAACTCCCACCCAAATTTTTAACTAAAACAATTTCAACGATACCATTTTCAATCAAATAATGGGTTTAGATTACCTCCTACCTCATCTTGGCACCATCTCCATGGTGGCACATCCGCTGCTACACTAGTTATCCACCTACTCCCTCTCTTTCCTTTTCCATGAAGAAATCAACTCCTCACCTCCAAATAAATCAAATCAATCAAATTGATCTCGTGGACCCACTGATCGAACACCAATCACCCACTATGTGGCTCACCAACTCATCTCAATGCCTTGTACTATTGTTTTCTAATATTCCATTTCTCCTGTCATTTTATAAAAGTGAGAAAATAAAAATGAATCCGTAAAACACATATTTTTTCTTTTTTAGCCCCAAATCAACATGACTGACATCGGTCATGTCATGCCCTAGCCAACCGATGTCGGTTACACCATAACCAACATTGGTCACCTGTTATTACCTTTTGAGTCACCTTATGCCCATTTTGGCTGAAAAAAACATTACTAACCAAATACATTTTACCTTTACCAACACCTATTACACCCTACCCACAAGCCTACACTACCTATACATTTCCTTAATTGCATTTAGGGACTTGTTATTTACCTATACCTCAACCTTACCTAGTGCCCAACCCAACATACCCTGACCTGAAATACATTTCCCTAGTGTCAATATGAATTTTTGTATTCGTTATACCTTTATGATGTTGTTACCCATGTTGTTTAGCCTAATGACCTTACCTTTCCTATTGCCATGTTATTTATCCTGACCAAACCTTTGGTGTACCGAATCATACCTAAACATTCCTACACCTGACCTAAGTTGTGTTTGTCGACCAAATCCTGTACCCTAGATACCTAAATCACTTCAACCTTGTTTGGATAATATATCAACCTTGGAAGATGTAGAGTTTGAAATGTCTTTCACCTCGTACATCGTATCACAATCTATATGTGTGCACACATTTTATTTCCATTACCCATTACCCATAATGACCATACCCTTTCCTATAACCCACCTACCCTCACTTTCATGACTTACACATTTATCAAACCACTCACCGACTCCATCTAACACCTCATCATCTTGTGGTTTTAGGGGGATCACCTCTACCCACACTTGGGGAAACCTCACCTTTGACCCTACTTTGTGAAACCCCACCCTCACCTATATTTATGGAAACTAATTCCTATTTTTATCAGCATTGCTTACTAATATACGCTACGTAACAAAAGGGGCAAATGTAGACACCAAATTTGGGTCACACTCCCCTTGGTCCCCTTTAATTAATTAACATAACGTATTCACCTAACCATGACCCCTTACCCCACATTCATATTAATTTAATTACTTATAATTGAATTAATGCTCATCCTCACACTATTAATTAATTTAATTACTTTAATTAAATTAATTTACACCT
Source organism: Taxus wallichiana var. yunnanensis (assembly GCA_018340775.1). Taxonomy (NCBI): domain Eukaryota; kingdom Viridiplantae; phylum Streptophyta; class Pinopsida; order Cupressales; family Taxaceae; genus Taxus; species Taxus wallichiana. Next base: position 453,395,567 of record CM031240.1, read on the forward strand.
CACCTAGCCACATCACCTAGACACCTCATCATGGACTTATTCTTAGTCTATTAATTAACTAAGACTAAGTATCCACTTATCTTAACCAAATAGGACTTAGTATAACCCTAAAATTAAAGTCATATTCATTCTCTAACAATACTCCCACTTATCTAAACATTAATACTCACTTGAGACCCAGAATGACAATCAGAGCATGCAAAAAATAACAAGGATTTGCCTATTTTTGGTGAACCTAGGATTTCCGTCTTAATCGTGACGATTAACCCTCAACGATGCTAGTCACCCTAATCGTCATTAGTTACCTTATATATAGTTTTGTAACCTTTTACCCAAGTTGGTTATTCTGAGTTTTGAGATATCTCTTACATTCAAACACAAACTAGAGACTTATCAACATCAAAACAATGGAATAAACTCAATCACATGCTCAAAAAATCACCCGATACTTGTCCGGAGGGATTAGAATTAATAGGATCACAAGAAGTACTGCCATGACACTAACCACACAATTCTTCATGGATCAATCACTATCATCCTTCATCAACCGGACACAGAATACAAATAAGTGTATTTAATTTGAATCATTCAATACTTGCCTAAATTAATAGGTTCTTTATCTTTTATTATTAGATCTTGTTCTTTCCTACATTCCTCCATTCCCACCTTCCTGCCAATTTACCCAACCTACCACCCACCACATTATGCCTCTCTCGTAGTTGACTTATAAACATTCTTAAGTATTCCTAGTATTTTGACAAACCCAACCATCCTCCCGTCATTCTCGTGCAATCACAAAGAAGTATAAAAGTAATTTTATTTAATTATCACCATTTCACCCCTACCGATGCCGTTACATTAATTGTCATTAGTTTCTCCTCTTCACTGGAATTGGTCACCCGATCAACGTTGGTTCTTGTGTCTCTGTAAAATTTTACTAAACCTCCCTGAACAACCTCCAAAAATCACAAAACCTCCCCCAAACCTGATACCCCACCTACAACCTCACCACAGACCTTCCCAACCCATTGTGTAGACACAAAGATAGCCTAAACACCCACTTTAGACATTCTTTAATTATCCATAGTAACTGATATCAGTTATCCTAAACCGTCATCAAGCACACCATGACTACTGTTGGTATTTATGGCTAGTAAACTACCTTAAACCAACAAGCTTCCTAATCCTCCAAAATCAACCCAAACTAACCAAATCTTACCCAGAAATTGTCTGTGACCCTTAGACACCCTAACCTACTTGCAACCTAACCCGAGACCTTCACCAGTTTAATTACCAAGAACTTAATTGGATTGACGTTGATAGTAATATGAGACACCTAAATCAGAACACTAGCATTATATTCTTTTATTTGCATGTTCATTTATTTTATATTGAGTTATATATCAGTGGATTAACAATCGTCAAGGAAGTATCACACTTCCTGGATCTAGCTCATGCTAGCCAGTCCACTTACCTTTGCTATTAATTGTATCTTGTGGTCTTGCTTTACATTACAGGTAGTTCCTCCTATCAAAAGGAATATCACACAACAAGTTTGGATCAGAAAATAGAAATGCACACACTTAACCTTTAACCAATGTAACAACAAGTATTCCTCCTTGGAATTTTACCCTTATTTATTTCATTATCTATAACAATTCAAAGAAATAATATGATATTTTGGTGAGTTCCACCATTATCTTGAATACCCTATAACATAACTGGGTAGATAACCTACTTAGCACGAGCTTGAGTTTAAAGCATAACCAACTCTTTTTTATCTTGCAACCAAAACCCGTGTAACTTGGTTCACTATGTAAAGGCTTGATCCACTATGTCATGACATGGCCTTGGATGATAGAGCTTGAAATCTTCAGGTTAACTCATCCGAGGCTTATCTAGCTCAATATTTAGAATGGTTTACATTTCTTCTATATAGCTTGGCATTTCTTATGGAGGTAGGTTTGGTCTCACATAAGCTGACATTTCTTACCAGTGTGAGCTTGGTCCTTGATTCTTGAATTGGCTCGATCCCTACAACTTGATACTAGATATCACTTTACACCCACACCACTCGGGACCTTCACGAGGTAGCTCAGCAGGCCTTGATCCTTATAGCTCGGTTCTGAGCTTGTTGAGCTCATTAGAACCCAAGGGAATAGTTTTTAACCCCTTCACCTCACTGCAAGCTTTCTTGGATTCATCGGTGTCTTAAGACTATAAATCAATGTCGAGAGTGTTTATAAGCAACACCAAAAATTTTCCATTTTTTTGCATGTGGGATTTTATTTCTATTATCACAACAAGGTTACTCATTATCTCATTTCACTAGGGAAGTGAGATAACAATTTAACAACTCATGGGGCCATTTTCCGCTAAATGGGCCGACTAGGTTCCTATATCCATCCATTAGGTGTGGAGTTTACGTAATCATTATGAACCGGTATGAACTCTAAAAAATTTGACCCCAAAATGTTGCTGCTTGGATCATAGTCTACCTCTCGCTGCTTGCACTCTCAAATTTTGTAAGAAAATATTGAATTTTTTTGTGAGAGTAGAAAATTGTTTTAAAACTTGAATTTCACTCATTCTTTGCAATCGTAATCCAAAATATTGAATGATGAACATCTGTTATCTTGGACATCATGGAACTCTATTAATTTAATCTTTCTTTCTTCTTCTGAATGTTCCATTCCTCTCGACAAGATACTTTGGACGGAGCTGATCCTGGCTACTTGATGTACGCCGCAGAGGCTATTATCAAGCCTTGGGGTATGTATGGTGGCTCATTTTTCTACTCAAATATTGATTGAAAGATGAGTGAATACTGAGGCCTACCATCTACTTCAATATGAAACCCACCCCTAATTTTTATTTCTTTATTTGGTTGAAGGCATGAGAACTCGATTCTGACATGAAGAAGAAAAATAATGAAAATTTAAAAACCTACCTCTTGACTGATTTTAGTTTCTCTGCATTTGAGTTATTTTGACGATAATAACTATTGTTTACAACTATGAGTTTCTTGGTTGTAACTTATCTTTCCTAAAGCATGATGATCTCAGTATACAAGACATATACTAGAAGAAATAGAACATGTGCCCAATGCACTTAGGGAAATGGAAAACTACTCTACAATAATACACTATGCACAAGCACTTGGAGGAAATGAAATCCTAACCTAATCCTACACTATCTAAGGAAATGGGAAACTAAACAAAACTTGCCATGGGTGTTGAGAAATAACTACCCTTCCTTAAAATTTGCAGCCATGTAGATGATTTGGTACTTGAAATAACTATGATTAGGAGTGAGAAAATGGCTACAAACTGATTATCCACTCCACCATACATCAAGGTATCAAAAAGAAACAAGGCATAAACCTCTTCCAGCTGTAGCTCAATTTGTTCCAAGAGGTATTGTTCTAGATCCTTGGCATGTTGATGTCATTCCTCATGGTTAGAAGTAATCATGACTGGTTGTGGATTCTTGCTTGACTCTAATGAAACTAAGTATCTAATCGGACAAAGTCCAGTCTCGTTGAATTTTCCCATTACTTCAAACTCCAACTTCAATAAGAAAGCTTTTATGTAGACTTTCCTAGAAAAGGTGACTTTCTGTGATTGGATTTATTTCTTCTTACATATCTATAGACAACTGATGTGTCACCTTAGTGGATGGTATGGAAGAAATGGAAGCTATTTTCTCTTTTCCTTCCATGGCATTGGAACTCCCCTTCAATTTACAACTCACAGTGATTACTTGCAACAACTAATGGAGTGATTCTTGTATTATTTCAATCAACTGCAAGTTATTTTCTTAAGTGTTACTCCTCCACAAAATCAAATTTTTCAAATGAAAGTAAAAACTTCAGTGATTTCCTGCTCATTCAGTGTCTCTAAATTTGACTTTCTTTCTCCCATGTGCTCCATTTCAGCCATAGGTTCTTGAAAGATGCATGATGGATCAGCAAAAGTAGTGATTTCTGTGGGCTCTTCATCATCAAAACATTCTTCCAATTTAGATAAGTAAGCAAGTTCCTTCGTATTTTGTTGTGCAGAAGGTTCTTCTTCTTCCATAATGACCTCCAAACCTTCAATCCATTTATCTAGGTCCTTTTGACTTGATTTTAGTATGAAAATAGTAAGCTCAAATTCATCCTCCAAATCACGCTTTGAGAGGATGAGAAGGAAAAGAGAACTAGAACCTCTTACATAATTTTCTTTATACTCAAAGATTCGAACCCGCACGATCCTTCTTGATAGTATAAGGTTCTTCATGTTTAGTTGTAACACTTGGAGCTGAATTTGGTGAATCTGCTGCAACCTTAGAAGAGTGTTACAAGCTCTTGGAATGATAGGCAATGAGGGTAATCAAATTCACATGATATACTCTACATACTTAGGAAATTCTCTTTACTTATTTTCTTGTAATTATCTTCTAGTTTTGCTGTTGATTTTTCCTCCTTTGTTGGTTTGACCATCAAAGGATTTTTTTCAATACCAAATTTCAGAGCCAAACTTTTCAATTTTTTTGGTATTTCTTCTTTATTGGGCTTCTTTTCTTGTTTTCCTTGGATGGATTCTTAATTCTTGTTCCCCCAACATGAAATTATGAGAGGAGGGGTGGGTTGGATCACAATTACTCTTTGTGTAGTTTATTGAGGTGGGAGAAGTGGAACTTCTTGTTGTTGTGGAGGGGAAGGTTATTTTGGAGGAAAAGGGGCCAAAAATTCCAAATGGGATGGGAGATTAGATGGTGAAGAATGTGAATCAATAGTTGGGGCAGCAACTAGATGACATTCATTTGGAGATTGCATGAATGGAGGATTAGGGAAGCTACAAGATGGTGATTGCATGGCTTCCCAATGACAATTTTGACCAATATTAGATTCATAAATCCCCCTTTCTTTGATCCATTCCCTAACTTGGGTCAATATTTTTATTATAAATTGAATTTTCTGTTGGGGATTTTACTTACTTGGAAAAGAGCCAGTCCATGGATATTGAACTTTGAAACTAATTTCAGTTGCTCTTTTCATCTCCTTAGATCTGATTATCACCATGCTAAGCTCTAACTCCTAAAATTTTCTTTGCAAATAAACATCTCTTGGCATATGACGACCTCCTAGATCTTCATACTACTATTCTAGAAGCTCATTTGCCGCTAATCGAGATACACCCATACTTGGTTTACACCTCATTATTGTGAGTATGCATACTCAGGTTGATTGTAATGATAGAATTGGTGCTGAGGTGGCTGATAATAACATGTAAATGAATCTTGTAAGCTTGGACATGGATTGCATTGATATAATTACTACTACAAATATTATTTCCACATGGGAAATGAAGCCATGATTGCAAAAATTCATGAATGGAAAACAATGAAAATAAAGATGAATGAAAATGGATGGAAATGGAAGGATGAAAGGTATGCAATTTTAGAAAAATGGGTTTTTGGACCAAAATAGATTTTTAGGTATGCTTTGTAAATAATTCCAAAATTTGAGATTCCAATAAGAACACACCAACTTGTTGAAATAAACACTTTGCTTCAAATGATTGAATCTGCACTCTAGCTAATGATTTTGACTTCTTTGTCCCACCGGTGTTTCCGTAACTTTTATCACTCGAATCATAACACCCTCTGATTTTCATAAGTGTGTGTTCTTGAGCTCATGGTGTGACTAGGTAACATGGGTACTATCTCTAAGTTGTGGGACTTGCTACTTGAGATAGACCTCAAGAGAAAGTTGGTTCTTCTTCCTAATCCTAGTACAAAATAACTCTACTGAAAGAAAACTAATAACTATCCCTAATATATCACTTCTAAGGGACTATAAAAAGATAAAGAACATGACAATAATAGAAATCTACACTATATAGGTGATGCACAAAAATAAGGTTATGAGAACAATCCCCAATATGTAAAAATGGAAGAAACACGCATATTAGAGAGGGAGGTGATAAAAGTTCTCCACGATCTAATACAAGAACTCAAAACAAAATTTCCATGCATACACAATAATAGTGAAACCCTGAAAGAGTATAGAATAGACACAATATCACTACAATGAGATTAAAAAGGCAAGAAGAATGCAAAAAAATAGTAAGGGAAGATACATCCAAAACTTGCATCTATTGCTTCATAGGTATGCACAGTTTAAATATTTACAAATGAAAGGCCTAGATCCCCATGCAAGGATTCCACTATAAAGGCCTACAATGCATTGAATTCACAAAACAAAATGGGAAAATTTTACTACTCAAATCATCCTATTTTAAATGAGGGAAAATCCCCAATTTATAGAAAATGGAAGGAAGGAAAAGGGGGAAAGTAATCTCAGATATGGATTTTACATCAATTGAAAAGTACCCAGAGTGGGTGAAAAGCATAATTATAACTTGTAAAACACTCCCCATACTTCCCATAACTTGAAGTAGTAGAAAAATTTCCATCCATGCCCATTAATTGAATTCCTACCCACCATCCAACAACCCTTTCAAAAAGGTTCATTTTATGTAAAATACACCTACAAAACTCCATCAATCTCTATATTTTTGACTACTGTGCATTGGTATTAGAACCAAAATTCCAATGAGACAAATTTTGTGTAGTTTCGTTGAGAAATGCACAAGTTATGGGATTTTGAGTGACTTCAACTCCTTAGGGTTTTGTTGAGCATTTCTTCCTCTTCATGGATTGTGCAATTAATCTGTTTGTTGAAATGCATCATTGAAAATATTTTCCCTATTTTAATGATTTTAATATCTTCTAGAATGATTTGGGAATTAAAAATAGGTGGGGCCCACCTTGATTTACCTCTTGTGTTTTAATGTGTAGGGGAATTGTTTTAACATTAGGAAATTAAACATGCCACTTGGCCGAGATGGCTCTTTTTTACACTCATCTGTTGATTCTCTTGAATTGGTGCCAAGATTCCATTTATTACACCACTTATTTATTGCCCTTAGCTCAGTGACAACCATATCTTATGGATTCCTTCCTTTACGTCGGGCTCGTAATGTGTTGGCCACCATTCTCGCCATGTTGAAACTCTTGAGCCTCTGGCGACTCGGTGAAACGTCCTCTACCCTGTGTCAGCTCAGTGACCAATTCATCTTCCTCCTACCAACTCACTTTGCATCCAGGTTAGGTGCTTCCACCCCTCTCTACTTATATTACAACAAAGATTCCTCCTTTTAATGGGTTCCTACTTGACTCATGATACCCTTCGATCGACCGTCTACTTGCTTCAAAGCCGAGCTCTCTATCATTTTTTGTGAGCTCTTTTCCCATATGTTGACCTTCCTTCGGTTTGGCTTCGTGACATGGAAGTGTACGATGGATCCACATGGAGGAACCTTGCCCCCAAGGCCCGGTGAACTTCCTTGATTCTTGTATTTTTGCCAAGGGGCCACATGGTGGCTCCTTGGCATGCTTCTCTCATCCGGGAGATTGCAACAAACTCGGTAACCTCAAGCTAGGCCTTCATAAAATGAGAATGACTTGGCCTGGTTTCCATTTGTGCTTCGTGATGAAACCAACCCCACTTACCCATTTTTGACCCTTAATGCACCAACTCACTACTTAATCCTCTATGACTATGCTAGAGAATAAAAATGACCCGGTGGATTTTCTTCATCACACCACTTGACTCACCTCCTACATGCTTGAGAACCCTTCTATTGGGTTCAATTCATTGAATCCTCAGTCACTCCACTTTTCTTTGAACTGATTTATATGCACAACATCTCGTTGGTAGGTGGCTCACCGCACGATATCATAGCTCAACCCATGTATAGAAGATGACTTAGTGTATGATATTTTGGTGAGTTCCACCATTATCTTGAATCCCCTATAGCGTAACTTGGTAGGTAACCTAATTAACACAAGCTTTCTTTTAAATCATAACAAGATCCTTTTGATCTTGGAACCACAACCTGTGTAACTTGGTTCACTATGCAAAGACTCGATCCTCTATTTCTTGACTTGGCCCTAGATGATAGAGCTTGAAATATTTAGGTTAACTCATCTGAGACTTATCTAGCTTGGTATTTGGCATGGTTTACATTTCTTCTAAAAAGCTTATCCTTTCTTATGTAGGTAGGTTTGGTATCACATAACTCGACCTTTCTTACCAGTGTGGGCTTGAACCTTGATTCTTGAATTGGATCGATCCATGTAACTTGATCCTAGATCTCACTTACACCCAAACCGCTCAGGCCCTTCACAATGTAGCTCGCTAGGCCTTGATCCTTATAGTTCATTTTTGAGCTTGGTGAGCTCATTAGAACTCAAGGGCATATTTTTAACCACTTTAGCTCACTCGCAATATTTATTTGATTCCTCATTGTCTTAAGACTATAAATCAATACCAAAGAGTGTTTCGATCATTGCCCATAATTTTAATTTTTTTTGCATGTGGTCTTTTTTTTCTATTGTCACAATAAGCTTTCTCATTTTCTAATTTCACCAGGGTATTGAGATTGGATAACAATTTCCTTAGACCATATTAAGCGGGGTATAAATGAATAATATCATTGATACCAAGGTATGAAATGTGATGAATGCGGATAAACATCCTAATTGTGATATGGGATACACATCTTAACAATGATAAACACATGAAAAATAGTGGTTTGGAATGATGCAACAAGGTTAAAAAATTAAAGGTATGAGATAAGTGTTTGTGATGATATTCCCCAAAGACAAGGGATACATTTAGAGGAACATGAATAGAATTTATTCAATTGAGCCACATTCATGGGATCTTTAAGATATTTTTTATCTTAGGAGGATAGGTGATGTAGGAGCATCTACAGTAGCTAGATGTTTCAATCATATTGTCTTATAGTACTTTAGATTCATTTCCCTCCATTCTTTGTATTCAAATTGGCTAAGTGTGTGTAATCTCTATTGAGAAGGTAAAATTAGTATGTAAACGTGGTAAAAGGGAGGAATATGAGGTTGTTATAGTCAAGTAAGGCTAAATAAGTCATAATATCAAGAAATGATGTGATAAGTACGAGTCATAGGTTGTTAGGAATATACTTGTCTAGTTTAGTATGTTGTTAAGAATAGAGATCTTGTTGCATGTTTTTAGGAAATAGTTGGGGAGTCCAAGTTTGGACTGTTTATGATTAGTGAAGCTCGTTCCATTTGGGATAGAGAGAGGTTGGATCAGGAAATAATATGGACTGAAGGAGGAGGAATAAGGAGGATGTAACAGAGTCCATGAATGAAAAGGAATGATTGCATGGTTGAGGAAAAAGGACTAATTTTAACTCTATATTTCATGATTTCCTTGTAGAATTCTCAAGAAATAATTGTGTGTGATTGATTTGTAGATAATAAGGTTGTATTTTTTGATGTCTGATGACTTATTGATCCTAGAGTTATTCATGAAGCTCAAATGCCAAGAGAGGATAGATATTATAGCTAAATTGGAATCGTGTGCATGCAAACAGAGTTGTGAGAAAGTATTTTAAGATATATATCATGAGTGCTTATGTTTCATGGATCTTGGAGTGTTGGTAGAGGTGGTTTATACTTGATAAGAGATTCATAGTTTGACAATGAAGGCTTAAGAGACTGGAATCTAAGAAAATTAGATCAAACTAGTACCTTCTCGGCCCTTTGGAACCTTAAAATAGGAGTTTGGGACAACGATGATAATTTTCACATATGAATTCAAAATTCTTTGAAATTTGGACTGTAGGTACAAATGGATATTAAATAGAAGGTTTTATAATAGTTTATATTGAATCTGAGTATTTTTTAAATTATAGAGTATTTTCTATTATGGATTGAAAACACACACCAATTGTTTGACGAAATGAATGAATGATAAAATCAATGTAACTTTTGTTTTATGAAACCAAATTGGCTAAAAGTTTTAGGGAATTCCTATCACATATAGATGCCAAATTCTTAAAAATTATAGCTTCTATTTCCAAGTATAGTTCAATATATGTCTCATAAATTCTCTAAGTCATGTAGACAAAACTGGGTACAAATTTTGTGTTATTTTGTTATTTCATGATGACAATTGATGCTTCAAGTTCTTGAATTTATGGAGACTATTAATGAGGGAAATTAGAAGGTGATTATAAGGATTTCAAGTTGTATAGAACTCATCCCCCTCTGCTGTTACAAGAAATCCACTATACTTGGCATAGTATGATAGTGAATTCCTTTCATTGGTATGATCTAGCTATTTGCTTGTGAGAACATTGATTAAGCATGAGTAAAAATATGAATTTATTGGTAATTGGTGAATGAGTTATGAATATTTAAATGAATAATGATGTTTAGGAGTTGGAAATGTACAAAATACAAAAGACAAAGATCATTTAAAGATGAGAAGCATTGTCTTAGGAGCATGAAGTGAGAAGAATACATGGTTAGTGCATTTGATGATTATTTTTATTGATAAAATACCGATTTAGATGTGATAATGTAAGGGTATAAATAATTAGTTTCAAAATTTCCCTTTTTTCTCATTCCTTAGTGGTGTTCTTATGATTCTCTTTAAGAACAAGGTCACCAATCTCAAACTCGCTTGGTTTTATGCATTTGTTGTAGTTGTGCCGAAGTCTATTCTGATATACTTTTAGATGATCCAAGGAAAAAAATCATTTTTATGTAAGAGATATTGCTCTATAAGACACACTTAGAAATAATCTTTCTCATACACCGGTGTTGGAGTGATACGTGGACATAACTCAAATTCTATGGGTAATATGAATTCAAATCCATATATGAGGGAAAAGGGAGTGGATCTTGTTAGAGTACAAAACGAGGTTTGATAATCCCAGAGGCTTGGATACAGTTTAAGTGTTAAAATTTTGACCGTGCTTGTTAATGGTTTTTTCCAATATTGATTTTATCATTTTATTGGAAGCTTCGATTGACCATTGTGTTGTAGGTAGTAAGGATTTTCCCATTGGAGATGGATTTAAAAATGTCTAGATAACTCATTGACATTATTGTGCTTGAAGGATGTGCTATTGTCTGTGAAAAGAGATGTAGGGATCCTAAAGTGGAATATGATGTGGTTAAAGATGAATTTGGTGATATTTGACCCAATGACATAGGTTAATGACATATCCTCTATCCATTTGTTGAAATATTCGGTGGCAAAGTGATTATGAAGGTATGTCCATATGAACATGTTGGGTTGATTTTTCCTACGAGGTTGAGCACCAATTTGGAAAAATGCCATGGAGTGGTAATTAGTTAGAGGGATTATAAATGTGCATGATTAATATTATCATCCCATTTATATTTATAACACTTCTTAACGAAGTTTCATGCATCTGATTCCATGGTGGGATAATAATATCCCACATGCAAGATATTTTTAGCTAAGACCATGCCCTTTATATGTGCACAAAAATACCCAAATGCACTTAGACTAGTGTTTGTTCATATTTTTCCTAATTGAGGCATCGTAAGAGAGTCCCATCATAGCCTCTTATCTAAAGGGTGTCAACAAAGATTGTGTAGCACAAATCATGTTGTGCTCATGATATTCTATTGTGGGAATTCATGTTATAAGGATAGAATTTATCTTGGATAAAGGATTATATGTCATGGTACCGTAGATTTTTTGGACCAACTATTTAACATACCATGGTGGAATCTTTTAGATTATATGTGGGCATCAAAATATGTTCGATGAAAAACACACTATACATTTTATTTATATAAAAATCAATAAGGGATGTGATTGCAGCCATGAAATCCACAAATTTGTTCTCAGTAGATGAGGAACTTACTTAAATATGATAATTCAAAAATAGCCTTTGAGAATTTCAACCATGCATTTATATGGAATAAGTTTTTCATCCTTAACATGATTTTCTATGTTGAATTTCTTAGTGATCAAAAGAGAATCCCCATAAAATGTTAGTTCTTTGATTTGTAAAGATATTACAAACTTTAGGTCAACTATAATTGCTTCACACTCTGAAATGTTGTTTTTGCATGAAACTATAATGTGGTAATGCTTTGGAATAACATCAACATCAGGTGTGTGCAATATAACACCAACCCCTAACACATGAATTTTATAAGAGCCAAGTGAAAAATAGAGTCCAAGAAGGAACTATATTAACATATAATAGCCCTTTGTTTATACGTTCATGGAAAATACAAAATAATTTATCACACAATACAATATTTCATTCTATGATATTTCTCTCTCGAGAAAAACCTTCTCTCGACACCAAATCTCGAAATGGAGGATTTTAACACAATAAACTTAGACAATAATAATAATTCTCTTATTTTCTCCATTACATATACGTACATATATATAGGAGAGGAATTCCTATTATTTAGGAATATCCTAAAACTACTTGAATATATCATAATCTTCTATATTCATGAGTTAGTTCAACAAATATACTCACATAATATATACTAACAATCTATATGCGATATTATATTGTTATTTATAACAATCTAATATTAACAATCTTACCACATTAACCATACACTTAATCAAATAACTGATTACTATTTACCATATGGTAAATCACTCACTATCATGTGAACATTAGTTTTCCTAACAACGGTCTTAATACTACTATTCATATGGTTTTTGAGTGAAGAAAATATGGAATTATCATTGATTGGCCCAGATGACTCCTTTCATATTCGTAAGACCCACTCATCGTGCACTCCTCAATCTTATTGTTTAGTTACATATATCACATAAAAAGAAACGTAGGGGACCATCCATCCCATCTCATTTTACGTCATTTTAGCCTAGAATGGGGTGCCCACAGGCACCCTAGTCCCAGTTGGTGCGTCGTGATCCTTTCAAAACTTTCCCACCACTTTTTGGGCACTTTGTAGCCATTTTAGTTTCTTATCTTTTTGGTGGTTGGCCATTTAGGGGTTAATTACGAAATTATTTCAAGAGAAAACTATAAATATAAAGTTATGAGACCATAATGGGGACCAAGCACTAGTCACTACTATCATCCACCTAAAGTTGCATCCATTTGGAGATCATTTGCGTCCATTATCTCCATCACAAAGGACAAGGATGCTTCATCTCGCATAACACAAGAATAGGGGACAAATTCTATTCTATTCCATGCACCATCTTACTACATTTTACATCTAGTTATTGTTCACTACTTCAAAAAGTGCAATTGTCATAAGAACACCTAGGGCTGATGCACACACACCCCATAACTACATTTGGGTCCAAAATGTAGTGTAACACTTAGTTAGTAAGCTCACTGTTGTGGTAGCTGAGGTCAATCCAACCCATTCATTTGTATTCTTCTTTTTTTAGGGTTTTGATACTTCTTGTGGTCTCCTGCAGGTCTTTCTTTCATCTTGGCTTATCAACAAAACTTGACATAATGTAGCGAATATGATGTGACACACAATGAGGGTTTCGGATCTACCTTACGAACCTATAAAACTTAGTTATAAACCTTTTGCATAGACTAGGGAACCAATTTTATAACCATAGTATCCACATGCACCTCATACCCTTTCCAAGAACTCTAGTCTAGAGAATTAGTCTAGATCCTTCCTTTTTGGGACCTCTCGCACAATAATTCCTACTTCTAAATTATTATTTTTATTCGGTGACATATTCCATCAAGATCTTTTAATCAGATGAGTTCATTCTAACTCTCCTGACAGTCTAGGGTTTAGAATTTTCATCTTCATAGTTGCTTGGGTTGTTTCACATAGTCATTTATTGCATTTATTTACTATATTTACATTTCATTCTAGATTAGATTAACTATCATACATCCCACATGTTCTACATTTTTAGTTAATCACCCAAGGAACTCTTCTATGGCCTCATCACTATGAAAGAGGTCCATAGATATGTGATTTATTTTGTCTTGATGGATAATACTAAGATAGATGATCTCAAGGGTACGAATGGATAGGTTCTCAAAGAGGCTATGTGCGGAGCCTGTCTAAACTTTAGAGTTAGAATCCTCATCACTTGTCATTATGTAAAATATTATCAGTATATTTTTAAATATTTTATAGCCCAAACCATAACGGTATAGATTTAATTCATACAACACAAGTTCAATATGACCTTGTTCTTATAAACAGATCCCTCTGCCTTTCCATCACATGTTTTTCATAATTTTATGGGCCTTATCATAATTAAGAGATTCATAGAAATCAACCATCTAATCCTTGTATATCCAAGTGTTGTTAGAGCCATGAATTTTTTAATCATCTAAATATCCATACCATTTCCACAAGGTATTACCAAGGTTGTAGATGAGAGATTATTTTAAATGGGGTGCATTGGGTCTTCCATAGCTGCATGGAGACAATGGTAGCTTACCAACAAGAAAAACATTTTCAAGAGCGTAATCACTAATACATTTATGAGGGATTTTCAATTCATGTTTGGAATTATATGTAAAAGGTTGTGATGGTTGATATTATAAAAATGTATCAAGGTCAATACAATTATCAATATCCGTATGACATGTGGTGTAAAATATCTATCTACGGAGGGAAAATAATTTATATGATTGCACCTTGCTTCCAAGAGCTTAAAATATTTGATTGGGTTTTCTTTTACAAGAAAGGTAAAATCATTTCCATTATGGGGTAATTTTATGCATTGGTGAAAAGTGGAAGGTAAAACATGCATTGCATGTATCTAGGAAAACCTATAAGTATATTGTACAAAGTCTTAACATGGACAACACAAAAAAGGTTTCTATCATGTATGGGCTAAATTGTATGGACAAAGTGATTGTTCCAAGATATTTTCAATCATCATTGTTATAACCATGAATGGTTATAACATTATCTCCCAAAATTTCTTCTGTATGGCAAAGGCATCTCAACATATTCATAGAGCAGTTGTTCAAGGAAACTCTATTATAAATAAGGACTCTTTTGATCTTATGATTGATAATTTAGGATTCAATGTAAGAAGATTTATTATTTTGAAGATTTGGGGTTAGGAGGTCATGAGGACCAAATGAAAGTATAGGGTTGTTAGGTGAAATATTTGAAATTACTTGCTTGAAATTTCTATGCATTAATCTCCTTATGAACACATGCTTCATGAAGAGAACAAGTAAGGATGTCTTGAAGTATGGGAAACATATTTAGTATTCCATGAGGGAGACATGACTGGGTGTTGTCTCCAACTGTCTCACAAGGTGATAAGTACCATAAGTGTGGAAGCTTTAGTACCAGATGTTGGCTTAGGATTTATTGTAGCTATAGGGTTGGTGGAAACTTGAGGTTTGGATGAGGTGGATGGTTAATTATTTGCAAGAACCTAAATCTTATTTTGCTATGTGGACATTGAATAGGTAGGAGCTTAGAATTTAATGGTGTCTATGAAATTGGGTGTTTCTTCTATGAATGATATGATCGAGTTAAACTCAACATTCTTTGACGACTGGCCCTTCTTAGGATCTTTTCCACTTCCACCATGCTTAGGAAAAGGATTTGAGAATACCTTTAAATTATCATTGGGAATTTTATTAGGTGATGGGTTTTTAACTGCAATTTCTTTGCTATTAATGATATCTTGAATATAATGGTGGAGTCTCATGCAATGATCTATAATGACCCCGTAAATGCGATGGAAATTATAATATTCACCAAAATTTTACGAAGATGGTTCTGGTTTCCCTTCTTCGAAGGGTATTGTCATGGGGTAAGTAAACCATGTTGGTAATTACTAGTTATCACATAAAAATTTAAAGCATTTATCCCAATGGTGTGAATTTTCTTTTCTTAGAAAAACTATGGCTTGTTTTAATTTAGATTGTTTCGTTTGATTATTATGGACATTATGTAAATTTCTATTATCTGTTGCTTCATCATTAACAACATTTTGATTCTGATTAAAATACTTGGATTTGTATTAAGAATTAATTTTGTTATTATTATTTGTGTGGCATTTAGAATGATTTTTACTTAAACCTTTCATGATGAGGGATTTGTTTATTTGGATCCCCTTTTCAATAACTTCCTCAAAACTAGTGAGAAAATGCGTCTACATGTGAAATGATAGTTAGTTATTGGGGTTTGATATAAATATACTTAACAACTATTTCTATAGAATTGAGAAAGTGAATTGACTCATGATTCCTCCCCATCATTGGAGAAATTACTCAAGTTTTTTTGATCATTGTTATCTCAAAATCCAAATTGAAAGAGAAGTGTTTTACGATATTCTCCACTATGTCTAAAAGATTAGTGACTGATCCTTTAAGAAGATGGAGGTACCAATCTAAGCCTTGACCTCTAATTTTTTGGAAATAATCACAAGAGATATATGTCATTGTAGGAAACCTTTTGGCATGCCATAAATAATAACATAACATATTCTATAGGATCTTATTTACCTTTAGGTTTATTGAATTCGGGAATTTTGAAATATTTAGGAGAGGATAAGTGTAATATGTCATTTTTGAAAGGATAACGGAACAATTCCTTAGAGTTGAATTATTTTCTTTGGTTTTGCACTCCTAAGATGATATCCTTCATATTTTTTCATTCTTGTTCAAATGGTTAGTTGGTTTACATGATACTCGAGAGATCATCATTTTTGGATTGGTTTTTATTTTTATATTTAAATGGAATAATTATTGAATTTAAAAACCATGGAATCTAGATGTTTGGTCATTTCATTGATCTTGTTAATAAAATATAGATTTGACTTACTTGTAGTATCACTAGATTTTTCTTTGTGTTTGTCCTTATTTTTCTTGATTGATTTGTTATTCTTACTTGTTTCATCTTAGTTGTTTTTACTTGGTTAGGGTTGGATTTTAAGATGTTTGAAATTCTCATCACCAAAATTTGAAGGTAATTTTTCTCCCATCTCAAGGAGAAGGAGGAGGAATCGATCTTTGTTATGTTGCAAAGAGTCCTTCAAATCTTGCTTATTATTCTACTGAAATGTTGTGTTATTGTTTTTCTTGTTGGTTTTATTCTTCTTCATTAGAACTATTAATGTGAAAGGGATTTATATTTTTCTAAAAAGTTTATAATCTCGATGTCATGTTTCCACCATTATGTATGAGAAAAGTGGTAAGGTGGATTTGTGATGTAAATATGCTTATACAATGACAAAGTGAATGTCAGAATACAAGATGTAAGGATGAATGCTTAAATTTTAACAAAGTAAATTTTAAAATGAGAGGTTTAGATATGAAAAGGGAAACCAACAAAGTGAATGGTTAAAATATGAGGCTTGGGGATGAAAAATAAAGTACTCAAATTTTAACAAAGTGAATGTTGAAATGGGAAGTTTGGAGATGAAAAGGAATTACTCATATTTCAACAACGTGAATGTTGAAATAGGAGACATAGGTATGCATTGTGAAATGAAAAAATGTTAAGAAATTGAATGTTGAACTAAGAGGCTTTAGATGAAAATGAAGATGGTTCAAATTTTAACAAAGTGAATGTTGAAATAAGAGACTTAGGAATAGAAATGAAGTGCTCAATTTTCAACAAAGTGAATGTTGAAATGAGAAACTTAGGAAGATTGGTAAAATTCAATAAAGAGAATGTGGAAATAAGAGATGTAGAAATATTAGTCAAATTTCAATAAAGTGAATGTTGAAAATAAGAGACAAAGGGATGAATGAAAATGGTCTCAAATTATAACAAAGTGAATGTTGAAATGAGAGATGAAGGAATGAAATAAAATTACTCAAATTTTAACAAAGTGAATGTTTTAGTAAGAGAAAAAGGATGAAAGGAGATTGCTAAAATTACAACAATTTTTTTTTGCAATAAGATATGAATTACATATTGATGAATGAATTATGATTGTGCTCAATCCTTGATAAAGTGAATATCAAAGATCAATACTTGGATTTGAAATGGATATGCTTAAGTGAGGATGTGGGTATCTAAAACTTAAGGCTTAGACTCATATTTGAATTGAATAATTTTCTTAAACTTCGAAAGGGGATATAAATATTGAGACTAAGGTTAGATAAGATCAATTTGAAATGGATATCTAAATGGTTTTTTGGGAAACTTTGAAAAGAGATTATGATGATGGATAAGATTGTGGAACAAAAACTTAATGACTTGTAATGTGAATGAAAAAAATTTATAGGAAGGCGTCTAAATTTACTTTGGATTGATCAATTAGGGATTTCTATAAAGTGGTTCTCTTCCCAAGTACTAAGTATTATATGAATGAGAACGATAACTATTGCTAGTTTCTAGCATTAATTTACCCCATTAATTGTATAAGAATGATTTTACTTCACTTAAAGAGTCAAATTGGGGTTGTCACTAAGGATAAGTTTGTCTCTATATCTCTGACACACATACTAGTTAGGTAGGTAGGGGTACCCATTTCATTGGAAAGTTTCCTCAAGGTGCCAACTACTTTGGTGTTCCTGTGGTACTCATCACAACGAGTTTATGGCCCTAGCCATGCAATTCCCATAGTTACTATGAATCGGGGAATAAACCCATCTCTAAAATTC
This sequence comes from Taxus wallichiana var. yunnanensis, assembly GCA_018340775.1. Lineage (NCBI taxonomy): Eukaryota > Viridiplantae > Streptophyta > Pinopsida > Cupressales > Taxaceae > Taxus > Taxus wallichiana. Next base: position 453,414,061 of record CM031240.1, read on the forward strand.
AATTGAAAGTGTTTTATAAAGTTTAATAAAAATACGTGAATAGGTTTTTTTGATTTAATGAGCAAGGCAACCTATAATTAGTAGTTTTATTGAAATAAAATATTCATAAAGATGGTCTTGTAAACTAATTTTTAGAATTTTTCCCTAGGTGTAATCAATATAGAAAACACAAAGGAAACTCATGTTTATGATTTTCAAGATCATCTAAAAGGGTGCGAGAAAAGAGCATACGCGGGAGTTTGTCAAGATTATATGATATGAAATTTAAAATCAACTTAGCCACCTAAATTTATTAAATGTGAAAACATGAAAGAAAATGATTAATAAAAACACTAAAAACAAAAATTAGAAGTAATTTTACGTGTTGGAAAATAGATAAGATTGCAAAAACATGGAGAGAACATGCTAGTGTGTACACTTGGATGTGTTAGTGTAAAAATGATGGTAGTTTTGGACAAGTTTCCTCACTACCTATTTAAGATTAGTGAAATCACAAAAAGAGAACAAAAATTGAAATACACAAGGGTCTAAGGTACCTCGAGATGGGATGACGATGAATACATGTGAAAATGAGAGATCCTCTCTGCCGATGCTATATGACTCCGAATATCCATAGAACTCAACATGGAAAATGGATTAGTAGATAGATGGGTGGGTTGCTTGAAGATGTTAGTCCCGAGAAGTGAAAAATTCCTAGGATGGATGTCAACCCACATTTTTGATAAAAATAAGATAAGATATTGATAAATTCGATGCAACATAATTTGAGATAAAATAGAAACCTGAAATACAATGAAGATAATGAAATGTTGATATGATATTAGCAAATTAAATCAACCTATGTAGGTCGATGATGACCCAAGAATGCAGGGCCCAATTGACAAAGAAGAGAGAAGATCAACTAAAATGATGGAAAAAATGCATATTTGAAGGCCCTAGAGGCATATCTAGAACTGGTGACGAGATGAGATGGAAAATAGGAACCCGCAAGAGATATGGGAATATATCGAATGAAAGGATGCAATAAAATTAAAAAAATTAAAGGTGAATGCAAAGAAGATAGATCTAGTCGATGGTGATCCAAATAAGTTGATGACCACTAGGCTTAGCAAAATAGATCGAAGTGATAGAAAGGTAGAAAGACAATATTTAAAGGTCGATTGATCGTAAGATTAGAGAGGAGATGGATGGGGATATGAGTGGAAGATAAGTTGATAAAATTGGAGCTAGGTCAACAACAACCGGTAGGTTTGATGGTAACTAGGACTGATCTAAGGTTCGATCAAAAATATGGGCAAGAAAAATATTTGCGAGATGGAAACAAATATCTAAGAAAGTAGAGACAAGGATCTTAGATGTTGGCTAAACTCTGTAAAATATTTGATGGTGATGGTTACAAAGGAAGATTCAAACATGTAATTATGAAAGAAGACTTTAAATATCTAAGAGCGGGCACAAGATTCTCAAAGACAACATATAGAGAGTGGTAGTAGCTACACAACCACCAAAAAATGAAAGAAAGATCACAAAATCTCAAGATGTATTTAAAATTACATCCTAAAAAATTAGGGGTAAGGGTGGCTATATATGGTCTCCTTCAATTATAGGGATCTATCCATTTGGGTAGTGGCATGGTGATGATCTCAAGGCGGTGATCCCATATGATACAAGATTAGGGTTTTAAAGGGTTAGGATGAGATATGGTTGTATAGGGAGGGTAAATGGGTAGGTGGGAGGTAAAAAAATTAATTAAAGGAAAATGGGAGGTGAATTTATAAAATAAGGGCCTAAGGAGGATAAAATGAAGGATTTAGAGGGATACATAACTTAAATGGGGATTATAATTAATTAGAAATGATTAGGGAAGGTTAATTAATGATTAAGATGGAAAATAATGATAAGTGCGATAAATTGAATTTATGAGGGAAGAAGGGAATTTTAATGGGAAGAGAGGTATGCATGTAGAAAATGAAGATTTAGGGGTAAGGGTGGCTATATATGGTCTCCTTCAATTATAGGGATCTATCCATTTGGGTAGTGGCATGGTGATGATCTCGAGGCGGTGATCCCATATGATACAAGATTAGGGTTTTAAAGGGTTAGGATGAGATATGGTTGTATAGGGAGGGTAAATGGGTAGGTGGGAGGTAAAAAAATTAATTAAAGGAAAATGGGAGGTGAATTTATAAAATAAGGGCCTAAGGAGGATAAAATGAAGGATTTAGGGGGATACATAACTTAAATGGGGATTATAATTAATTAGAAATGATTAGGGAAGGTTAATTAATGATTAAGATGGAAAATAATGATAAGTGGGATAAATTGAATTTATGAGGGAAGAAGGGAATTTGAATGGGAAGAGAGGTATGCATGTAGAAAATGAAGATAGATAATGAATATGGGGTGAGGGGTAGCAATAATAAAAATTGGTGTCTACATTTTCTCCTTTTTGTTGAGTGGGTTGTGGTGGGAAAGCCACGAGACAAAAATGAGAAGAGATGAAAAGGTGATTGATGAGGTACTCCCTTTCAAACTAGAGATTGAAGACACAAAGGGAAGTTGAGCATGATTTTGTAAGAGATGGATGAGAAATAAAGTGGAGAAAAATAAGATGATGAGATAAGATATCCTAGACGAGGATAAACAATAACTAAAAACTAAAAGAAATGGTGGTGATTTTAGAATCACTTTGGTAGGGAACAAAATACCGCCTCAATGAAGATGATGGAAATGTCCTACTGCACCTCCGAGTCGAAAAACCATTGCAAAATAAAGGGAATCCAAGGGAATCTTCTCAAAATAGATGTGCAAGCTGTGGGACCAATGGGTCAAAAGAAAACATCAAATATGTGCAAAAAAATGTGAATATGGTTGAGATGAGGGTCACAAAAAGGATTAGAGGGGGGAGGTAAAGGGGATGTGATGTCTTGCATATAACAAGAATTGAAAATATTCGTCGGGTGGGACGATGAGAAAAATATTAAAATAGTGGTGCCCTAATAGGAACATGAAGATGGCCATAGAGGAAAGATAAAGATGTAAAATGGAAAATGGGGTTGGATGGATGAAACCTAGTGGGACAAATTAAGATGTGGTATAAGCATCGCATAAGGAAAAACTAGAAGAAAATATAAATTTTAAAGGAAGGAGTGATTGAAAGGAAACAAGGAGTAAAATACATCAAAAGAGCAAGGAAGGGTTGATGGTGAATAGGTAGGATCGACGGCGAGTAGGGATGAAGTGGTAGCAACCCAAGGAGGTTGGAAATGTCCGGGGTCGGTGGGCTATATAATCCCCTCGATTCAGCCTATTAAGCTCATTTGAATGGTGTGAGTTAACAATCAAGAGCTCTAATGAGAAAGGAGAGTTGAGAATTTTAGCAAGATGGAGGCCAGTGGAGAAATGGGGTCACCCAAGAAGACTCACAGTTGGTAAGTTCCTAAACCCTAGCTTGGTTTTTAAGTTTTTTTTGTTACTTTGTTTTTAGATTTTTTTAGATTTTTAGGGTTATCGCAAGGGGTGGTCACTGGTGACTAGGTATGGTCTCTATTGACTAAACCTAATAATGCATTAACCCGAGATAGGAGACATCGACCCAACTTGGTTCGATGTTGACTAGGGATAAAATGTAAAGTTTTAATTTTTGATGATGAGTTACACATGTGGACTAATGGTTACTTATTTGATTAGGTTTTATAGGCCGGTGACATGCTATATCTCGAGAGATAGAGTGCCCACTTTGTATGACCGGATTAGAGGAGATGTTACTAATGTAAATTGGGACAACTTAGCCGTAGTAGGGTTGGGTCGATTCCAAAATTAACAGAGGATTCCAAAATATGTGGGATTGATGATCGCATTGGTGGATAGATGGGATGTGCACACTAGCACATTTGGTTTAGGATTGGTGAGATGATAGTAACACTAGAGGATGTCTACCACATTGTGAGGCTACCGATACGGGGGAAAAAATAGAGCCTATCACGGTGGATAACAGATTGGGGGTACTTGACATGTATATTTAGAGATGATGCCCCAAATATTACATTCACATCCAGGGAATTTCAATATGAGACTAGAGTGGCATGAATTAGAATTATATTTGAATTTATGATGGCCATCACATGCTACACACTTAGAAATTCCGTGGCTCAATATTTATATGGACATTAGATGGAGTGATTGCTGATATTATAGACCACAAGAGGGTGTTTACATTTGGTCTTGGCTTGCTAGCGCAAGTATATCATGAGTTATGGATGTATGTGACTAAGATCAAGTTGGGTTTATATGTGGGATTTTTTCACATTGATAGGCTTATGAGCATATTGTAGTGATCGTGCCACCAAGTCTTCCATGGGTCACATGGGATCACATTGAGCTATGAGTTGGATTCCTTAGACGGTGAGCTGATCAGGATCATGGTGACATGAGGGAGAAAAGAGAGGAGTGGTACAATGAGATATTGGAGGAGTTAGAGGTGGACCAGGTGAGATGGTGGCCATATTGGATTAGGGAAGATGCGGAGTTAAGGGGATGAGGAGGACTAGGTGGGTATAGGGAAGGAGACTTGATGTTGTGGAGGATATATAATTTCCATGAGTCATGCGACATTTTGGAGTAGTTTAAAGTGTACTTGGAAAGACTATCGATCTAGGTGAGATGAGGAAGAAAGGGACTCGCCAGTACCATGATGGCAGATTTGGAGGAGGAAGGATCTCCTCGGGATGAGGATTATAATGTGGGGGTTAGAGTTAAGTATGATGAGTGGATAATTGAGTTATGAGAAGCCTAGGAGGTGGGGGAGAGAGCCGAGGTAGGTTTGGATGAGGAGGAGGAGGCGGTGTTAGGTTGAGATGAGGAGGTAGGTCATGGAGATGGTGGATATTGAGGGACCATAGTGGAGATGGCCTACTTATGTGCAAAGCGTGATACAACCTGATTGGAGAGCGACACAACATGTTAGGAGAGAGAGATGATGTGTAAGGAGGTTATAGAATTATTCTAGGAGATGGATCTAAAGATTCATTAATGAGATAAATATAGGTGGTAGAGGGAGGCCTATAAATCCATATTTGTAGACATAAGGCCCATATTATCTACAAAGTAAGAGAGAAGAGTGTCATGGCATAAAACAAAGCTAGGAATATGACACCGGTGGGTACTATTCCCTTAGAGCATTAAATGACATTATCTATGGAGGGTAGCTATTATGAGTGCATAGTGAGTTTGATGCTACCTTGGATGCTCATATATACTACATACTTAGGTGGAAACAAGGAGCATAGGGTGTAATAAGACTAGTACCATCTTGAAGCATGACCAACGTAACCAAGACGAGATGAGATCTAGGCCATGATGGAGGAGATGAGGCCCAAAGAGATGCCTAGGAACTTGTCCCAAGGGGACAAGACCTGAGGTTGTCTAATGTAGAGTTTACAAATTTTGATGATATATCATCTTTGAGACAGGACCCTTAGTGGCATATCATGGATGTATAGATGTATTTTTGGATGATGATGATGATATATATATATATATATATATGATATGTGACTAAGGGTCTGTCTCAAAGATGATATATCATCAAAATTTGTGAACTCTACATTATACAACCTGGGTCTTATCCCCTTGGGAAAAGTTCCCGGGCATCCATTTGTTCCTCATCTCCTCCATCATGGCCTATATCTCATCTCGTATTAAGCTACGTTGATGGAGGAGATGAGGACTAAAGGGATGCCCAGGAACTTGTCCCAAGGGGATAAGACCCGAGGTTGTATAATGTAGAGTTCACAAATTTTGATGATATATCATCTTTGAGATAGGACCCTTAGTCACATATCATGGATGTATAGATATATTTTTGGATGATGATGATGATGATGATATATATATATATATATATATATATATATATATATATGATATGATTTTTTTGTTTTTTTCCACGTGTCATGTTTTAACTTATGGTTTTGACGATGTTCATGCAATATTTAAATGTTGTATGATGATTAGATGTAGGTATTTTATGATGATTACGGATTTGATTTAGTATAATGATTATGGATTCTATTAGAAAGGATTATGAAATAGATAAATGGATACAAATGATGTTATGGTCTTTAGAAATATGACAGTATAGATGATAGAAGTTAAATGGATTTTTATAAATACATGCATAATGATGGATGAGATGGTATTTAGAAGAAATAGATAAAATGGATGTGAGAGAAAAGGATTCAAATTTAATAGAAGGTGACCAAAAAGAGAGGAACGACACTATATCATATTAAGGAGAGAAAAAAAGACAATGTTGTGAACTAGATTAGAGGTAAATAAGAAGAATAACCAATCAAGGTAACACACTTGTAGCCAATAACAGGTATTAACACATAACCATCGATAGTTTTTAATCCCAAGGGCCACAAGGGAAAGTATGGAAGGTGGAATTATAGACCTAATGTTGACACAACATAAGGGGTTTATATGTAACTCATACGTGGGAATATATATTCTCCTTATGCAAGTTTCTTTAGGTATATGCCCTAACTCTAATCAATATGGGAAGTTTTCCATGAATGATAAAGTTGATCAATGCAGGAAGCTTTCTTAGGATGCTTGATTTTGAATTTAATACTTTTTATTTTGAATATATAGAAGGATAATCAATGTGGGAAGAATTCAGTACCATTATATGAGATGATATCTATCCTTTGATGGAGTAGTATAAATTTAGAGTTATGCTTTTAGATTTTGCTTTTATAAATGGAAGGATATATGATAGATGTCCTTCGAGGGTCCAGTCTATACTTTTGACATTTTTTCCTTTATGAACAACTATCCTTCAAGGGAGCAACCTATTTCATTTTTTTGAGGTAAGATAGCTTTTGAGATGAGCATCCAAGAATTTTTGAACTTTTATGGAAGATCTAGGGATAGTAAGGCACCACTTAGGAGGGGATAAATAATGTACAAGTAACACTGTGGACCCTTAACATGGTTCCAATAGCTAAATAATAAATATATATATGTAATGATCATGGGATTCCCAATTAGAATGAGGAACTTTTCCTTAAGTAATATGCTATAAGCGAGCCACAGTGCCCATATTCAAGGAAAGTGAAGATAGACCATATAATTCCAAATCATTATGATGAAAGATTGAAGAGGCTAATGATGGATGTATGAAAAATGGGATAAATAAGTTCACGTTGGTAGATATGTTAACAATAGAAAGTCCACAAATGTAATGCATTAAGAGGTTCCATTTCTGGTTTACCATCGAGGGAAGACAAATGATAGGCCCCATACACATACTTATGTGTGATAATATATGATCCAATCCAGTTGGGAGAAAAATTTCCACGTTGAATTATTTCCGAGTAGTCAATAATATCCTTGTAATTTTGAAGGACCTCATTTTTACATTGATAGATTCCTTTGACTTGATTAATGATAAGTTGAGAATCCCCATAGATGTTAAGGATTTGGATGTGAAGTAAAATAGTAGTTTGGAGGACTAAGATGAGATCTTCAAATTCGATGATATTGTTCGTGCAATCAAAATTATTTTTATAGGTGATATGAATAGGAGTATCCTAAGGAGGAATTATAATGATGCCAATGCCTCCCCCTTTTCGACACTTAGATCTATCAAAGAAAAGTGTCATCTTAAGTGGAGAAGACTCATAACCAATAGTGTTGATAAACTCATCCAAAAATTTCTCACGAGGAAGAGGATTATCGGGAAGAGGGGTGTTAGTATATGGATTTGCAATAGCCTAACCCTTGTTCGATTATTAAGATCTGAAATCTAGGTCAAATTATTTCATGAGTATAAGCCATCGAGTGATGCAATCAATATGATAATGATTATAATGTATGGTTTTGAGAAGATGAAAGCTAGTGATGAGATAGGTCTTATGATTGAGAAGATAATGGTGAAACTTGGAAATTGAAAAGAAAAGATTGAAACAAAACTTTTTAGCTTCGTGTAATGAGTCTCATAATTTTGAAGGGTGTGGCTGATGTAATATACAACTTGTTCCTTTCATTTCTTATCGCGTTGCGCCAACATGACACCTAGAGCATGATTGGAAGTAGAGACATAGAGATAAAAATGATCCCCCTCACATGGAGGCATAAGCACAAGCGGGGATATGAGATACTACTTGAGATCATCAAAATATTTTTCACAATTATCATCCCAAGTGGAATTTAACGTCTTTGCAGAGAAGATGGTGAAAGGGTTGGAAATGGTCAGAAAGTTACGAGATGAAATGATGAAGTGATTGAATTTGACTTTGAAGGGTATGAATTTTCTTTAGATTCGAGGAGGTAGCATCTTAAGGATGGATTTTATTTTGGTAGGGTGAAATTCAATACATTTGGTAGAAATGATAAATCCAAGGAGTTTACTAGTTAACACTCTGAACACACACTTAGCTAGATTGAGATAGAGAAAAAATAAGATTAGGCACTTGAAAAGGAATTCAAAATGGAAATATAGTCACGTCAATGCTTGTATTTACCCAAAAGATAATCAATGTAGCTCTCTACAAAGTATTATGGATGAGATCATGAAAAATGTAGGTCATGGATGGATGATAGGTGGCTACGAAAATTTTCAAACAAAAGGGCATGACATAATAACAAAAAGTCTCCTAAGGAGTGATGAAAAAAATATTATGTTGGTATTGTAGTAGGATTAGAATTTGATTATATCTAGAAAATCCATCTATAAGAGAAAACATCTTTTGGCCTATGGTAAGGTCCATGAGCCGATCAAAGTTGGGAAGTGGAAAATCATCTTTTGGGAAAGTAAGATTTAAATATCGAAAGTTAGTGCAGATGTGGAGCTTTCCAAAATATTTAGAAATGGGTATGATATTGGAAAAAAATTCTGGATAGTCAATAGGGATGATGAAATTGGTTGAAAGAAGGCATTTCAGCTCCTCTTTAACATGGATGGGAACTCGAGGGTGCATGCGGTGAAGTTTATGCTTAACTGACATAGCGTTAGGAAAGGTAATAATGTTATTGAAAACAATAGAAGGATTGAGGATCAAAATGTTAGCGTAAGACCATTTGAAGGCTTCACCATGTCAAGAAAGGAAGGTGGTGAAAGACTGAAGCTCCCGAGGATCAAGGGATTGACCCACTTTCGGATATAGGGCTATTCTTGAGTCCATATGTTGATTTCATAGGTGGACTTGTTAAGAAGGGTGGATGTGTTTGGCGGTAAGGTATTATGAAGTTAGGAATCTTCTTCCCACATGAAAGAAATGATGGAATCATTGTTAGTACACTGAATAATGTTAATGGTAGGGGAATATTCTCCTACCATTTATGGAAATTGAATATGGAGGGACCTAGTTTCACCTTCACACTGATAAGTGATCGGTCCCAATGTAATGGTGGAGATTAAAAAATCTAGAGGATATGGACATGGTGTCATCCATATCCATAACCTTGTGGGATGGAGAAGATGGAGGATCAATGTCCATGAGAGCTAAAGATGGAGGGAGAGGGTAGGAATATTGTTCCTTAAAGTCCAATCCTTTATTTTCATGGGGTTTGTGAGATTGATAAATGACGAGGTCATGTATGCCTTGTTCATAATGCCCATTCCAAATCCTTTACAGGCACATTGATGAAGATAATTATAAGAAAATGATTTATTGGAAAAAATTTAAACCCATTGGTATACAGTTTGGTGTTTAATTGCATGTAAATGTGGGAGGAAGGTAAATCAATGCCTCTATAGATGAGATTGGTACATTGATGAGAAGGACAAAAAGGAACAATATCCCTGACATTAGGTTGATACATTAGAGCTTGATTGGCTCTCCCTATTTTGTTAGGCATGGGAAGGTCATTGAGCGTGAGAAGGAAGTAATCCCCCAGTGAGAGGTAGTCCATCACTTTGTCTAAGGAGTATTCATTAGGAAAATTAGATGTAAATATGGATGAGCTAGTGGATGCTTGAGAAGAATATTACATGGTAAGGAGCACATTGTTAGGTCTATAAGTCATGTGACATGCTTTAAATGGAGGATCATATGTGGGGAGAGTGAGTATATTCCCCTCATGTTCATACTTAATGCATGTTATCCAAAATAAGCCCATGCTTATTTTTGGCTAACTCCTCCTCCTTTTCCTTTGTTGGTACTTAAAATGAATTTTGGCATGCTTCAAGGACTCAAATTTTTTTGGGTATGATTTCATCAGATAGAGAATTTTCTTACCTTTCCAGAAAGGTAAAAATTTCCTCCTAACTCCTTGTATTTTTCAAGTTATGGCTTGGCGGAGTTTGGAGGGGAAATTTTCCCAAGACAGACCCGTAACCAATGAAATGGTGCCACGTGGCGGCGGAGGTAAGTTGGAAATTTTTTTCAAGAGATTTGGTGGAGGTGCAAAGGAAAATTTTGGCCCAAAATCTTGTGGAGGAAAATATGTTGGTTAAGGCCCACCGAGCAATGAGGTGGTGCCATGTGTCCTGTCAGTGGCGAGGTCAGGTTTGGTGGAAGTTTTTAGGAAATTTTGCAAAAGTTACAAATAGCGCAAAGGAAAAAATAGAGGTGCACCCCCACCAAGTGATGAAAAAGCACAAAATTTCCACATTAGCATGGAGCTCGGGCCGGTGGGGATTGTTAGAAAATTTTCCTCGGTGGGCGAAGAGGGAAAATGTGTTTTGAATCCTGCGACCAAACCGAGAGGAAGCCACTTGTCACCTGGGAGAGCGGGGCACGGGGAAATTTTCCCAATGTAAAATAAAAAATAGAAAGGCAAATATTGAGCCTACGATTCCATCAGTGAATTGGGAGCTGCCATGTGGCGGTGGAGTCAGTGACAAAGATTTTTTTGGGAATTTTTCCCAATTTGAAAAAGGGGGAAAAATTCAAATTTTGGCCCACGAACCCTAATTTTTCCCTAAATATTCAAAGGGCCATATCTTTTGATCCAGGGCTTAGATTTTTGCATTTTTATATCATTGGAAATATGTTGGAATTCCCCACATGAAGAACTATTCAGTTTTGATTTTTGGTGGAGATTTTGTGGGATAAATTTGAAGAAATGTCTCTAGCATGGGAAAAAATGCAGAACTGACCCCCAACCACCAAAATTGATGAAGTATGGTGCTCGTTTCTTCTCCAGCATGGCCAAATGCATCAAAAATGAATTTTGAGGGTTCCCTTGCTTTTTAATGAATCTTGTCGGTGGTTAGAGATCCCAAATCAATTTGCCCATGTTTTTACCTTTCCTTTGTTCTACTTCATCATTAAAAGCCAGATTTGGCTCATTTGTAAAAGGTTGGACGTTCTTGTTTCTGCAAGCTCTTCTTTCCTCCTTAGTAGGTGGATTTGAAGGAGTTTTAGACCTCCCATGGATATTGTTTCTCTTTTTTTCCTTCTTTGTTATTGCAACGAATTGTATCAATCTGAACCGATAATACATGCTCTGTGATTGATTTTCCAATCCTCTCTTGCATTGGTTTGTTTCCTTCGATCTTTCATTGTATTTTGGAAAATTTGTGCATATTTTGATGCTGAATCATCATGATCTGTGTTTATTTTTACAAAGCAAAGAGTTCAACACTCATTTGGTGTATCACCTTTCTATTTTTGCTTAGTTTTGTTCTCATTTCCATGTTTTCTCTCAACCATGTCTCCTTGGTAGTCTTAGAGTAGGAATTTTGAATCAAAACCTCTAGAAAAATTACATGCATACACCTAAATAGAGGAGTAGGAACCAACCTCAATTTGGAGAGTTTTCCCAATTTACAAGGTCCCACACTTAGGGAAAACTCAATGTTGTTGATTCACACCAAGTGAGTTTGCACCGAGAAAGCGAGATCCATAACTCATTTGGGGGTGCTGTAAATTTGCAATAATAGTTTTGGTAGGCTGGTGGGGCCTTAGAGGTATTCACCTTACTTTTGAAAGATTGGTGTGTTCTTGTTAAAGATTTAACCTTTGGAGGTATATCCAAAAACACATCGATGACTCCATCGATCAACAACCCATCTCTCGAACTTGCAGACCTTATTTTCATTCATTTTCCATCCATTATTTTTTCATCTCTTCCATACTTTTCCATTCCATGAGGTTGTACAATCATGACTTCATTTCCATCATGGAACTCACATTTGCAAGTGCCATTCAAATCCACCTCCAACATGCTTTACAACTCCTTCAAATCAGCATTTTGAGTAGATTCAAGATCAACATGCATACCCATATGAGTAACAGATTGCCAAAATCAGTTTGGCTATGGATCTTCCCAAGAGTAGGGGTATGCATACAATGAAGAAAATCAAATGCAAGATGCTGGTATTTTGGAGAAGATCCAAAAATGGAGATTGGCATGGTGCAATCCAGGGCTCAAGCACAAATGAAAGCATTTGGAATCAGTTGTGGAGCACCTTGTCCATGGGTGGGACCTTTTCCAAGGCATTATAGCCCTCAAGAGAAGCTTGAATTCATGGTTGAAATGCTGCCCAAACTTGCACAATGGATTGAGGAGATGGAAGCATATGAGCAAAGTCTGAATCAACCTTTTCAATGGGTAAGTCATTCAACAACTCCTTGTCTTTCTTTTTCACCCTCTCAAGCTTTACCATTTCAGCATGATCAAGAGTCAAGCCCCTTCGTTGCTGCCCCAAGTGTTAGTTTCATCCCTCCATCCCCTAGTCTTCCATCCCACCTTGATTTCTCTACTCTTTTCCTTTCCAAACAGCCATTCCCTCAAAAGAAATAAGAAGTTGTACCTCCTCCACCACCACAAATAATTGAAAAACCAATTGAGTCACAACCCATCCATCCTCTTGCAATCCCAAATCCATGTTGGGAAGATGAAAATCAGAAAACCAGTCAAGGAGAACAACAAGAAGAGGAACCCAATAGAAAATAAATGATAGAAAATTTGAAGAGTTCGGCCGCTAAATTTGAGTTTTCAAAAATCCCCTTGTTGGTGTGTTATCCTGTTAAATTAACAAGGGAAATTTTGTAGATAACCATACCAAAATTTTGTTTTGGTCCCTTGAAGAGGTCCGACAATGTTCAAAATGGCCTAAAACTCCCTTCCTGGATATCTAGTTTTAAGAACTTAGCCATTTTCACCTTTTTTTGAACTAGGCGCAAGAAATGTCATGTCGACACCATGAGATGTGCACCCCTTAGAAATTATTTTGGCACCCGACATGACATGTAAAAATTAATAAAATTGCACCCCTAAGGTGCTAAAAGTTACATGTCAACATCAGTAAACATGCGCCTAGAATGTGCGCTAAGGCATGAGAAGTGGTATGTCAACATACCAAAATGTGCACAAAGCAAATTCCCTTAAGCGCTAGAGAAATCATGTTGACATCAGGAAATATGCACTTAAGGTGCTAAAAAATTTATGTCAACACCAATTAAATTGCACCAAGGTGCATTTACACTCGTGTCGACACTCTAGAAATTGCGCCAAAGAAGGTTGGTGAAATAATAAATGCCAATTTTTCTATAAATAGGCGCTCAACACCTGTCATTTTCATGAATTGAAAATTGTGAAAAGTATTTCTCTGCACCTGTCATCTGTCCTTGTCACCCCCGTGTGCCATTTTTCAAGCTTGTGGACCCCAATGTCGTCCTTCATCTTTTATAAAATCGGGTAAGTGGCTTCTACCTTCCTTGTTGTTGTTATGGTTTTGTTTTTGGTCTTTAGGGTTGATAAAAATGATTAAATCTAAAAACAACACATTTACAATTTGCAACTTAGCCAAAACCGCTTACCTCTCCTTCCAAATCTATAAATCTGAGAAGGCTCTACCTCAGAAGAATCTATCCTTTATATATCTCTTCTTTACTCTGCAAAAATTCCCTCTCCTCCTTGCCATTTTACAAAACCAAAGAGAGAGAAAATTCATGTGAAGAGAGAAGGAATCAAGGAAGGTGCAAAAATCATCTAAAATTTGGTGCACTGTCCCTTCATGTTACACCTCCCACAGTCACACCTTGGCGCACTGTCCTTGCTTGCAGCACAACCTAAACTTGCACCCAACTTAGATAAAACTTAGAAAATTTTTATAAGGGCGCAGGCACATCCTGACAACATCAACATTAAATGTTGTGTGCTCCAAATCTGCGCCAAGTAGTTTTCCTTTGGTGCATTGAATTGCTTTGCAACATATTCCAAAATTGTGCCTTGGGTGCACTTAAAAGCCATGCAACACCATCATTTTCAGCACCCAACTAAAGCAAATTTCCTAAGGCACAGTGCATGATCCTTGACATCAACATGACATGTTGTGTGTTGTAAACCCGTGCCCTGTGCTTTATCCTTTGGCGCCACCTTCTGTCATGCAACACTCTCCAAAAGTGTGCCCTTTATAACCCTTTGGCGTAGCTTTTCTCTTGTCAACACAGTGCATCTTTTTACATGTCAACATCCTCAAAAGTGCGCCTAGCCTTTTTAAGCCTCTGCAGCATGCTTTGTGAACTTGCACCTTGCGCCCTAAGCCTTATAATTGCTCATTCTTCTTTCTGCAAGATTTTATTATGAATAACATGACAGTTGACATGGCTCTTCTATGTTAGACCTCCTTGATTCTCCTTGCAGAACAACAATAGCCATCCTCGAGCTCACACATGTCTTCGTCAAGAAAAAATCCAACCAAGTCTAAAGGAAAAGCAAAGTTGACAGAACAAGAGATGAAGTACAAATATCAAAAAGTCGATGCACGACTCATATGCGAGAAAGTGATCTCGATATCGAGACTACGAGCTTAGGCACATTGATATGGAATACTTTTGGGTGAAAACCAACTAGGCCACCAAAGGGCCCCCGGATGAACAAACTAGTGGGCGTGGATTGCACTTCGAAACTAGGCTGTCAGTAAGTGATGTGAACAATGAATTCATCATGTTGGTTGCCCATTGCTATAACAAGGATACAAGATGTGTCAAAGATAAGGAGGGAAAGATGATCATCGACCTCATAGCTCGTCATTTTGAAATAACCCTGGGCATTCCTCATCACAGACAATATGTCACCATAAGCCTAGAAGACTGCAAGAAGGCATGGGATGACAATGAGGAAAAATGCATGCAAATGATGAATGAGCTATATCTTAAGAACAAAAAGCTGGTGAGTAAATGGCCATAGACCATTCACCGCAGTGACTTCAATGAGGAACTGAGTGACAAAATCACCTTCCTGAATAGAATATTTGGGAATCCTAATGCCCATTATTTCCATAAATGGATGCTGAGGTACTTAGAGACCATGAGTAAGAATGTGCCTGATAAGTGTTTTGGTTGGGGTGAAATCATCAGTGACACCATCTCCTAGTAAATCCAACAGGTCCTAAAAAATGGGAAGTTCTATATTAATTCCTACATTGTATACGATGCAAGATATCGGTGAGAGATTTTGTAGGCATCACTCGAAATCGGGTATGGCCCTAGGTCAAAATATATGAATACTACCCAGAGCTAAGGCTCGAGAACAACATCCCCCAATTCTCAAAAATCAACAACACCTTCTTTTATGAGGTGATCTACCTATTGAGGCCGAATATGAGACATGGTCGAACTAGCCCAGAGTGTGATCACTGTCACAAAGAAGTGGGGAGCATTGTTCACGTAGTTTCCCACATTCACATATCTCAAGGTGGTGAATTTTGAAGGTGAACCGACAAAGCTACCACGGTATGCAGGGCCCAAGTTAATTCTCTTGGAGTTGTCAAGGAAACTGATCACATACCATGAGAAATGCATGAAGAGAAAGAAGGGAGGAACTCCATTCCCCCTTACAGTGGGCCGATACACCTACACCACACTTGGCCAAAGCATGGGAAATGTATGCTTTGAGCTTGAATTGCTGAATCTAAAGCACAACTTCCCAGCCAGGCCTACCTTCGATTGCCAGAGTTACCTCCCAAAGGAAAAAATTGATCCTATCCATGTCCCTGAGATCAAGGACATCTACATCGACCTGACACATGAAATAGATATCAGGTGAAAGGATCACTCCCATTGGCTCTAGAGGAATTCGTTCATTATGGCGTCACCATCGTTCCAAAAGGATTCTAAGAGCCTGATCAAGAAATTTATCAAGTTTACCTTGACACGAGATGGGGATGATTGGCCATTCACAGAGATCGATAGAGCCAAGGCATCGAAGACCATTCAAGAAAGGGTTAAACCCACATTGTAGCACACTGAACATTGGTGCAAAAAAAATGGTCTAAAATACCTCAGGGTAGATTTTGCTACTTCTCCTTTAGGTAGATCACCTCCAAGAACGACCCAAATTCTAAAAGGAAAAGGAAAGGATAAGGAGGGAGAATCAAGCAAACCAGAAGAAGCTCCTCAAAGTCCTCCTACTACTTCTGAGAAGCAAGTGGTCGACCTGGTGTCTCTAGGTAAAGAAGAAGAGACCACTGAATTTTCAATGGATACATCCACTCAGGATGTGGTCATAGCTACAACTACTAAGGTACCCACCATTCCTTCTTATGCTCCTTCTCCTCCCCCGTCGTCGTTGAAGAATGTATTCCAATGGATGTTTCTTCTTCTCTTCCTTCCTCCATTCCATCTCCCACCTCTTCCATCTTCTCCTCTCTTGCGGATCTGTCACCTAGTGTTCCCTCCATCTAATTACAGATCCCTTCCACCTCCATGTCCTTTTCTTCCCTGTAGTAACTCTAGGCCCCACAAGCAGTAGCATGTTGGACTCCTTATCGATGCCACCACCAAGTGTCTCAACGTTATTCCTTGTGGCCTCTTCAGTTGCTTCCCCTTTCACTCCTATTTCTTCTTCCATTTCCTCTACTCCCTCTCCCATAAGTCCAAGTTAGATCTTTGACCATCTGGGTCAACTCAAGAGAAAGGTTCCCATCACACCCATGGACTTCTTTGTCATTCTGAAGAAGGGACCCAAGAAGCAAAAAGCTATAACTTGCTTCTCTAAGAGTGTTTCAGGAGAGAGAGTCATGGAGATTGCATACCTAGATCCCACCAAAGAAAAGAAAGATCTGTCTCCTACAGACTTTATAGTGACCCAAGTCATGATGGGAACCTCATCTAAAATCCTACAAGGAGAGGCTTTGTCTGCAGTAGACGCCCTTTGCAAGAAGCTACAAGAAGCAAAAGAGGAGAAGAGAATACTCAAGGAGAAAAACAAACATCTCCTCCAAGCATTGTAAAGAATGGGAAACACTCGCATATAACTACCACCGAGCCTATTGAAGTTCTTAGTCAGGACAAGATAAATGAATATGCCAAGATCGGTGAATAAGGCACAACAGTGTCCTCCTGGATAGAGTGAATCCTTAGAGATAGTGAGGAAATAATCAATAAATTCATAGGACTCTACCAGGGTATAGATCAGGTAAATAAGGAGCTACAAGCAGTAGCAGGATCCCTCTCTGAGGAGCCGGAAAATGCCACATTACAAAATGAAACATTCCAAGCAATGGCCGACTGCTCGGTTGATGACCTATTAAAGGTCGGCATCATTGATCACCCGCGGGCACATAACAAAGCTCTCGTAGCTTTAGATTATCGGGTTGATCAAATGGAATATATCCTAGGAGAGGATAGATAAAATCAAGGACAAAGCCCTAGATGTAAAATACAACATGGAGTAGACAGTTACCAAGATGTCTCCAGGGATGCTTAGAAAATAATTCACCTTAAGGGAGGCATATGATATAATCCATCTCTTCAAGGCTATCACAACCCGAGGTTTGGTGCCAAAGGTCACTTTTGACTGAGAATCAATCAATAACCTTATGGATTGCCATGATTTCATTGGATTCTTGATTGAGGCATGTGAAGAGTACGCCAGGCTACTTGATAAGCTCAAGACTGAAAAAGAAAATTACGAAGTTATTGGTGACCATTTCAAGGGTCCAGATCATAATCAACTTTAGACAATGATCAACAAGTTTATGGAATACCGATCTCAGTGTCACATCACCTATACTGATCAGAAGCAAGACATTTTGTTGAAACTAAGAGATGATGAAGAGTAGTTTCTACTCATATGTACGCTTCGATCATTTTTGTAAAAGAATTATCTAAAAAGTATGTTGGCATTTATGATGACATCATCCATGTTGCATCATGGGATGTTGCCATCCAAAAACTTGCCCAAAGTCAACTTTTGACTTTTTAGATATTTTGTAAAGTGGTTGGTTTCTTTTTGTCTTCTTTCTCCTTCTCCTTCTATAAATACTGGAATACTTGTTGTATTCCAGGTGGAATTTTTTTGTATGAAAAAGAAGTGAAGAGAGAAAGACTTTGTGCCTTCTTGTAACAGAAGAGATATTAATATATATGTTTAGAATTTGTGCTCAATATATGTGTTATTTGCATCTAATCTTTCTTAAGCTAGATCTATGTTTCTATTCTATTGGATTCATTCTTATTATCATCATATGTTCATCAGTATTGCTTTATTTGTTTATGCAAGTAAGTTTTGCTCTATGTATTACCAGCCCAAAGCATATACCCTCTGACCTTTCTGTCTTGGAATTCATTTTTTTCTCCCTTCGATCTACCCTCCTCCGTTGCTTCCCTCTTACATTTTTTTCACAGTTGAACTACCTCTCTTGGGATGAAATCCCAACCCCCAAAGTTAGAATAGTGTAGATTTGCACAAATTCCTACTTGATAGAATAGTAATAAACTAGTTTCTCTTTGCTTGTCTCAAAGAGGAGCTATGCCTCACACTGCTTCGTTGGCCTATTTCCCCATGACCTTTCTAACGATAGATTTTCAAACCAACATTTTTGGTGACTCTACCGTTGATCAAACTAAGGAAATAATTAAAAATTGTAAAAATCACTACCAAATTGCAAATTTTAACTCTTTGTTAAAAATTAAATTTTTGCTTTGAGTGATAAAAATCAAAATTTCCTTATAAAAATCCATAGATCTGGACCAGATAGGAGCTTTTAGTTCGTTGAGTTTTTACAATAACCTGTATATTTCCGTAGATCTAAGATTCTGACATTTCATGATATTTTCAAAACCTTGCAAAATTCAAGTCAAAGATCCGAAAATCAGCTTTCTAAATTGACCCACTTTTTATCCTTGTTAATATTTGTCAAAAAACCACTATCGGTTGTCACTAAAGAGGATAACATTTAAATATTAAAATTACATGCTTCGATTTTTGCTAGAAAAATCAGAAAATCATAAGTACAAATAAATAAAGATTGTTGTAAATCTACTCTAGCAATTATTATTCGATGTTATCCCATACCACATTGTGGTAGTGTCTCGAGTTATTCATTCTTTACTTGATATATCCCTTTAACTTTGATTGAAAATTAGCTCAGCATCACCTTGTACTTTTAGATTCTTGATTCCCTTATCCTTTATAGCTTTCATGCCAAGTAACAAGGATTCATACTCAGCAATATTATTTGTATTGAAGAACTGTAACTTGAAAGAAAAAGGGAAAATATCCTCCTCAGGAGATATTAGAACAGCCCCAGCGCCGCATCCACTCGTTGCACAACTACCATCAAACTACAATGTCCACACTTTGTTGAGATCCTCTTCTTGGATGAGAACGTCCATTTTATTTGAGTCGGTGGACAAGAAGTAGTTTCCCATCCCTGACAATTTGAAAAGAATCTGAGCCTTAGGGTCATCAGAGTTGGTGACTAGATTTTTTTGTGATTCTGGCTCTAAAGTCTGCATCACCCATTTAACAAGAATCCTGGCTTTGGACCAGTCCATATGAATTTCCCCACCAACTTCCTTGTAGAAGCTCCCCCCTAACAGTATCCCATAGGCTACTAGAATATCAGCTACGAGGATAGTCATTTTTTACATTTTTTTAAGAAATGCCATGAATGTAAATTATGCATCCTTGATCTAACCAATCAATGGTACTTTCTTAGTTTCCATGGAGTAGCATCTGCTAAAAGGTTTAGTAAGTGTGAGACCTAAAGCATGGGAAACATTTGCTAGCATAACATTATCAGAAGCTCCAGAATCAATTATACAGTTACTTAGTTTATGACCATTGATCAGGAGAGATAGGTAAAAAGGTTCAATTTTCCCTAATGCAAAGGTCGACGTGACGTTTACGTGAGACGTGGAGGGTGGAAAGAATTCCTTTTGGAGAAATGGGAGAAAGGATGATAGCTTGGTTTTGGATATACTTAGTTAATCTTATAAGTTTCTCTGGGTTGGGTGAAGGTATTCAACCTCGAGACATTTGGATCTTGATCTTTTTGGCATGATCAATTATATCAAATGCGAACAAAGGGTTATGATAACGAAGGAATGAGTCCTTTGTTTCACATTTGTGGAGGAGGATTACTGGTCTTTATGGAATTGGAGGAAGGCTGATTTGGAGGAGAAACAGGAGGAAAATATTTCTTTACAACAGGTTTAACAGGAGGTTGAGTAGGAAGGGGATTACCTCTTTTAGTGATTGTTGGTGGTGGAGCTACCATAGCCTTTTCCTTTTGTTTTTCAGTAGCAACATTTGCTTATTTTCCTTATGAGCAAGTGAAAACTGCATATGATTGTCTACTCACATACCCTTAGGTACCCTCTTCTTCATCAAATTCCTCATCTTCAAATTCCATGTACCCGATAGTAGAGTCACCAGTCGGTTCACCGACATCTTGATCATCTTCATCTTGTGACAAAGGTTCTTCATAATTTGTATCATCTTCTTCAATTTCAACCAAAGCATTAACCGGAGGGGCTTCAATTACTAACCTTGGAGAAGCAACAGGCAAATTCAAACTTTGGGGGCGTTGTTGGGAGTGAAGTTCCTCTGTGGGATATCTTGGTAAGGAGTAGTAGACGATGCTTGAGCCAATTACTTCTTTAATGAGAGAAAATCATTTGCCATCTTCTGGAACACTGGATCTGATGAGGTAGCTTTGAGAAGAAGTTGAAGCCTTTGATTTTGATGGCTCTTGTCTTAACTCACCAGATATAAGAAGGTTGTCCTCTATCCGAATGGCCGCAGCTTGAGCGAGGACCAAGGTGGGTATTTGTTCTTGTAAAAGTAAGAAACTTACTCTTGAACTCATTACATTCACAAAGAAACACTTTTGATTCTCTAGTGTTGGCAACATGGCAGGTGGCACACGGTTGATTAGTGAATTGAAACAGGTGATAAAATCACACATGGTTTCATTGGCCTCCTTCTTCATGTGATTGATTCGTGATAGTAACATGAATGCATCTTCTGAAGGCTTATACCTGTCTTTAAATGCAATCCGTAACGTGGCCCAACTGGTGATGGATCCGGCTGGTAAATGTTGGAACCATTCTAATGTAGGCCCTTGCAAGGTCTCTAGAAAGAGACACATAGACATTTCTTCATGATTCACATCCGAATCTTTTGCATGACATAATAAATGCAGCTATATGCACATTTGTGCTTTGATTTCCACTCCCATCAAATTTCAGAAATTCATGTGATTTCGTGAGTGAGGGGTTTGACCGGATGCGGAAGTGCTAGAGGACCCATGGAATAGGTAGATTTATCACCATTTGACTTGACCATGTTGTCTAAGAAATGAAGTGATCACTACGATCATTTAGATCAAGTCTTGATCGGATCGAGAACACGGGATTTCACTAAATCCCAAGAAGTCGGTTTTGGGGTCACCAAGGAAATCATGTTAGGACATGTCGTCAAATAGGAGGAAACTAAGATAGATTTTGAAAGAGTCAAGGATATTTAGAGCCTTACCTTGCCTACAAGTAAGACCGGTGTTCACTCTTTCTTCGAAAGGTAAATTTTCTCGAGGCTTCATCCTGATTTTCTTTGAGAAGAATCATAATATATCTAATATGATGAAAGGATCCCAAACATTACAATGGAGTGTAGAGGGCAAGGAATCATTCAAATACATAAAGACTTCCATCACTCATGCCCTGCTTCGTGTGTCCCGACTTCAGAGAAGACTTCATCATGTATAATTATGCATCTGCGCATACTGTATCGACTATCTTAATGCAAAAGAACTCGAGGATATTGAATCCCCATTGATTTCATGATCTCTCCTATTAAGCCTCATGAACTGAAGATGTCATAATTGGAAAAGAATGCCTTTCCCATGGTCAAAGTAGTCAAAAGTTTTTGCTACTACATTCTGAATTCTCATATAGTAGTACTGGTTCTAGACATGAATGTTAAGTCTATCTTGACTCAATATGAGTTAGGGAGCTTACGAGGGAATTGGATCACAAAGGTCCAAGAATATGATTTAGACATCAAACCAACCAAGTTGGTAAGGGGTAAGGGCCTGTGTTAGCTAATGGCTGAAAATAAAGACTTAGAGGTACTTGACGAGAAAGCTACCCACGTTGATAAAAACAAAGTGAACTCGGAGAAAGCGATTCTTTACCCATGATTCTATTTTTCACAACCAACACCGAATGGTATTCTAACATCAAATTCTTTCTCACTTATGAAGAGTGCCCAACTCATCTAACCACTAAGTAAAAGTGAGTGTTAAAGGTCGAGCCACAAGATATGTCATATGGGACGATGGATTGTACAAACGTGGAATTGACGATGTTTTTCTATGATGTGTTGACAAAATAAAATTATTAGAGAGTTTTCATGACTTAGCATATGGTGGTAACTTCTCCTCATATGTGAAAGCATATAAAATCATCCGGGCTAGGTACTACCGGCCGACGCTATTTCGGATGCACGACCACAGGTAGCGAAATATGAACTTTGTCAACAGTTTGTTGGCAAACCAAAGCTGGCTGCATTTCCCCTCAGGCCTATCATCATTGATGAACCATTTAGAAAATGAGAAATTTATTTCATTAGAGCACTCAATCCTCAATCAAGTGTTGGGAATAGTTACGTCCTAACAATAATGGATTACTTCACAAAATGGGTGGAGGCTATACCATCAAACATGCCACTTCTTAAGTTGTTTGTAACTTCATCAAGGAAAATATTATCATGAGATTTAGCATCCCACATAAAATCATTGCTAATAATTATTCCAACTTATCTTCACAGGAAGTTATTGGTTTTTGATATGGATACAAGATAACCTTGGATCATGCTTATGATTACTATCCTCAGGGAAATGGTTAGGCATAATCTAGCAACAAGAACCTGGTGACTATCATACAGAAGCTAGTTGATGAAAATTAGTGGTCCGAGAAAAAGTCATTGTATGATGCTCTGTGGGTGGATCATATCACTCCAAAAATATCTCTCGGCATGTTACCTTTTCAGGTGTTGTATAGGACTGATGCTGAAATCCCTATCTCTGCATAACTTCCTGCTCTGCGCTTGGCTTGAGCAATCGAAGATGAAAATTTTCAGAGTTCTCTGGAAAAGAGGATTATGTACCTAACGGAACTTGAAGAAAAGTGAGTGAAAGTGGTTGACAAGATCACTAAACATTAGAATCAAGTCAAGAGGTCTGTTTCGACAAGAAAGCTAGGCAGAGAGATTTCCAAGTAGGGGATCTTGTCCTTTAGTGGGACAAACGAAGAGAACCAAAAGGTATGCACGGAAAGTTTAAATCTCTTTGGAGAGGGCCATACAAGATCAAAAATTCAATGAAGAGAATAGTTTATATCTCTCATATCTAGATGGAACCGAGATCCCACTTCCCTAGAGCAGGCAAAGACTGAAGATCTTCAGGAAGTAGAGCTTGCTCTCTTCTTTGTATAGTTTTCTTTCGTTGTGTGTTTGCTTCCTATTTGTTGTGTGTTCCCTTTCTTCCCTTTTTGGTCATCCTTATTTTTGACTCTTTGTAACCCAATGGATAGGCATGTAGAAACCTAGGATTCTCTACCCTTAAGTTTCACTTAAATATAGTCCCTAGAAAGAGGCAGCTGTTATCCTGTAAAATTGACAAGGGCAATTTCGTAGATAAGCATACCAGAATTTCATTTTGGTCCCTATACGTACCCAAAATTATAAGGTACTACACCACTAGAACAATTTTACACATGCCCTAATGATGATACGGGTCTCCTTGCAAGGTGTTCAAAATCCAGAAAGTCTCACCAAGTATACGCTTGTATCCCGCATACCCCGCTCAGCCTCTGCATGCCTAGTTTTCCCCCTTTTTTACCTTTCTTCTTGGATTCTTGTCATCATAGAATGAACCACCACCCTACCCTAAGGCGGTGGTCCCGACCACTACCCAGAGAGGGAGGTGGTCTTGTAACTTCCGCCCTAAACGGGGTGGTAGTTTTATTCATGTTTTCTAGATTCTTCTCATGATCGCGTAAACATAAATCTTCAAATTTACATGCATTCTTCAACCACTTTGGCTTGCATTAATGTTTTCTGCTCCCTAGGAATAGTGTTTTTCCTTTGTTTATAGTAAAAGAGTTCTAATGGGAGTTACCCTTTATAAATAGCCAGACTTGTTTTCAAGCAAAAGGCCCCTCATCCTCTCAATTCTCTTGTTTAGTTTTTAAATTCCTTGCTTAGAATTTTGTTAGTTTCAGTTTTTCTTCCATTATTGGCATTTTGGAGGTCATATCATCTTCTTTTTTCAAGTCTTGTTTCATTGTTACTGCATACAGTAAGTTTAAACATAGAATAGCTTCATTTCTATACTAGAATCCATTAAAGTTGTAGGTTTTTTTGTCACAAGGATAATTTCTGAAAATCTTAGTACACTTGTGTTGTATTCCCATAATAAATCCCACTATGAATTACATAGTAAAGCTCTATTCACTTGTGCTATCCCTCTCCTACTTGCATTATATTCCATTTATATACAAAGCTACCATTGTTCGATTGCTATCTTCAGTTGATACTATCATATACAAACTTTCTAGATTCATGAGGACATGAAGGAATGAGGAGATCACACAAAGGGGATGAAATCACACACAAATCTGGATTTACCATTGTTCAGAAATTCCGTGGTTTGACCTATCAAAGTTCTAGTTATGACATATCAAATAGAGTAGTGAATTATTTTATTTCAGCTTAAAATTTCACTCTCAATATCATTAGGGAATCTGTGGGGATTGATAGTTTCTAATAAATTGTGATTCATTCCTCACTTTTGAGGTAGGATCGAGAGCCCCTTCAAAATTAAAAATATATAGTTTCTTACATATTTAGGATAAAATCACCACTTTGCACATGTGAATAGCCATACCAGGTTACATTGCTTATTTTTATTCTATTATTATATTAGTTGTTCATTTTATAGATATACTAGAGTAGCTGATCTTTAGTTTCATTGAAATACGTCATTGGAAAATACAAAAATACAAGAATGCTTATGTAGTGTAATACCTCTTGCATAATCAGTTTATTAATGTTAGTTAGAGTTTGAATCGTCTTTGTAAGAAAATCACAGGACCTAGAGAACCTAGAGAATATATATTTGAGCCTATAGTACCTCAACCAAATTTACCCATGATTTTAGCTGATATAGATTAGGACCTTAGGATACAGGTCTTCTAAGCAACAACAAACTTACAAGCAATTAGTGAGAAACTAAGAGGATTGAATATCGAAGACGACAAAGCTTACACATTCTGGTCAAACCATCCAAACTATAGATTGCCTTGATAAAACACCTGAATGATTGTGTAGGGATTCAAATGAGAGAAAACATTTGGTTGTGATCCTTTGGTTCCACATCCTAATGTGGGAGACCTCCTCATTGACATAGACACTAGCTTACATATTCAAGTTTCCAGAACACCTGTTAGGTACTCCAAGAAAATCATACAACTTCTAGTTCTAAACATAGAAGATGAAAAGGCATACAATTACTAGATAATTGGGAGAAGGGATTGATTCTTCACATGACCATAACAAGTCCACAACAACCACAAAATCATGGTTGTGATCCCCAAATCCCACAACCCAACGGGCTTACAAATAAGTCAAGTATTGAGACCAGCTTGCAAACGATGGTGTTTAGATCTTCACCACTCCCGCCAGATATTATAGCACAATTTTCCGTATTAAACATAGAAGCCAATCAATCCAATATTTTCTGGGCTAGACCAGAAAACCACCCATAGATAACCACAAAATCCACTAAACAACCTACCACTACTTTCATGACCTTTTCTGGAGATATATACGAAGCTCCCACAGATCACTTCCCATGTATCCAACAACCAAGAAATAGGATCTCGGTAGAGCTCGACATCGATTGGAGCCTCCAAGCAGCCATTATATATGAACGAACCATTACATAAATCTAGGTTAGGAGGGTCTTCTTCACCTTAGATTTGTAGATTCCATTATTGTGTATTGAGGATTTAAGATTACCCAATTAGCTTATACATATCTATCCACATTCAACATTCATCTGGTTGTCTTGACACGACCTTGAGATGTCGTACGAGGAGGAGGTACTTGTAGATTCCCATGCTTGTATGTTACTTTTCCATCGTACAAAATTGGTGAACCCGACGTGAAACAAACTAATATTTCTCTTTTCTGTTTTCATTTCTTCCATCCACCTTCGCTCTTTCCCATTATTCTGTGGGTATTCATATACCCCGAATATGTCGGATATGATGCATATGGTAGACCTCTCTCAAGTCTCAAAGTAAACTATAGTAAAATAAATATACAACCATCACCCTCACTTTCTGCGTGGGTTGATAACTATTCAAGTAATTACTTGTCATCTCAAACTCCCCATCACAGAACTAGTTCTAGTTCTTCATTTCGAATTGAGGAGTTTGATCAGTTTTCACAAACTCAACAACCAAAGCCATCAGGCTCTAACAATATGATGTTTACTAGACAATCCACTTCTTCTCCTTAGGTCTTGTTCAGACCACAGTTAGTAGACAATCGGACCCACTCCCTTTTTGAATGAGGAGTACTCAAGACGCTTCGCTAAAAGTGAAGAACGTTTCCAAAATATGTATCCACCTATAGGGATTTTACAAATACAGATCGATACCCTATTCTAGGAGAACACCCCATTCCTCCACCTATGGGTAAAGCTTGGCGGGTGTAATGACCAATTCATAGTAGGGTATCACACCCCCTTACAACCTCAAGCTATACAACAAACACCCTTAAGGAAAAGCAATGCGTCTTCACCAATGGAAGTCATTTCAACCTTAGCTAAAAAGGTTAGAGGGCTAGAACTTGCTCAAGCAAACCAAAATTCATATTTTGGGAAAGTGAGAATCCCCAACCCTCTGCATCACTCTAGTCAAGTTGACCTCCTTATAGGAACAAGCTCATTAGGCATGCCTCCTCAAAATCCTTATAATTATCCATAGAAACACCAACTAGGACAACGTTTTCAAATAACGCTCCAGATTAAAAAAATGACACCTCCTGGCTTGGCACCAAACAACCCATACCAGAACAATGCTCCTCCTTACTTAAACATTTAATCAAAGTCACCACAAGGAGACATGTTCTCTTCTCCCGAGATGTTCGTTCAACCACAGGGATTCCCTTATGTTCCTACGAATGCATATACTATGCCATATCAACAACCTATTTCCCTCGACTCCCTCAGTGCCCCATTGATGGTCGAGGCCTACACAGTAGGGACTTACTCAAAATATTTGAAAGAACCCCTAGACTTCACCATACGAAGTGTCACGCTTCCAAGACCTCTTCCTAATTTTCCCAAATACAAAGGGGAAGGAGACCCGAACGCACACATTAAGGCCTATGCCATAGCCATACGGGAGTTACTCCCTTGTGACGGGGTTGTCGCTAAAATATTCCTCAAGACCCTAGAAGGTATTGCCCTTAATTGGTATTACAAAATACCTGAAGCTTCGGTACACTCATTTAAACAACTTGTGTCGAAATTCATCAAAGTTTTCGACACTAACAAATTGTTAAGAATGGGAATCAGGGAGTTCTTACATATCAAACAAGAACATAATGAATCTGCTACTCATTTTATCCAAAGATGGCATACGGTTCTCTACTAATCAGTGAGTGCTCCAAATATGGATCAAATGGAACTATGCAATTTATTCCTTAATTCACTCAATAGAGAGATAAAGGAAGAAGTCCAGAAGTTCCCACTAAGAACTTATGATGACGTGCTCGAGAGTGATCTACGAATTGACCAAGCGGTGATTAATAGTGGTCATAAGACATATGGGACAAACGGAAATTAACCACTCCCAATCAAAACACCGCGGCCTATCCTAACGCTGGGAACGCTAATCAAGGACCTAAGATCCTTAACAAGAACCGCGGGGTTACAACAGATGGAGTTATTGACCAAACTAAAAGGGAAAATGTTATAAACATTTTGCCACCTATTAATAATCAGTGAAATAATAATTTTACCCCAAAAATCAATGTGGTGGATTTTAATCGTCCACCATGGCAAAAACAACAATGACAATTCCAAACACAACGTCCAAATCAAAACCCAACTAGATACCAAAGTCAAAACCAAAGGCAATAGCCTCAAAATTTTAACTCTAACAACCAGCAACCTTATTAGAATTTCGGGCCACAACAGGTTTTAAATCAACAGTCTTGAAATTACAATCCCAATATATATTGTGGCTTCCATAAGATTCAAGGCCATGATACTTTAGGACTTGTTGTGAATGCAATAATTTCATGCAAGGTGTTTTCCGGAAGATCAAAAACAAATCTTTATAGATATGTTTTTAGAAAATTTTGTATTACCCACGCCAAAAGCTTACGCAGGGTAGTTTCCCCTCAAAATGCATCCCTCAAGATCTTCAATGACCCACTCCCAAACCATTCTAACAACAATAGGTTAGAAACTAACAAAACAAATAAGGGTGTCATGAGAGGAAAAAATGATTATAAAGCTTCAACTTCATTAAATCCACCAGGTCACCCCCAATTAGGAACTCAACCTCAAACTAAGATGGTTTAGTGGAGTTAGATGCTTTGAACTACCTATAGAAACCATAACAAGAACAAAAGATTATTCGTCCCAACCTACTCCAAGTTATCCATTGGAGCAAGACAATAGTCAACAAAAATTGGTAAAACCCATAGGCACCTATGATTTAATTAATGATTTGACCAAAACCTTCTCTCACATCTCCTTCTTGAATTTGTTAAAGAACTCTCCCACCCATAGAGCTACTCTCTTAGAAGTATTAGGCCTTGGTCATTTAATCAACATCACTCCTCCCCCAAAACACAAGTAAACCATGTGGACTTTGACGTTTATCCTCTGGGGCAGCTAGATAGGGATACGAAATTTATATTCGATATAAGCAAAATGCCAACAGATGCTGAAATTACACGAAGAGGTGACCTAGCTTTACATTTACAAGTTTGGGTCTACAATAATTATGTTAAACATGCAATGGTTGATGATGGGGCAGCAGTCAACATAGTCCCCTTCGCTTTCCTTCAAAAGTTAGGATATGGAGAGACAAACTATTCCACGACATGAAATACGCTAAGAGGTTATGATAGCCTCAAAGCCACTTCGATTGGAACCATAGTTTTACCAATCACTTTAGGACCCAAGATGGTCCTCACCGAGTTTTATATTATAGATCAGGAAACCAATTATAATATGATCCTCGTTCAGCCATGGATACACCGCATGAAGGCAATCCCTTCCACTCTATTTCAATAAATAAGATTTCTACATTTAGGGAAAATATTTGTGGCACAAGGTGACCCAAAATCCTTCGATATACACCTAGCTGATTTGAAGAAAAGACCGAGTGTTCACTTTGAGTTTGAACTCCCAAAAATTGACTCATCAAACCAATTAATTCAAAACCAAAAGAAGTTGATACCCACCACAAAATTATAAATTACGAAATCCAAATGAGGACATTCCAAAGCACTCAAAAATTAGACCAATGTTATAAAAACAGTGTCACTAGGTACTAGCACAAAAATTGTCATTTTTCTAGAGAAGGACTTACCTATTCTCCTACCATTTGATTCCATGGGTATATGACACACCTTGGGAATCAATTCTCTTCCATTATACGAAGTTTTTATGGTAGAGGTAACTGAAGTAGAAGAAATAGATATGACATATATCCCAACATCCATTTTTCCAAGCAAGTATTGGACTCTCCACTTCAATGGAGCTAGATGTCGCTTTGGAGCTAGGGCGGGAGTAATCTTTACTTCACATGAGGGAAAGATCCTACCTTCCACCTTTAAATTAAACTTTGAATGTACAAACAATGGGGCTGAGTACGAAGCTCTTCTCCTTGGCCTCATTCTAGCCAAAAGAATGGGTGTCAATGACATTAGAGTACTAGGAGACTTGCAACTAGTTGAAAACCAAGTCTTCGAAGTATATGAAACTAGGGCTGAACATTTACAACTATACAAAATAACAGTGTTAGATCTAAGCAAGGGATTCAACTTCATATCAATTGAAGCAATCCCACAAGAGCAGAACCTTCTTGTAGACTCAATAGCAACCTCAACTTCCTGTTTCACCCTGAATAGTGAGTTGAAGGATACAAATTTCATGATATCACTTCGTATTGAACTTTTAGTGTGTAAAATACCAACAAACTCACTCCTAACTCATGGAGAAGCTGAGGATGACTTTTCTATCATGGATCACTTTAATGATGATATAATCACTCTCGAATATCTAAACACCTATGCGGAGCTACACCTTACTCACTTTGTGTAGTTGATCTTTCCCTAATACCTTATTCCTCTTCCTACTTTTGAAATCCCACAGTAGAATCTCCTCCACAAAAGGATCTCGATATCTACGAGATAGAAAATGGAGAGATCTTGGAATTACCTCAAGCCCCACCTAAATTTGAAGAAGGTAACACTTCTTTAATAGAGGAAACCATTGACATAAACATTGGAATGGAGGAAAAACCAAGAATTTTGAAGTTGGGATCCTCATTAACTCCAGAGGAGATAGAAATACACACCTAAATCCTCAAATAATATCAAAAGGATTTCACATTTAATTATAAAGAAATGATGGGTATTGCACCACAAGTCATGGTACACAATCTTGTCACTAAACCAGACGCGAAGCCAATTAAACAGAATTCAAGACCAATGAAGCCAAAAGTGGATCTCATGATAAAAGAGGAAGTAGTAAAACTTCTCCAAGTAGGATTCATCAAGTCTATTGATTATTCACAATGGGTATCTAATATTGTTCCCATCCTCAAAAAGAATGGGAAGACATGCATTTGCATAGATTTTCGGGATGTCAACAAAGCTTGTCCCAAGGATGACTTCCCATTACCATCCATTGACATCATCATTGATGCAACAACTAGTTTTGAACTACTATCCCTCATGGATGGGTTATCGTGGTACAATCAAATTAAAATATATAAATAGGATCAAGCCAAAACCACATTCCTAACTCCTTGGGAACTTATTGTTACGTTGTCATGCCATTTGGTCTTAAGAACACCAAGATTACTACGTATCAATGGGCAATGACTTATATATTCCATGATCTCATCCATAAAATTGTAGAATCCTATGTGGATGACTTGTTATCCAAAGCCAAGAAACGTTGTGATCATCTGGAAGTTCTCTGTATCATCCTCTCATGACTAATCGAATATGGTGTCACATTAAACCCGAGAGAAGTGCGTGTTTACGGGAGGTAAACTTACTGGGCTACATTATATCTTCCCGAGGGATTGATGTTGATCTAGCCAAAGTATGGGATATTCTCAAAATTATCCCACCATTGGATGAGTCTAGAATCAGGTCATTTCTTGGGAAACTCGGTGCAATCTGAAGGTTCATCCCAAATTTAAGTTTTTCCATTCGTCCGATTAATAATCTATTAAAGAAAGATTATAGCATTGATTGGACTGAAGAATGCAATGAGGCCTTCAAAGTAGTTAAACACTTCTTGTTGTCCCCACCCATGCTAATGTCTCCCAAGCTAGACAG
The DNA here is from genome assembly GCA_018340775.1 of Taxus wallichiana var. yunnanensis. NCBI lineage: Eukaryota > Viridiplantae > Streptophyta > Pinopsida > Cupressales > Taxaceae > Taxus > Taxus wallichiana. The sequence goes on from CM031240.1 coordinate 453,445,915, forward strand.
GCCTTTGATCCTATACTCATGAGCCACTCATGTCTCACTAGCTTTGCGCATCTTTGGCTGAAGAAGACGATGACAAGCGAGAATGTGCAATCTATTTCATTAGCCGAATGTTTCTTGATTATGAAACACACTCCACACAGAAGCAGAGAGAGAATGCCTTGCCATAATTTTTGCAACAAAATGTTTAAGACATTACATGTTAAACCAGGAAACAAGGTTCATTGTGAAGACAAACCATTTATGAACATTTCTCACACAAGGATCTTTATCTAAAAAGGAGGTCCATTTCATAACCTTAATGGGAGAATTTGAGTTAACATTCGTAAACTAGAAATATGTTAAGGAACAAATCATTGCAAACCGGTTAGCGTGACAATCCACTTTGGATGGAGGTGAGCTAGTAAATCTAGACTTTCCCGATGAGTATGTATACTTCATTGAAATCAGGCCCCGCATCTCTACATGTCCCCGGTATATCTTGGTATCATCAATTTTATGGACCATACATACCCATAAGGTTCCACGTCACAATAAAGAAGGTGGTTATGCATTATTACCACTAAATATGTTGTTTTAGACCAAGTACTCTATCGCAGAGACTTTGTGAATCCTTCTAAGATGTGTTGACATGTAAGAATCCAAGAAAATTCTTCATGGATCCCACGATGGGATGTGTGGAGGCCACTTCAGTAGTCATGCCACCGTTCATAAAATACATTGGATGGGCTATTTTCTGCCCACTCTTAAGCATGACACGGTGGAATTTGTACGTAAGTGCCACAAATGCCAACAATTCTCTCACAAGATTCACATGCGAGCACAATCCTTGTAACCAATAGTGACTCGGTGGCCCTTCTCCATGTTGGGTCTAGACTTGATAGGTAAATTCTCTCCCTCATCAACCGATGGCAACAATTTTATAATTACATCCACGAAATATTTCACTAAATGGGTGGAGGCCATGCCTCTCACCATCGTACCGAGTTCGGTAATTGTCAAATTCATTACGAACCAAATTATCTGTTGGTATGGTGTCCCCCAAGTCATTATCTTAGATAATGACACATCCTTTAAAAATGAAAAAGTCTATGATTTATGTAGCAAGTTCAAGATAAACCATCACACGGACTCTCTTTACTACCCTCAAGCTAATGGGTGGCAAGTGACAAACAAAATGTTAAAAGCTATTCTCCTCAAAACAATCAAGGAGAACAAGTGAGATTGGCATTTAAAACTATATCCAAACTTATGGGCCCATCGAACCTCAATAAGAACACCAACAGGAGCAACTCCTTTCTCACTTTGGTATTCGGGCGAAGTAGTTCTCCTGCTTGAGGTTGAAATACCTAGTCTCCTCATCTCATTACAAGGGCTTACGGATGAAGAACTTATAGGGAGGCACACCTCTCTCAACTAGAAAGCCTTGATGAGGCCAAGTTAAATGCCAAACAATGACACATAGCCTATACCGACTTGACCAGATTTGCTTGAAATACAATAAAAAGTCTATGAGTGTGAAGTATATTTAGGAGATTTAGTTCTAAGACTGACAACCGGATCAATAAGAAAACCGGTGAAGGAAGGAAGTTCCAACCAAAATGGTTGGGCCCATCTTGAGTCATGAAGGAATACGAGAAATGGTGCGTATCTCTTTTGCACACTAGAAGGTGAGGAATTCGGTGAAACTATCAATTCCTTACATCTTAAGCAGCTTTTACACATAAAACATCAAAGTCATTACCTGTACATTATAGCTACCTACATTGCATTAATATTTTAGATGCTTCATTCTGTCCATTTTGTAAAAATGGTAGTCCAGGACCTTACTCTTAAACCATTTGTTACAATTTTATGAAAATATTGGCAAAAGCATTCGTATCACATCTCTCCAAACATCATCAAATTTTTCAAAATCTTCTCATCAAGTTCAACAGAAAAAAATTGACAGAAACCATACCAAGGCTTGCATACTTAGCTTTTCTCTTTCTTTCTACTAGGTGATGATGTCCTTACCTATGGTCTGTCCTGGAAGCTTCTTGGTGTCACATCTATCCCTCTTAAATCTCTTTCAATGAAAGGATATCTCAAAGTCATAATATCATAAATGTACAAATCAAATAAAATCAAAAGCACCAAGTAAACAAAATATTTTATTTTACACACTTATTTGCCCCATCAACCTTTAGTGATAAGCCCACATCTCTTACTGGTGGTGTGAGGTTGGGAAAGGAAAGAAGTTCCCTTACCTATATCCTACCTTTGGCAATAAACCCATGCTTCTTACTAGTGGTGTGAGGCAGGATATGGGGGGTCCATTCAAACAATGTAACAAATCTTGGTATGTTAAAAGCATAAATCAAATTCTATTAAGAGAAAACAAATATCCAAATATCCAAACTCAAAATATATCAAATCCTCAAAACTAGATTTTGTCAATCGGTTTCCATTTATGAATCTAAGTCTAGATAAACTGGAAAGTAAGTGGACTTCTAAGCATGGTAGTAGTTCTAAGTAGGGTAGGTGTGTAGGTCTAAGTTTTTTTCTATTAGTGGTTTGTCTATCTCTCATTGTTCCATTCAGTCAAACTCATTCAATTTGTGCCCTTCTCAACTCTTGGTGTAGAGCCCTCGCATCTTACTAGTTGCGTGGATTTGGGATTGGGGCAAGTTCATCTCTTTATCACTATGCATTCATCACATTTTTCCAACATAAGAAGAAATCACTAACATTGCCCAAAGAGTTCAAAATTTCAGTACTACCATATGTTAGTATCATCTCATATCAGCACTACAAAAACATACAAAGTAAAATTTTCTATCTACTATCATTTGTTATCCATTGCATACATTCTGAAAATGTGAAAACAATATTCTAAAAGCATCTAAATACACATATAGAAATGAGTCACAAAATTCAAGATGCTAAGAGTCTAGATCCAAAGAGATATATATATATATATATATATATATATATATATATATATACAAATTAGGTTTTGTATACAATGCCATCATGCACTAGGCATGGTCAAAATGCTCAATGAGCCCGGAAAGTACAAAAACACTCGTATAAACATCTGACAAAATACTATAAAAATAGTCTCTCAATCCCTATGGGATCCCTCAGAAGGTGCACGACCATGCCTAGGACTCCGGCTATGCTAGCATTCTGAATGCACTGAGGGCTCATGGTCATGCTCGGTAGCTACCATCTCACTATGAGAATGGCTCCTCCTCATCAAGTGCTTAGCTATCCTATATCCAGCCACCTCCGTGTAGAGAGAAGTCATGATCTTTTCTAAATACCAGACAGAGGAAAAACATCGGTGTGCCTACCGGCTATTGAGGGCTCCCCCATGTCCATGGAAAGCTCAGCATGAGTCTTCTTTGAGGGGAGAAGTAGGGTATCGGTACACACTTGGCGAATCAAGTCTTGCCACTCATCAGCAGTCGCTACAAATAAAGGAGAAAACAAGTTAGAAAATGATCAATGATAAAACCAAGAGTAAGCAAAACAAAAAGAAACAACAAACTAGAACAACTCTAACTAAAACAAATGTCAGGAGAAGAGTGACAACTCACTAGGATCGCTAAGCCTCCAAGAAGGATCTCTAGGATCCACGCCTACCACTAACACTACCACCACTGACTAGTGCCCCTCTCCCACATCTAGGGCAATGTGATGGCCTGCAACAAACTCGTCATCTCCACCTGGGTCCCGAGAGAGTAACTCCTCTGAAACCAAAGTCACCCTCTCTGCACTCTACTCCACCCTCTCGGTCTGTAGGATCTCTTGGGTGTCATGCCACTCAGGATCACTATCATCCCCCCACAACCTATCTCAATGATCTCCATCTCCTCTATCTCCTCGTCGGTCTCTCCCCTAGCGAACTTCTCGGACTCAAAGTCCACATCAATAGGATCATCACTACTATTAGTAGGACCAGTGCTAATCAAGTAAGGGTGCTTGAGGAGCACCAGCTCTCCCTCGTGTGCGTACCACCCTCCTAGCCGCAATAGGAGTACCAGGAGTAAAAATAGTCCAACCCCGACCTCTAGGACCTCCCCGAGCCTCACGGATAGATCTATACACTGGCATCGGTGGAGGAAGCATGTCACTATAGGGGAGGCCAAACTGTTGTGAAACTCTATCAAAAGGGTGTATCTCCAACTTCCCCGCCATGTCTATCAACTAGGCTGGTGGTCTGGTAGGCAATTAGTGTAACAGTCTCCTCTCCCCATACCCCTGCCATGGCCTGATAAGGAGTGGCCTCCATGTCTGTAGTGGTCAGGGAAGCCACTGGCTGGTGGGGTGCTCTGAGAACTATCATCCCCGTCCGCCTCACTGCTCTGATAGCCCTAGGATCCTCTACCTCTACACCTCTCCCATATGGGATAATATGCTCATACACCTAACTCATGACAAGAGTCGGGTGGCTCAGTGAATGCCCCTGTAAACAGACTACCCTATATAAGTCATGGTAGGTAGTCCTGAGGATATCTGATCCCTAAGCGTAGAAACATCCATGGCCCTCAATCTGTGCAATAATAGGGGCCCAAAAATATAAGAGGGTGTCCCCTCCCTTGTCCCCAATCATTCTGGATGCAAGGATGCCCATGATGGCCTTGCGGAGCAAGGGAATGTTTGACTCAATGATAGAGTGGATCCTCAAGCCCGTCTTCAACCCCATTGATACAACCACATCTCCCATGTAGGTGGCCCACTGAACCACCTATGATCTATATATTGTTGTCTTAATAGATAGCCGCCACCCAAGGATCGGAACCCCCAGTATATGGTAAACATCCTCCAGGGTGATGGACCACTCACCCCTAACTCCTGGCCATCGTAAGGTGTTTCAATCCGCATCCCAAAATGAGAACAAGTCGCGCGAATATGTGACTGGAAGGTGCAACATGAGGAACCCATGCAATCCTTCATATACCAGCCCTCTAGAGAGTATCCCGCTCTACTCCGGGAGAGTGCCTCCAACACTACCAAGAACTAATCATACTCCCTCTCCTATCTCCATTTGATGTACTCATCCTTTATACACCCAAAAAAAAACACAAAAAGGAGTAAGTTAATACTTTGAGATCCAGTTGAAAAAACTAGTAAAAACACGTGAAAATTCTATACATGCTAAAACAAATTAAATTTTGTATTTTTTTTGTCCTTTTTTGTGGACCGCCACCACAATGCGGGGTGGTGGTTACTGTAACCACCACCTGCCGCACAGGGTGGCAGTCTGTCTCACAAAACCAAATGGGCCGTAAGCCCTAAAAAATGCTTAAAAACAAGCAAAAACACCTTTTTAATGAAAAAAGAAACCTACCCTAGGGCACCCCCTTAAGACACATTTAAAACTTACATTTTCAAAAATGATCCCCCCAAGGGAAATATTTTATCATTTCTACATTCTAGGTTTAAAAATGATAAAATCAGAAGAACTAACCTGAGACTTCACGGGTCGATGTTCCTCTCTCGGGAGGCATGATCGCTATGTCACCACGAAAATTTTGACTATACTCATGTTGAAAACCATCACCGTGGGTCCCAGAGCTAAAAATCTATCAAATCAATCCATGCAAATGAATAGTAAAATGACTTCGTTATATATATATATATATATATATATATATATATATATATATATATATATATATAACCCTCTTAATTTGATTTCAAATGTCTTTTGCAGGTCGAGCACCGATGTAGGTAAGTTCTTAAAACCTTGCATAGATGGTAAGTCCTCTTTTCTTATCAATTCAGCCTTATTTCTCAATTTGTTTTATCTATCTACACTTGAGTCCCCTTTTTCATTTTGCGGTAGCGGGATCTTGGATGGTGACTTTCCAAAGCACACGGCGTGTCGTATAGCTCCTAACTCCACATTTCGGGACTACCATACAAGGATCCATCATTTTACGCCTCTTCATGGCTAAAACACTTCTTCGAGGGGGCAATATGTATGTACCCAAAATTGTAAGGTCTTCGCACCGCCGAAACAATGTTACACATGCCCCAATGATGATATGGGTCTCCTTGCAGGTGTTTGGAATCCGTAGAAGGCTCGCCAAGTATACGCTTGTATCCCACATACCCCACTCAGCCTCCACATGCCTAGTTTTCCCCTTTTCCCCTTTCTTCTTGCATTATTTTCTTGAGAATGGAACCACCACCCTACCTCGGTGGCGGTCCCATGACCACCGCCCGAGATAGGGTGGCGCTCTTGTAAGCGCCGCCTGCTTGAGGTGGTGGTTTTGTTCACATTTTCTAGATTCTTTTGACGATCACATCAAACGTAAATCTTCAAATTTACATGATTTCTTCAACCACTTTGGCTTGCATTAATGTTTTCTACTCCCTGGGAATAGTGTTTTCCTTTGTTTATAGTAAAAGAGTTCTAATGGGAGTTACCCTCTAGTAAATGCATTGGTTATAAATAGCCAGCTTGTTTTCAAGCAAAAGGCCCCTCATCCTCTCAATTCTCTTGTTTAGTTTTAGGTTTTGCTTCCATTATTGGCATTTTAGAGGTCATATCATCTTCTTGTTTCAAGTCTTGTTTCATTTTTACTGCATACAGTCAGTTTAAACATATAATAGCTTCATTTCTAGACTAGAATCCATTAAAGTTGCAGGTTTTGTTTTGTCACAAGGATAATTTTTGAAACTCTCGGTACACTTGTGTTGTATTCCCACAATAAATCCCGCTAGGAATTGCATAGTCAAGCTCTGTTCACTTGCGCTATCCCTCTCCTACTCACATTATATTTGGTCTATATCCAAAGCTGCCATTGTTTGATTGCTATCTTCTATTGATACTATCATATACACAATTTATGGATTCATGAGGACACAAAGGAATGAGGAGATCACACTGAGGGGATGAAATCACACACAACTAGATTTACCACTATTCAAGTAAATGCCGGTTTGAGCTATCAATGTTCTAGTTATGACATATCAAATAGAGTAGTGAATTATTTTATTTCGGTTAGAATTTCACTCTTGATATCACTAGGGAAGCTGTGGGGATTGATAGTTTCTGAGAAACTATGATTCATTCCTCACTTCTAAGGTAGGATCGAGAGCCCCTTCAAAATTCAAAATATATAGCTGCTTAGATATTTAGGATAAAATCACAACTACACAGGTGAATAGCCATACCAGGCTACGTTGCTTGTTTTTATTCTATTATTAGATTAGTTGTTCATTTTATAGATATACTAGAGTAGCTGCTCTTCAATTTCATTGAAATACATCATTGGAAAATACAAAAATAGAAGAATGCTTACGTAGTGTAATACCTCTTGCATAATCAGTTTATTAATGTTAGTTAGAGTTTGAATCATCTTTGTATGACAATCATAGGACCTAGAGAGCCTAGAGAATATATATTTGAACCTATAGTACCTCAACCAAATTTACCCATGATTTTAGCTGATATAGATTAGGACCTTAGGATACAGGTCTTCCGAGCAATAGCAAACTTACAAGCAATTAGTGAGCAACTAAGAGGATTGAATATCGAAGACGAAAAAGCTTACACATTCTGGTCAAACCATCCAAACTATAGATTACCTTGATAAAACACCTGAATGATTGTGTAGGGATTCAAATGAGAGAAAACATTCAGTTGTGATCCTTTGGTTCTATAGCCTAACATGGGAGACCTCGTCATTGACATAAGCACTATCTTACGTATTCAAGTTGCCGAGAATACCCAAGTTAGGTACTCCACGAAAATCATACAAATTCTAGTTCTAAACATAGAAGCTGAAAAGGCATACAATTACTGGATAATTGGGAGAAGGTATTGATTATTCACATGACCATAACAAGTCCACAACAACCACAAACTCATGGTTGTGATCCCCAAATCCCGCAACCCAATGGGCATACAAATCAGTCAAGTATTGACACCGTCTTGTGAATGCTTTGGTGTTTAGATCTTCACCACTCCCGCTAGATATTATAGCACAATTTTCCGTATTAAACATAGAAGCCAATCAATCCAATATTTTCTGGGCTAGACTAGAAAACCACCCATAGCTAACCACAAAATCCACTAAATGACCTACCACTACTTTCATGACCTTGTCTGGAGATATATACGAAGCTCCCACAAGTCACTTCCCACGTATCCAACAACCAAGAAATAGGATCTCAAAGCGAGCTCGACATTGATTGGATCCTCCGAGAAGCCATTATATCCAAATGAACCATTACATCAATCTAGATTAGGAGGGCCTTCTTTACCTTAGATTCGCAGATTCCAGATTGCGTATTGAGGATTTAAGATTACCCGATTAGCTTATACATATCTATCCACATTCAATATTCACTGGTTGTCTTTAAATGACCTCAAGAGGTGAAGTACGAGGATGAGGTACTTGTAGATTCCCATGCTCACATGTTACTTTTTCCATCATACACCCCCAAGAGGTCCGATAATGTTCAAAATGGTGTAGAACTCCCTTCCGAAATCTAGTTTTAAGAACTTAGCCATTTTCACCTTTTTTGAACTAGGCACAAGAAATGTTGTGTCGACACCATGAGATGTGCACCCCTTAGAAAATTCTTTGGCACCTAACATGACATTCCAACATTAATAAAGTTACACCCCTAAGGTGCTAAAAGTTACATGTCAACATAGGTAAACATGCACCTAGAATGTGTGCTAAGGTGTGGGAAGTGGTATGTCAACATATCATTATGTGCGCTAAGTAAATTTCCCTTAGGTGCTAGAGAATTCATGTTGACATCAGAAATATGCACTTAAGGCACTAAAAATTTATGTCGACACCAATAAACTTGTGCCAAGGCACATTTAAACCCGTGTCGACACTCTAGAAGCTGCGCCAAAGAAGGTTGGTGAAATAATAAATGCCAATTTTTCTATAAATATGTGCTCAACACTTGTCATTTTCACGAATTGAAAATTGTGAAAAGTATTTCTCTACACTTGTCGATTGACCTTGTCACCCCCACATGCCATTTTTTGAGCTTGTGGACCCCAACATCATCCTTCGTCTTTTATAAAACTAGGTAAGTGGCTTCTGCCTTCCTTGTTGTTATGGTTTTGTTTTTGGTAGTGTTAGGTCTTTAGGGTTGATAAAAATGATTAAATCTAAAAACAACACATTTACAATCTGCAACTCAGCCAAAACCGCTTACCTCTCCTTCCAGATCTATAAATCTGAGAAGGCTCTACCTCAGAAGAAGCCATCCTTTATATATCTACTTGCTGCCTTGCAAAAAAGTCCCTCTCCTCCCTGCCATTTTACAAAACCAAAGAGAGAGAAAAGTCATGTGAAGAGAGAAGGAATCAAAGAAAGTGCAAAAATCATCTAAACTTTGGTGCACTATCCTTTCATGTTACACCTCCCACAGTCACGCCTTGGTGCACTGTCCTTGCTTGCAGCACAACCTAAACTTGCACCCAACTTAGATAACACTTAGCGAAATTTTGTAAGGCCTCAGGCACATCCTAGACAACATCAACATTAGATATTGTGTGCTCCAAATCCGTGTCAAGTAGTTTTCCTTTGGTGCATTGAATTGATTTACAACATATTCTAAAATTGCACCTTGGGCACACTAAAAATCCATGCAACACCATCATTTTCAGCACCTAGCTAAATTAAATTTCCTAAGGTGCAGGCACATGATCCTTGACATCAACATGGCATGTTGTGTGTTGTAAACTCATGCCCTGCACTTTATCCTTTGGCGCCACCTTCTGTCATGAAACACTCTCTAAAATTGTTCCCTTTTTAACCCTTTGGCACATCTTTTCTCCTATCAACATAGGTGCATCTTTTTACATGTCGACATCCTCAAAAGTGTGCCCAACCTTTTTAAGCCTCTGTAGCATGTTGTGAACTTGTGCCTTGTGCCCTAAGCCTTATAATTGCTCATTCTTCTTTCTGCAAGCTTTTATTATGAATAACATGATAATTGACATGGCTCTTCTATGTTGGACCTCCTTGATTCTCCTTGTAGAACAACAACAACCATCCTTGAGCTCACACATGTCTTCATCAAGCAAAAAGCCAACCAAGTCTAAAGGAAAAGAAAAGTTGACAGAACAAGAGATGAAGTACAAAAATAAAAATTGAGATGCCTGACTCATACGCAGAGAGTGATCTTGATATCAGAGACTCTGAGCTTGGGCACATTGATATGGAAGACTTCTGGGTGAGAACTAACTAGGCCACTAGTGGCCCTTGGATGAACAAACTAGTGGGCAATGGATTGCACTTTGCAGCTGGGCTGCCAGTAAGTGTTGTGAACAATGAATTCATCATGTTGGTTGCCCATTACTACAACAAGGACACAAGATGTGTCAAAGATAAAGAGGGAAAGATGATCATCGACCTCACATATCGTCATTTTGAAATAACCCTAGGCATTCCTCATCACAAAAAATATGTCGCCATAATCCTAGAAGACTGCAAGAAGGCATGGGATGACAATGAGGACAAATGCATGTAAATGATGAATGAGCTATATCTTAAGAAAAAAAAACTAGTGAGTAGATGGCCACAGACCATTCACCGCAATGACTTCAATGAGGAACTGAGTGATACAATCACCTTCCTGAATAGAATATTTGGGCTTCTTGATGCCCATTATTTCCATAAATGGATGCTGAGGTACTTAGAGACCATGAGCAAGAATGTGCCTGATCAACATTTTGGCTGGGTGAAATCATCAGCGACACCATCTCCCAAAGAACTCCAATAGGTCCTCACAATTGGGAAGTTCTATATGAATTCCTACATTGTATACGTTGTAGCATCGGTGAGAGATTTTGTAGGCCTCGCTCGAAATGGGGTATGGCCCCAGGTCAAAATATATGAATACTACCCAGAGCTAAGGCTCGAGAACAACATCCCCCAGTTCTCAAAAATCAACGATGCCTTCTTCTATGAGGTGATTTTTCTATTGAGGCCGAATATGAGACATGGTCAAACTAGCCCAAGTGTGATCACTATCACAAAGAAGTGGGGAGAATTATTCACACAGTTTCCCACATTCACATATCTCAGGGTGGTGAATTTCAAGGTGATCGAAAAATCTACCACGATGTGTAGGGCCCAAGTTGATTCTCTAGGAGTTTTCAAGGAAACCGATCACATACCATGAGAAATGCATGAAGGGAAAGAAGGGAGGAACTCCATTCCCCCTTACAGTGGGCCGATACACTTACAACACATTGGGAAAATCATGGGAAATGTATGTTGAGCTTGAATTGCTGACTCTAAAGAACAACTTCCCACCAGGCCTACCCACATTGCAGTGTCTTACCGAACATTGGTGTAAACAGAATGGTCTCACCTACCTCGGGGTATATTTTGTTACTTCTCCTTTAGGTAGAGTGCCTCAAAGAACGGCCCAATTACTGAAAGGAAAAGGAAAGGATAAGGAGGGAGAATCAAGAAAACCAAAAAAAGCTCCTCAAATTCCTCCTACTACTTTTGAGAAGCAAGTGGTCGACCAAGTGTCTCCAGGTAAAGAAGAAGAGACCACCAAAGTTTCAATGAATACATCCACTTAGGATGTACTCACAACTACAACTACAGAGGTAGCCACCATTCCTTCTTCTGATCCTTCTCCTCCCCTATCGTTGAAGCATCTATTCCAATGGATGTTTCTTCTTCTTCTCCTTCCTCCCTTCCATCTCCCACCTCTTCCATATTCTCCTCTCTTGCGAATCTATCACCCAGTGTTCCCTCCATCCAATTGTAGATCCCTTCCACCTCCATGTCCCTTTTTTCCCTAGTAGTAACTCCAAGCCCCACAAGCAGCAACACGTTGGACTCATTTTCAATGCCACCACTAAGTGTCTCAATGTTTTTCCCTATGGCCTCTTTAGTTGCTTCCTCTTTTACTCCCTTTTCTTCTTGCATTTCCTCTACTCCTCTCCCATAAGTCCAAGCTAGATCTCTGACCATCTGGATCAACTCAAGAGAAAGGTTCCCATCACACACATGGAATTATATATCATTCCGAAGAAGGGACCCAAGAAGTAAAAAGCTATAACTCGCTTCTCTAAGAGAAGTTTAGGAGAGAGAGTCATGGAGATTGCATACCCTGATCCCACCAAAGAGAAGAAAGATATCTCCTACAGAATTTACAGTGACCCAAGTCATGATGGGAACCTCATCTAAAAGCCTATAAGGAGAGGCTTTGTCTATAGTAGATGCCCTTTGCAAGAAGCTACAAGAAGTAAAAGAGGAGAAGAGAATACTCAAGGAGCAAAACAAACATCTCCTTCACGCATTGCAGAGAATGGGAAATGCTCCACCTATAACTACCATTGAGCCTCATGAAGTTCTTAGTCGGACAAGATAAATGAATAAGCCAAGATCATTGAACAAGGCATAGCAGTGTCCTCTTGGATAGAGCGAATCCTCAGAGATAGTGAGGAAATAATCAAGAAATTCATAAGAATCTACCAGGGTATAGATCAGGAAAATAAGGAGCTACAAGTAGTAGCAGGATCCCTCTCCGACGAGCTGGACAATGCTAGATTACAACATGAAACATTCCAAGCAATGACCGACTGCTCAACTGACGACCTATTAAAGGTCGACATCATTGATCACCCACGGGCACATAACAAAGCTCTCGTAGCTTTAGATTATCGGGTTGATCAAATGGAATATATCCTGGAGAGGATAGATAAAATCAATGATGAATCCTTGGATGTAAAATACAACATGGAGCAGACGGTTACCAAGATGTCCCTGAGGATTCTCGGTGAATCGTTCACCTTAAGGGAGGCAAACAATACAATCTAGCTCTTCAAGGCTATTGCAACCCAAGGTTTGGTGCCAGAGGTCACTTTTGACCGAGAATCAATTAATAACCTTCTGGCTTGCCATGATTTCATTGGATTCTTGATTGAGGCATGCGAAGAGTATGTCGGGCTACCTGACAAGCTCAAGACTGCAAAAGAAACTTACAAAGTTATTGGCGACCATTTTAAGGGTCTAGGTCATAATCAACTTCGAGATAATGATCGGTAAGTTTATGGAATACTAAGCTCAGTGTCACATCACCTCTCTTGATTAGAAGCAAGACATTCCATTTAAACCAAGGGATGATGAAGATTAGTTTCTACTCATATGTATGTTTCGATCATTTTTTGTAAAATAATTATTTAAAAAGTATGTTGGCATTTACAATGACATCATCCATGTTGCATCATGGGTGTTGCCATCCAAAATCTTTCCCAAAGTCAAATTTTGAGTTTTTAGATATTTTGTAGATATTTTGTAAAGTGATTGGTTTCTTTTTGTCTTCTTTCTCCTTCTCCTTCTATAAATACTTGGAATACTTGTTGTATTCTAGGTGGACATTTTTTTGTATGAAAAAGAAGTGAAGAGAGAAAGACTTTGTGCCTTCTTGCAATGTAAGAGATATTAATATTTATGTTCGAAATTTATGCTCAATATATGTGTTATTTGCATTGGATCTTTCTTAAGCTAGATCTATGTTTCTATTATGTTGGATTCATTCTTATTATCATCATATGTTCATTAATATTGCTTTATTTGTTTATGCAAGTAAGTTTGGCTTTGTTTACTACCAGCCCAAAGCATAAACCCTCTAACCTTTCTGTCTTGGAATTCATTTATTTTCTCCCTTTAGATCTACCCTCCTCCATTCCTTCCCTCTTACATTTCTGTTCATAGTTGGAACTACCTCTACTGGGATGAGATCCCAAACCCCATGAAGTTAGAATAGTGTAGATTTGCACAGATTCCTACTTGATAGAATAACAATAAACCAGTTTCACTTTGCTGTCTCAAAGAGGGGCTATGCCCTACACACTCACCGGCTTTGTTTCCCCATGACTGTCTAACGATAGATTTTCAAACCAACATGGTGAAGCCAAAAGAGGAAGTTGGAGTTAAAGAAACAATGGTGTTTGAGACTAATTTTGCAGCAGAAGAAGAAGAAGAAGAAGAAAAGAATCGGTAACCTATTGGTGATGAGTTGGGTGTCTATGTTGGAACTTTACCCAAAGAAAATGCTGATTCAATTTACACTACAAAATTAGTCATTGTGGAGGAATAAAAACCATCTCAAAATCCCATTTTTGAGGATCAAATGGATGAGATCAAGTCAGTTTTTGCAACAACAGAGGAAAGAAGCATTATTGATAAATTTTTTCTTACATTTGAAGGGGCTGATTTGATCGATGAAGCCATTATGGAGGTGAACAAAATAGGTCCAAATTGTGAACAAGAGGCACAAGAAACTTCATGTTTCTCTCCCACTTCATCTCTCCAAAAATATGTTTTTTGGATGAGTTCAAATTGGCAAGTTGCATGTTTGAAAATGAAGTTGCACATGGTGAAGAAAATGCAGATTTGAAGGTCACCATGCAAGAGGGAAAAGATTTGTTGTAGCAGGACAATGAAGAGTTTGATTGTTTATCAGACTTAGAAGAATGTTTGGATGAGGAGCCAGCTGAAATTACAACATTTTATTCTTCACCATTCGTTCTCCAACATCAAGAGCCTATTGCCACAAAGGAGAACATTGAAAAACAACAACCTGTGTTTTGTAACACCTTTTGGAACCAAGTTTGGAAGATTTAAATCTTCCATGTACTTCATGGGAAAAGGAAGGGGAAGAGCAAGATATTTTCACCACTTCTTCCACATCATTCATCCAAGAAGGTCCACAAGAAGACTCCATTTTTGGAGTTAAATTTCAGAGAAATGGGCACATCCAAAGGATCATACCATGCCCAATCAGGTACTTTGCTTCATTGGAGCCAAAGGAGAAACCAAAAATAGTCATGCCCACTCTAGGGCATGAGGATGAACATCAAAGTACCAAGGGTCATCATAAACACTTCCAGAGTCTAATGCCACTAGTCGAGGAGGAGGTAATTTCCATAAATGTTGATACCTTGATGATTTGGGTAAAGGAAAAGCTTAGAGTTAGTTTTCACTCACATAGATAGCTATATTCAGTATCAAATCATTTACATGGTGTCCTATCTTGAGAAAGGGAATCTACTTCTCTCAACTAGTTGCAGGGTTTGTTTAGATTACCTTTTTCTCTTGGTTAGAGTAGTGTAGGTAGGTTTTTTTTTTGCAAAAGAAGTGCTTGTGCACACTCTACATATCCCACTTGGGGTATGTATGATTTTCATGTTTGTACATAGTTTTTGTGGTGCTGGTTTTTCTCTTGCACAATGCATTGTCTTGGTAGTTGATGAAGATCAATTCAGTTTTTAGTGGGTTTCAAGAGGTTTAAAAGGGAAGTTTTCAAATTTCAGATCAGTTTATAGGCTACTACTAATGACTCCATGCCCAATGGATGCTTCAAGGAAGCTACTCACTTCATCTAGCAATCAGATGACCCCTCTGAATCACCAAAAGTGTTATCTAAAATAAGCCCATGCTTATTTTTGGCTAACTCCTCCTCCTTTTCATTTTCTGGTACGTAAAATGAATTTTTGGCACGCTTCAAGGACTCAAAATTTTCTGGTATGATTTCATCGCATAAAGAATTTTATTACTCTGTCCAAAAAGGTAAAAATTTCCTCCTAACTCCTTGTACTTTTTGAGTTATGGCTCGGCGGAGTTTGGAGGGGAAATTTTCCCAAGACAGAACTGCAGCCTAATAAAATGGTGCCACGTGGCAAAGCAGAGGTAAGGCCGATGGAGGTAAGTTGGAAAATTTTACAAAGACAGGTTGGAGGAGGTACAAAGGAAAATTTTGGCCCAAAAGCTTGTGGAGGAAAATATGTTGGTTAAGGTCAGCCGAGTAATGAGGTGGCACCACGTGTCCCGTCGGCAAGTAGGTCGGGGTGATAGAAGGTTTTAGGAAATTTTACCAAAGTTACAAATAGTGCAAAGGAAAAAATAGAGGCACCCCAACCAAGTGATGAAAAAGTGCCATGTGTCCACATTAGTGTAGAGCTCGGACCGACGGGGATTGATGGAAAATTTTCCCTTGGTGGGCGAAGAGGGAAAAATGTGTTTTGAAGTCTCATAGGAACCAAAGGGTGCCACGTGTCACTAGGAGAGCAGGGTGTGGGGAAATTTTGGGAAATTTTCCCAATATAAAATCAAAAGAGAAAGGTGAAGTTCGAGCCCACAATTCCATCAGTGAATTGGGAAGTGCCACGTGGTAGCGAAGGTCGGTCGGCAGAGATTTTTTGGGAAATTTTCCCAATTTGAAAAAAGGTGGAAAATTTCAAATTTCAGCCCGTGAACCCTAATTTTGCCCTAAATCTTTAGAGGGCCATATATTTTGATCGAGGGCTCAAATTTTCACATTTTTTTATACCATTGGAAATCATTAGAATTCTCCACACGATGGACTATTAAATTTTGATTTTTGGTGGAGATTTTTGGGAGAAAATTGAAGAAATGTCTCTGGCATGGGAAAAAATGTAGAACCGACCCCCAACCACCAAAATTGATGAAGTATGGCACTCGTTTCTTCTCTAGCATGGCCAAATGCATCGAAAAATGGATTTTTGAGGGTTCCCTTGTTGTTTTAATGAATATTTTTGGTGGTTGGAGATCTCAAATCAATTTTCCCGTGTTTTTACTTTTCCTTCATTCTGCTTCATCGTTAAAATATAGTTTTGGCTCATTTGCAAAAGTTTGGACATTCTTGCTTCTAAAATCTCTTCTTTCCTTGTTAGCAGGTGGATTTGAATGAGTTTTAGACCTCCCATGGATATTATAGCTCATTTTTTCCCTTCTTTTCTATTGCAACGGATTGTATCAATTCGGAATTGATAATACATGCTCTGTGATTGATTTTCCAATCCTATCTTGCATTGGTTTGTTTCCTTCGATCTATCATTTTATTCTAGAAATGTGCATGTTTTGATGCTACATCCTCATGATCTATGTCTATTTTTTAAAATCAAGGAGTTTAACAATCCTTTAGTGTATCACCTTTCTATTTTTGCTTAGTTTTGTTCTCATTTCCATGTTTTATCTCAACCCTATCTCCTTAGTAGTTTTAGAGTAGGAATTTTGAATCAAAACCTTTGCAAAAATTGATTGCATACACCTAAACATAGGATTAGGAACCAACCTCAATTTGGAGAGTTTTTCAAATTTGCAAGGTCCCACACTTAGGGAAAACTCAATGTTGTGCAATCACACCAAGTGAGTCTACCTTAGAAAAGTAGATCCATAACTCATTTGGGGGTGCTGTGAATTTTCACTAACAATGCATTGATGGAGGGTGGAGGAAATGTGATGCATGGTGTGAATCCATGGATGTCCAAGGGAGGATGTTGTATTAGAAATCCCCTTCTATGATATAGAAGATTTCATGGAGGAGTTTTTCACCAACACAGATGGGAGGGATAAATGACCCAAAGTGGGGGTAAAAACATCATTGAATGCCTAAAGAACCAAAAATTATTGGGTGACAATGGAATTAGGGATCTTGATCTTATCAAAGGTGTGAGATGAGATAATGTTTATGCTAGCTTCATTGTCTATCATAGAATGATGAATGAATGTGTCATTGATATGCACAGTGATGAAAAGGGAAAGGTCATGTTCTTTGGGTGATATGTCATGGATTTCATTGTCATCAAAGAATATAGAGGATAAAGAAGAAAGTGCTCCAAAAAAAAATGCAAAGGGGTGAGCCTCATTTATAGGAGTGGGTATGTGCTTTAGAGATTCCATGAGAGTTTTCCTATGACCCGAAGAGATTTGGATGAGCTCATAAAGTGACATATTAATTGGGGCTTGATGAATTTGTTTCATAATACTTTGTTTAATAGTAGTAGGCCAAGGGGTAGCTAAGATAAACACCTTATGTTTTGATGAAGAAGGGGGTGGAGTAGACTCTTTAAAGGGAGAAGTGAAAATGAATTTTGATTTTGATTGAGTAGGTGGTTAGAAGTCATGGGGGTGAGAATGGGTTGTAATCCAAACAACATTGATAAATATAGGAGGGAATTATTTGGGAGAAGTCATGGTAGGATGGTGGATGGAAAAAGGTCATGGATGAGTAAGGATATTTATAGATTTTAGTGGAAAATGGTTGGGATGAAGAAGTGAGATTGGTTGATGGAAGAGGGTGATCCCTTCAACAATAAGATCATCCTCATTGATAAGATTATGGATAATAGTTTGGAGGGATTTGTAATGTTTAGTGTCATGTCCTGGTGCATGATGGTATGCAATAATAGGGTTATAATCAAACCATGAAGATATTGGGACATGTGGATAGAAAGGTTTAATAGGTGGAAGGGAAATTTCTGATGTTTGAAGTAGGAATTGAAATATTTATGTGTAAGAATTAATGGGGGTGGCTGGAAATGAGGTTGTAGATGAAGTGGTTTTAAGAATGACAGATGAGGGTAAGAAGGAAGGTTTTCTTTGGTGAGGATTTATGGGAGATTTTATTCTATCTTAGACATAGAATAAGAGGAAGGTGGTTGTGCCTTGGTTTCAGTTTTGACAATTGGTGACTTAGATGGTTTGGGTCCTGATTTAACAATTGAGGATGTGGGTGATTTTGAAGGGTGGTCATATTCAAAGGAAGGATTAGATGATTTGATATTTTTGGTAATGAGGGGCTTAGTCAATGGGCCTAGTCCTAAAATGGATGGTGATCCTCTTAAGAATGGTGATGTGACATTATATTTCTTAGGAGGGTTAGTATTGGGAGGAGGAAGATAAATTTTTTTGTGTGGATGTGTGAGGGACTTTTGAATGGGCACACAAAGGTTCTTAGAATTTGGTTTTGAGGATTTACCCTTGGCAGGAATGATGAGGATTTCAACTGGAGGGTCTAGATTAGGTAATGCAACTTAAATTCTAGATGTAAATATTGAAGGTGGAAGTGGTTTTTGCATGATATGTTTGAAAAGATATAAATGGGTGGTATATTGTGTAGGTTTAGGATTCCTTGGTGTAGGTATGATTGGAATTATACATGGGGTGAGAGTATCATTTGAAATTATGTTGGATGTCTGTGTAGTAGATGTGGTCATAGATTCAAATATTAAAGTAGATGTTTATATAGATTCAAATGTTGATTTGATTGATGTGGAAATAGGTGTAGATGAAGGAACATGTGATGAAGATTTCATGGTGGGATTTTAAATAGATATAGGTGAAGGACTAGATGTGATAAGAGATGGTGTGTTATATATAGATGGTGAAGTGGGTGTAGTTATGGTTGATGTGGATGTGGTAGGTGTAGGAATAGTTAAGGTAGATATAATGGGTGTAGAGATAAGTGTGAATGTTGATGAAGTTTTGATCGTAGGGGAGGATTCTGAAATTGGTGTGGGTGAAATGGATGATGAGGTGATGGGTGTATGTGATGGTTTAAGATCTTGATTTATTGTAATTATTATATGAGGGTTAGGTTCCTATGACATGGAAAGTGAAGTGTGGTTATTGGATGGATGATTATGAAAAGGTTTCTTGAAGACATCAAGAGGTTGATTAGGTGGTGCATTAGGATTATCCACTTAGAGGTCACCAGAGTCTATAAGTTTTGGATGAGATCTTTAAAAGTGTGACACTTCTCAATGTTATGACCAAAAATTTGATGATATTTATAGTAATGTTCCTCATGATACCACGCTGGTTTGAGTCATGATTCATCATAAGGTCAGATGGGAGGAAGTTGAATGAGATTGAACACCATTAACTTTTCAAATATTGAATTGTAAGATTCCCCAAGAGGGGTATAGTTAGGAGGTGGTCTAGGATCTCTTTGTGGAGGCTCCATGTGAGAAGTGAATGTGGAGGAATATTTTAACATGATGGCATTAGCGATGTTCTTATATTTTTCACCATGCATGGAGGATTTAGTGAATTCAGACTTGGGTTTATTGGATCAAATTTTTATATGGAATTACTCAAGGATGAGGATTTAAAGTTTATAAGCCATGGTGAATGCATATTCAAAGGTTTGGAATGATTAAATTTGAAGAGTAGAGGAGATATGATTCACACAAGACTGTGATAAGAGTTTTATTAATTTATTATGTGGAAGGGAAAATTATAGTTAGTTGATAATGCCACACCATCATGAAGCAAAATTCATGATAGATTTGTCATCAAACTGTCTAATGGTGTAGAGGTTAGTGATAGTTATCTTACGTGTGATATTGATTGAGAAGTGTTCTAGTAATAACTACACAAGTTGGGTGAAGGAAAATAATGAATGTTGTGGGATGTCATTATACTAATCCAAGATGGGTTCGGATAATGACATGGGGAATGTGCAAAGCATAAGGTCTTGATCATGAGTGATGAGGTAACATGAATTTCTAAAGGCATAAAAGTGTTGTTATGGATCCTCTTTTCTGTTGAACTTAGAGAATTTTGCTAATCCCCAATGAGGAGGATAAGGATTTATGGGGACAGATGGATTAATCGATTTGTTGCAGATTTTTTCATATGAAAAGGTGGTCTTAGATCCTAAGGTAGAGGCTTTAAGATTATACATTCTTCTTAATAATTCTTGTATAGGATCATTAGTTGGATGTGTTTGAGAAATTTAAGGATGGGATTGTGATGCATATGAGGTGGATGGATTAGGTTATTGATAAAGTTGATATGTTTAAGGGTGAGTTTGTTTTTGTAGAAGTGATTGATAAGGGGGAATGTAATTAAAGGTTTGCGATTGGATGGGTTGAGATAATGGTTGTTGTTTTTTTATTAAGGGCAAATAGTTTTGAAGGGACTATACCCTGTATACAAAAGGGCTCAAAAGCTAGATAGTAAAGATGAGAGAAGCAGCCCAGAGAAGGGAAAAACAGTCAACCAAGGAAGGCTCAACAGCCAAATATTACAATATAGGAGAAAAAAGGATCTAAACGTACAAAGATCCAGAAAAAAGAAGGCAAGATCAAAAAGAAACCAAAAGAGAAACAACATGAAGAGCTCCGCCAAAAAACAACTCCAGAACCACCCGATGACAGCCACATCGCAGCCAAAAAACAGCATCACAACAGCCCGTTACTTGATGGCTCTGTCAATTTTGGTCTTGATAGCCTACAGTGACATGAAGAAGGCAATGACAGTGGCCTGAGAGGAGTCTTGCAAATCTGCTTGGGCAATTGCAATGTCCCTTTTCTCTTTAGGGCCCCATATGTCCTCATTAATCCCACTTAAATTGCAAACACTGTGGACATGTTGTTCAATGAAATTATAAATGCTTTTGAGGGCAGACAATATGCAGTCATTTCAGCTTTTAGCATTCCCCAATCTGCCATCTAAGGACTGTAGTTTCTTGAAGACTTCCCCAATAACCCCCTCTTCCTCCTCACTTTGAAGGATCCTTTTACCCTTAGCTCTTTCCATGTTTTTTATAGCCCCTTTGAGCTCTTGTATCTCCTTTTCTAATCTGTCCACCCTATCTAGCAATTCCTCCTCTTTGGGCTCCTCCACCGGCTTGCTAATATGCAGGAGGTTTTCAGCTAGTTCCAAGTCTTTGTGGCTCCTTAGGACCCATTGGGAAGCAGGGATTTTAGCTTTGAGGCTCTTGCTTTTCTTGCTGGAGACAACATCTTCATTCTTTCTTTTTAGCGGGGGGAGTGGGAGCAGTGTGGGTAGGTGGAGGTATGGAGGAGGGAGGTGGGATAGGATTCACGGGAGGGTAGCTGGAGAAATGGCGGTGAATCAAGAGGATAAGGCCTTGGTGCAAAGGGATAGCCCTAGAGTGGCTTTGAACTTCCCTTATAGATTTCTCCAGAGAGTTAATCAGATAGTGAGGAAAGCTGATAATGTTATTTCTACGAAAATGATTCAGAAAAATCAGATGCTTTTGAGGTATAGTCACATATCTTCCTTCAAGGGTAACATACCTTACCACCATTTTGGCCAGTTCATCAAAAGGTTCAGGGATCGACGCCACCTTGAGGCCAGCAGTCATGAACTCAAGATTCTCCCCCTCTTCCAGAAATTTCTTGGTTTCCACCTCCTATCTACATTCTTATTGAAGAATTTTCGCCTTCTAGTGAGGCCCGTGATCTGAGTTATGAGCTCTTCCGTGATTTCCATTTTCATGTTACTATATTTGACTATTCTATTCTTCCAACCCAGGTGAATTTGATAGAGATGTCTTGGTTGAAGCCTTGGATCCTTTCAATGAAATTAGACAGGCCCCCGATTTGCAGGTAATCCCAAAGCTCCGTGTTCTCTTTCCACTCAGGATTGTGGGTCGGTTCAGTTTTGCATGGCGGCCCCCATGTTTCCTCTACTCCTTTTCCTATTCTCAACGGTAAAATAGCTACCAATGTGTGGGATAGGCTGAACTTTGATTTTGGTATTTGAATCTTTCCTTCCCGTGAAAGCCGGTTTAATTATTATGCTACACTTGTTATTATTGCCCCGCTCCTCGGCTTTCCTCCTATGCCAAGATATGATGACAGTCTAGCCTTTGCATGTTGCAACAATTATCCAAATCTTTTGTGATGCCATCATCATGTACTTGGGGATCCGCACATTAGCGTCTAAAATACAACATTAGTTATGATTTTCACTGCCATGTAGATCAATGATAATGGCTTTATTGACATGAGTGGGCAGAACGTCCCCCCCAATCCAAGTTTGAAAGGGATTATTAACACCGAAGTTAGCCAAACTGTCAGCGACCCTATTTCCTTCCCGGTAGGTGTGGGTGATTTGGACCTTTTCAAATCTTTTGCATATATCAATAGCTTCCTCAATATAATCCCTGATAGACCAGCTGGGGTGTTTCTTTTTATTCAGAAGATTGATAATATTTAGAGAATCACCTTCAATTATGATATTTGGAATATTACAATCTCTGGCAAGTCTAATACCCCAAAGAGCCACCATGGCTTTGGAATAATGATTAGTTTGTCTGCCCATTCTCCCAGAAAAATCAGCAACATAACAGCCTCTTTGATCCCTGATGATTCCCCCTCCTCCAGAGTCACCCGGATTTCCCTTAGAGGCCCCATCAAAATTTAACTTGTGCCAATCAATGGGGGGTTTAATCCATCGACTGTGTTTCTATCAGTACCATTGTTATTTCTATTGACAGTGGCAATATTCCATTCAGTCAGAATGCATTCTTCATTCTCTGGGTAGAGTCTATTTTTAGGGGGTTTAAATCTAGCAATATTATCTTGCACAACGCAATGATAATTTCCTTATATACTTTGTTACAAGCCTGTCTATTGTTTCTGAAAATACTATCATTACGGGCCTTCCAGATTCTCCACATAGTGTGGGGCAGAACCAGTTGCCATAGCCTTTTCACCATGCAATGTTTAAACAGAGAGCTCCATTGCTCCCAAGCCTAAAGGTAGGTAAGGGGAAAAATCCATCTCAGATTAAATTTTGCAAAAACAAGCTGCCAAATTTTGGAAGCAATCTCACAATGAAGGAATAAATGCTTTATATCTTCAGCCTCTTGCTGACACATGCAACATCTATTCGGCATGATGAATCCCTTCTTGATGAGGTTGTCATTAGTTAGGATCTTTCCATTAATAATTAGCCACCAAAAGAAGTTCACTCTAGGGGTTAGCTCCGACATCCACAACTTGTGCCACTTAATTTCGCTTTCCATGGATGCAAAGAAAGAATTATATCCTGATTTAACAGTGTATTCCCCATCAAAAGAATCTTTCCAGATGAGCTCATCCTTAAGATTTTGATTACTTATATGGATTAGGGAAAGTTGATTCTGGAGAGATATAATATCAGCCTGAATATTATCATTCTCCACTTTTAGCTGCTTCCATTTTCTTTTGTTTCCATCCCTCTCAATGTACCCCTGGATTTTGTGCCCATACTTTGCAATTAATCTATCTTTAATATGATCATAAGCAGAAATCCAGTTAGAATCCGTCCACTTATCAGTCCAGAAGTTTATGTTTTTCCCATCTCCAAGCTTCCAGCTGCACCCCTGAGAGAGTATGTGTCTCTGCAGCAGAAGGTTGTTCCAGAAAATAGAACCACTCGGAAGGGACTGATCATAAATGAAGGAAATCTTGTTTTGATTTGAAATATATTTGATCTTAATCAGCTCTGTCCAAGGTCTGTGCTCTTTTATAAGCCTCCATCCTAATTTTTCAGTAAGGGCAGTACTCATATGTTTGATATCTTTGATGTCTAACCCCCTAGTCTCTTAGGTTTACAAACTTGTTCCCAAGCCACAAGATGATATCTGAATCTGTCCTCAGTACCGTGCCACAGAAAGTGTTTTTGAATCTTCTCAATACTGTTCATCACAGCTGTAGGCATGCTGAACATTGACAGTATGTAAATAGGCA
The DNA here is from genome assembly GCA_018340775.1 of Taxus wallichiana var. yunnanensis. Lineage (NCBI taxonomy): Eukaryota > Viridiplantae > Streptophyta > Pinopsida > Cupressales > Taxaceae > Taxus > Taxus wallichiana. The sequence goes on from CM031240.1 coordinate 453,470,204, forward strand.
AGTTTTGAAGCGTGCTTTTAACCAAAAGACACTTACCTGCACTTGAAAGAACGGCTCCTTTCCATCCAGCCAACTTTCTTTGAAATCTCTTAATAAGATCATTCCATACCTCCACTGAAATCTTGCCAGTACTTAAAGGTAACCCTAAGTAAGTAGCTGGTAGAGAATTAATAGTGCATCCTAGAATATTAGCAATCTTTCTTTGCCTCTCCTCAGGAGTATTGAAGAAATAAATAGAGCTTTTGTCAAAATTAACTTTTTGTCCCGAGGCTTCCTCATAAAATCTAAGGATAGTTTTAATGGCCTTTGCCTCAATAATAGAAGCCATTAGTAGCAGCAAAGTGTCATCAGCAAACTGCTGATGAGAGGAGATCTGATTACCAGTAGTTGGAGGGAAGCCTTTTATCATGCCAATGTCAATAGCTTTGGAAATAGATCTGCTTAAACTGTCAGCCATAATAATGAATAAAAGAGGGGAGATTGGGTCACCTTGCTGTATACCTCTATTACTGGCAAAAAAACCCACAGGTTCCCCATTAACAACCACAGAGAATCTAGAGGTAGAGATGCAAGAGTGAATGATTTTTCTGAATTTGCTTTACAAACCAAATTTGTATAGGACCTCATCCATGAATCTACAGGATACTCACGCCGAAAGCTTTATACATGTCAAGTTTGATGGCCATCCTCGCTTTTTACTTTTATCCATAGAATGTATAGTTTCATGAACCATGATAATGCCATCTTGGATAATTCTTCCCTGGATGAATCCGCTCTGCTGTTGAGAAATGATCTCCATGAGTATAGGTTGCATTCTAGTGGTGAGAATCTTTGTGAAAATCCTATAAATGACATTAACCAAACTGATAGGCCTGAAATCTTTGAAGTCTTTTGCATCCAAATTTTTCAGGGCAAGCACAATGTGTGTATTATTTAGTTCTTTAATAAGATTTCCCGTTCTGTAAAATTCATTAACAGCTTTCAAGAGATCTTCAGAGCATATTTCCCAACATCTTTGGTAAAAGTTAGCCGAGAAGCCATCTGGACCTGGAGCCTTATCCCCTTCTAAAGCAAAGAAAACCTTTTTTAATTCCTCAATGGTGACAGTTTTTGAAAGACTTTTAAATCTCTCAGTAGGTATTAGATTATTAGGAATGGAGTCTAAGAGGAAAGAGGCCGCTTGTTCATTGTAGGAGGTATCTTCAGTGAGGAGGTTCTTGTAAAAATTAAGCACCTCTGTTTTGATATCCTCAGGATCCTTAGTAATGTTTCCATTTCCTTTAGCAACCTCTGAAATTCTGTTACAAGCTCTATGTTTGATGGTTGTCAAATGATTTTTTTGTATTTCTATCTCCATCCTTAAGCCAAAGGGCTCTAGATTTCATTCTCCAAAAGGTTTCTTCATGGCTGTTTATATTATGCAGATCTGATAGGAGTTTTTTTTCCCACTGATGATCCTCTAGGGTCATACCTTTCATGGAGACATTTAGCTCAAGCTCTTCTAGCTATTGCTTAAGTTCTTTCTTCTTTTCAAAAATGTTTCCAAAAACCTCTTTATTCCATATTCTAACTTTCTGTTTAACATTCTTTAGCTTCTGAAGAAGCCTGAATTGGGCCGTCCCTGTGCCTTCCCAAACCCACCACTCTTTAATTCTATCCAGAATGTCTTCATGTTCGAACCACATTTTCTCAAATTTGAAATTACCATGAAAAGGTTTTGTCCAATTGAAGAAATTGAGGACTATTGGATTATGGTCAGATCCCGTTCTGGGGAGAGTAGAGAGATGGAAATTCTGGTCCAGGATCCAATTTGTAGAAATAAGAGCTCTGTCAAGTTTAACCTGAATTAAGCTCTCTCCTAATCTTCTGTTGGACCATGTAAATTGATTGCCATGAAGCTCTATGTCCATAAGATTAAGAGTCGAGATGAAGTCAGCAAATTCTTCCATACCAAGGGAGAATTCAGAACTTCCTCCAAACTTTTCTCCTGGATTCAAAGGAGTATTGAAGTCTCCCATAACCAACCAGTTCATGTTTTCAACCTTGCTTTGGAACAAGGTTAACTCTTTCCATAGACTTCTTTTACCAGTAGCAGTATTGGGCGCATAAATATTAGACAGGATCCAACTATGATTATTTTCAAGGCTTTTAAAGATAATAGCTAAATGATTTTGGGTTGAGGAGAGTACCTTACCATCAACCATCTTTGTATCCCAAAAGATCGCTAAGCCTCCAGAAGCCCCTTGAGAGTCAACAGCAGCAAAGGCAGCATTCTGCCAAAAATGTCTTTTGAAGTCTTCAACTGCTTTACTTTTCATTTTAGTTTCCTGAATGAGAAGAATGTTGGGTTTGTTTTCTCTTTTAATTTCCTTAAGCATTCTTTGCTTAGGCCCTCCATTGAGGCCTCTGACATTCCAAGAAATAACCTTCATTAAAAAAATTTGGAGATGCATTTGCCGGATGGCTCAGAATTCTCTGTGTACCATCTGCAATTTCTTTTTCAGTCTCTTTTTCTCTTGCTTCTCTCTTAGATGGCCTGCCTTTTCTAAAGGTTACTCCAAAATTTGTAGTTCTTCTAGTAGTGGCCCTTGTGATTCTTGAGGTGGAAGCTTCCCAGCTTCCAAGCTGCTTTTCTTCTAGGATTTTTGAACCTCTTTTCTTTCTTTTCACTAAGATGAATCCATCATTATCACAATCATTTTCCTTACTGATTGGGGTAATTTCCCCATCCTCCTTTCCTGTGGTAATATCAGCCTGCTTATCCATTTTAGGAGTCAGCTCCTCCACATCTGTGTCCTCTTTCTCTTGGTTTAGATCTCGTGCAATGGATTCTAGATCCACTTTGCCGTTTTCTTGTCTCATTTTTAGTTTCTCCAATGAGCTGCTCCTTAGCAGCTCTTGATGGGCACTGATTTTGTCTTCCTCTTCTCCCATGTATGAGAGAGAAATGTTAACTTTTTCATTTTCTTCATCAATCTCCATGTTCAGCTTTACCGGATTTGGAGTCAAAGAGTTCAAAACTGAATCCACTGACATCTCCCTTTTGTTTTCTTCCTCATTCGGACCCAGATCTAATTCTTGTTGAGACTCAATCAGCTTCTTAGGTTTCCAAAGTTTTCTGTAAACTGGTGGTCTCTTTGCCTTAAATCCTTTTTTCCTTTCTTTTAACTTGGAATGCCTCTCCAAACACCTATTTCTAGTAGTTGGTTCAGATATCTGCTCTTTATCTCGCATTATCTCTCTGATTCTGTCCTTGATCTTCAGGAATATCTGAGAAATCTTCCAGCTTTTAATCGTATGTTTAAGAAATTTACTGGCAAAATTCCTAATTTGTGGCATTTGCTACATTGTAATTGGAAAGCTTCATATTCTATTTGCTGATTCCATTCTCCAAATTTGGATTGTAGAACAATGTTATCGGGAGCTCCTGATCCATTTCTATGGAGACACAGAACCGAGAAAATGCCAGCCTAGACCTATTTCTCATGGGCCCATCTAGGCCAATAGGTGAACCAATCGATTTGGCAATGTGAAGGAGGATTTCATCATCCCAAAGATGCAGAGGAAGCCCTGGGAGTCTACACCAGATGGGTATGGCATGAATATTTTCAACAAATGGATTAAATCCGGGGTACCATTTTTTAAAAATAGTCCCATATTACCCAGACACCAGGGACCACCCAACAAGACCGAGTCAACATCAGATTGGAGATTAAATCTGGCCAGAAAAAAACCTTTTGCCATAGTGGTGATTATCAAATCCCCTTTTGGTTTCCATCTACGAATGGCCCATTTCCTAATGGTGTCCACATTGGGTCGTGATCCCAAAAATTTTCCGACAAGTGCCAGATTGGTTTTCTCCAGAGCTCTTTGCAGACATCCGTCAGGCACCTGTAAGTGGGTCACCCCTTCAGCATCTTTTGTACTTTTAAAATCACATGCAGCCTGAGGTCTCACATTTTTGTCAGGAGGAGTCTTAACAGGAGATAATGGTTGTTATTAGGAAATGAGGATGTGATAATATTGGTGATATTATGTTGGATTTTGAGATATGAGAACATTTGATTAGTTTTACGTAGGATGAGTTGGGATGTAAGTAATGGGTGGTTAGGATACTTGAGTTGATGAATTGGGAAGTATGTAATGATAAAATCCTCGAGGAGGATGTAGAAACCAAATTTGGGTCAAACTCCCCTTTACCCCACATGTATATTAATTTAATTACCTATAGT